>CM017321.1:12443102-12479389 GCA_006937295.1 Carpinus fangiana | reverse complement strand
GGCCGGCCCACCACAACTGAGGGCCGGTCTGCTGCCACGTCGCCGGAAACACAATCACCGCTCATCGCCGGTGACCCGGCCAACACGGTACGCCCCTCTCTTTTTTTCTTTCCTCCTCTCTCTTGTTCTGGTTGGGCAGGAGAACACTCTCCTTGTTCCTTTGGTTTTTCTCTTCTAGCTCCAGCTCACTCTCTAACTCCAGCTCTCTCTCTCTCCTCTGAATATCTCTCTCGGATCTGGTCTGGGCAAGAGGGAAACAACCCCTCTTCTTTCTCTTTTCCTCCTCTTTTCTCCTCCTCACGGTCTCTCTCTCGATCTCCCTTTTTCCAGCTCTCTTCTCCCTCTCAATCTCTCTCTCTTGTGCGAAGAGGCAGGTGCTTGGGCTAGGCGTTGCGGCTGCAAAATAGCAGCTTTGAAGGCTGGGTTTGGCTCAGTTGGGGTGGGCCGGCAACCCCCTATGGCAAAAATGGCCACCCCAAAATTTTTATAATTTGAATATTTTGTTTTATAATTTCTTTTTAAAATTTAAATAATACTTTATTATTTTGTTAGTGATAGGACACGTGGCTTAATATGAACCCTTAGATGACATTGAATGGTTAGAATTTGAAAAAAAAATTGTGGGCAATTTTTTCCACATTATCTGGGATCCCGATCCAACGACGCAGTGTTGAAAAACAGAGAGACAGAGTTTTTAAAGTCATAAATAATTTTTTTTTAAATGAAAAATATTATTTTAAGCGAGTTTTGGTTTTTCTAAACAAAAAGTTTAAAAGATAGTCTTTTTTTTTTAAAAAAAAAATCAAACGAACAGAGTTTCTGTTTTACATAATTTTTTAATTACTAAATTCTCTATTTTTCGAATGAAATGACTATTTTTTATGGACTGCTTTTTTTTTTTTCTTTTTTTTTTATAATTAATTTGGTAAGAATATATTTTTAAAAATAGTTATTTGTGTGAAAATAATTAATTCATTACATAGAAAAATAGTTATTCCTCTAAAAAAAAAAAATGGCTATTCTCAAAAGAATAGACTGCATTTTTCAAAAAAATACATTTTTTTTTCATTTTTTTTAAAACTCAAAAATAAAATACGTGACCGGTCACCTATAGGTGGTGGTAGCACCAACCCTGGAGCGCCTCGTAGTGGTTCCCTAGGTGCTCCAAGGGTGGTCACAACCAATCCTATGGGCAATTGGGAGTAGTTGCGACCACCCTTAGCTCTAGTGGCTGGTTGGCTACCCATTTAATTTTTTTATATTTTTTAGTTAAATTGAAAAAAAAGGAAAGAAATAGTGATGGAAATTTTAGTAATTATGATTCAATTCCACTTAAAGCATAAAGAATAAAAGAATAAATATTTCATTTCTCTCTTATATTCTTAGTAATATTTATTCTATTTTCTAATGGAATACTCATTTAGCAAACCAAAACAAACTTTATACATAAAAATTGTGACAAAAAAAAAAGTTAATATGTTTGACAAAAAACTCAAAAGGTATTTCTTCGACTTTTTATTCTAAAAAAAAGTTCAAACACATTTATAGAAAAAAAAAACCCAAATTAATTGGTAGGCTGTAATAAGAGCAAACCACATTATTGGACAAATGAATGGTCATCGAATAAGATCGATCATTTTGGACCGTAACTGTATGATTAGGGTTTTACGCTTAGGATTAGGCTTATGCTTTGTGTCTTTGCTGATTAAGGCTCTCTGTCTTCTAGTTTTGATCGGTTTAAGACTCTTTCTCCTCCACAGTCATTTTTTTTTTTTTAAATGCCACTTAAGAAAATAATTGGGTCTTAGTTAAATTTAGGAAAAAATATAAAAAAAGTCCTCCAAATTACCAATCGTTTACAATTTAACTCCATAATATTCAAAAAATAATAAAGTAGCCTCCCAAATTACCAAAATGCAACAAAAAGACCACTTATTTTTTTATATTCCTATAATACCCCTATTCTTTTAACAAATAAAATGTTAAACTAATTGTTAAAAAAACCCAACAAAAAGAATAATGGGTGAATATTTATTTATTCAAAAAAACTTTTTTTTTTATGTATTTATTAACCCATTGTTTTTTTGTATTTTTAAAAAATTATTTAGTTTTTTTTACAATTATTTTATTTGTTAAAAGAATAGAGGTATTATAGGAATATAAAAAATAAATGACATTTTTGTTACATTTTAGTAGTTTGATGGTTACTTTATTACTTTTTGAATATTAGAGGACTAAACTGTAAACCGCCGATAGTTAGAGGGGCTTTTTTATATATTTTATATTTTTTCCTTATATTTAAGCTGTGACTTTATTTTAGGGTTCACCGCAAGCTCCTGCAAGGTTGAGTTGGAAGACCTGTTTCTTCAGCCGACTGCTCAAGAGGTCAATCTGCAGTAGTAAGTGGTGTCAACTTCAAGCACAGCATAATGGCTTTTAGCATTTTTCTCTCTTTCATTACCATTATTCTTTTATTTTCGTTTTTGGGCAAGTAAATTCTTTTTCTTTAGTTAACTCTCCAAACATCATAGCTTTTTTTTTTTTTCTGCAATCTGTAAATCATAAAGCTTAGTAATTCTGTCATGGTGATTTATATTTAGTCTTTTGCAAAAATGGTAGAAGAAAAGTTTATGAGATTCAGAAGAGGAAAAACGAAAAAAGAAGTAGGAATATTGGTTAAATATTTGCGATGATTGATGCCCAGTGCAGTGTGATTGTTCTCGTTCTCATAAATCATGATAAATATCATATCATGTGCTTATCAACTACAACTGTGTGTCTAATCTACCTCAGTTTCTCTACTTTCCTCCTCTGTAAAAAAGGTGTGGTATTTTCACCTCCTTTGTGAGGTGATTTTTCAAGGGAGGAGCCTTTCCCTCTTATTTTTGTTCTTGTTCTCTCCGTTTTATTTTATAGTTTATCCATTGTTACCATCTTTGTTTCCTCCAAACAACACCATAGCAGCACAGTCACCACCACCAGCCAGTTGCCCCTGTCGCCACGCTGATTTCCGGCCTTTTCCCGCTCCCCTTGCTATCTGGCTTTTTCAAGGCCAGATCTGTAAACCTCTGTCAGCCCCGCCCCCAGACGCTCCCCTCCCCCGTGCTCTTGGACCTCCCCGCTCCCTGCCGTTCTCCTCCGCGTCACCGTCTGGCCTCCACGCGCGGCGCGTGGACAACACTCTCGGACTCGCTGCTCCACCGCCCTCCTCAGCCGCTCCTGCATTTTGGTGTATTATTATTTTTCTGTTTTAGTTGTGGCGTATTTCTGTAGCCTTTTTAGGTTTTTGTTGCTCTTGTTTTGTTTTGGTTTTTTTTTTTTGGTTACCGGCTCCATGCTCAGATCAATACATTCTAAGAAGAAATATTTGTTTAATTTGGCGTGGACTTTTTTTTTAGTCTGCATTGTTCTTTGTCAACTGTTCTTGTTTGGATCTTGGCCATGCTCCCCCCTTCAACAACTTCTTACTGGTAGTGGTGGTGGTTGCTTTTACCACTATGGGCTCTTAATCTTGCTCTTGTTTACTGCTTTGTGCGGCGTGTTCAGAACCTTTTTGAAACTCAAACCATCGCTTATGGTTATTGTTTGTGTTTTTCTCTGTATTTGCTATTTTCGTTCCTACTTTATTTGATTGTTCCCTTTAACCCTTGTCCCATTATTAAATAGAAAAGAAAAAAAAAAACCCCTACTGTGTCTATTTCTATCGGTTTGCATTGTCTACCTTCATGGAAGGAAACTTGATAGGCATTACACAAGGCATGTTATTCCTTTCTCTCTGTTAAAAAATTTAACTTCCAGGTATCTCAATACATATAACTTATCTCAAAGTTCTACCATATCAAATTCTCCCACAAAATAAATATATTTATTGTACAAAATATCTCTCTGATTTGAATACCAAGCACCCTTCAGGTGGGATTTTTGGTTCTTGAACACAATTAATTAGCATTATATATATATTTGTTATTCATAAATTTAAATTATTTCGAAATAGAGAACTTATTTAAGTTAACATATATGGTTTTTGTACTAGTCACTCTTAGTATCAATTTTGCATATTTACCCAAGAGATAAGTTATATATATTTACCTAATTAGGAAAAACTTCACTTCTCTTTTTTCTAGAGCAGCGTCTTTCCCGTCTATCCCTTGCACCTCTGGTCTTCCTCCAACTCTAATGGATGACGTGGAGAGAGCTATGTCATCCGAGGAGCCAAGCTTTTACGCACCACAACAAACTAGCGTAAATGCAAACCAATCACAAGTCCAGTTGGATGAGATAGTTGTGAAGGAGGCGGAGCCAAGCTCAAGCGTGAATGCAAATGAAACTCCAAGTGATAGTCATGAGAGTAAGTGCTCTGTCTTCTCTTGTACGCATGCAGTCTTTTTTCTTTTTTTTTTTGTCCATAATATACAGATGAATTAATTTAATTTAATTTTTTTTGTAAAAAGTATTAATTTATTTTATTTAATTAGCTTCAACAAGTTCATAAATGTACAGGTGACACAAATAAATTTTGAATATCTTGGAGCATCTCTAGCAAATTCTTTAAAAGACTGATAATTAGTTATTATTGGCTCTTTTTCGTCTCCAGCAGAGTAATCCTTCTAAAAAGTTTGATACAGTACTATCGCACATTCTATAATTATTTTAATATATTTTTTTTCTCTCTCCTCTCTCTCTCTCTCTCTCTCTCTCTCCCTTAACAAAAAAAAAGAAAATATTGGAAGTTTGTATTGAAAAACTAGTAGCTATAATAAAAACAAGGTTAAATACTTTTTTGCCCATGTGGTTTAACAACTTTATTATTTGTCATATCGGTTTCGTTTTGTATCACAGCCGGTACCTCAGTTATGGATAAATACGGAAATTATACCTCCGTCAAACTTCTGTCCAAAAATTAACAGAAATCCACGTCAACGCCCCTAAAAACATGACACATGTCCACATACCTAATTAATAATAAAAAAACTTCAGGGGTGTTTAGGTATATGGACATGTGTCGAGTTTTTTAGGGCGCTGACGTGAATTTCTGTCAATGTTTGGATGAAAGTTTGACGAAGGTAACATTTCCGTCTTTATCTATAATTGAGGTACCGGCTGTGATACAAAATGAAACCGATGGGGCAAAACATATTGTTAAACCACTTGTGGCAAAAAAAGTATGTAACCCTAAAAAAAAGTGTATTTTCAGTAGCTAATCCACTATTACTGAAAATGCTCTTCAGGAAGAAGATTTATGAGTGCGATTGTTTTCCATTAATCCAACTTGCATTTTTATCTTACAAGTATTTCACAATATTTATATGATAGTTCCCATATTTATATGATTGGTTGTTGTTGTTGTTCCAATCAACTTTTTGATTGGTTGTTGTTACATATATTAAAAAAAAAAAATTCAAAGGCTTGATTAAAAGTACCACATTAACATTGTGTGATCAACATGATTGTGAGATACAAATATGGTATATAACATTACTCTATAAAATATTTTAATTCTTTCGGCTTCTTAGAATCTAAATGGCATGATTTATCTTGGAAACAATGTTGTTAATACCTATGCTATTTGCAAAAATTTCAGGAGAGCAAAGCTCTCAATTCCTGCAGGAAGAGATGCATAAATCCCTGTATCGAGCTGTCCTAAAAAATGATTGGGAAACTGTTATTGTCATATTTGAGGCTTACCCAGAAGGTGCTGCCATACTTCCCATAACACCAGAAAGAATGAATACACTTCCATTTGCAATTGCAGTTACAGCAAAATACACAACTTTAGTAGAAAAACTGTTGAACTTGGAGGAGCGTATTGTTCAGGAACAGTTAGCATTTGAAAATAGCAGTGGAGATACAGCCCTTGCAATCGCTGCTCTATCAGGAAATGTGGAAATTGCTAAGGCGATGGTGAAGAGGAACAAGCAACTGCCAATGATCTGAAATGATAGAGGAACTCTACCACTTCTCACTGCAGCTATGCACAAACATAGAGACATGGTGGTGTATCTATATTCTGTGACTGAGTTTAAAGGATTGAATCCTGCTGAATGCATTAAGCTCCTTCTTTGTACTATTTCCTGGGATATGTATGGTATGGCCTACAACTCACTAATTGTTAGTTTTAGAAAATTAATTTACAATGTTTTTACTATCATTTGATTTCTTTATATAACTTCAATTGGATGTGAAACGCATAACATTGAAATTTCACAAAGGGTATTGAGTCATTCTACATTGTGGCGGCCCTAACTTTGACATTGAGTTTTATGCAGTAATTAGATAAGTTGGATAGAGTTACCAATACTTGTAATGCAATATTATTGAGCATATAAGGATTTCTGAACTGGCCCTTGACACTGATCATCAAATTAATGTGTTGTTTTGGTGAACAGATGAGGCACACGAAATCCTGAAACTGGATCAAACATTAGCGATTGCCGAAGATAAAAACAAGTGTACAGCATTGGAACAATTGGCGAAAAAAACTTTTGCGATGTCAGCCTGGGAAAGATTCAAAGGCTTCTGTTAGTTTGCCTCTAACCCAAACTTTCTTTCCTTGCATAATCAAATATATAATGTTTCTCTCTCTCTCTCTCTCTATATATATATATATATAAGTACTTGTTTTTTATTACATTAATCAAAATTTGATTACCAGTTTACTCGATACTCAAATCACTTTGGAATGAGAAGTAGTCTTGCTTGATTTCGTCAAATATTTATATAGTATATACTTGCTAAAGTGCTGTGATAGGATCTAATGAGATAAACGGTTTTCTATTTGACACCAATAGAAAACTTGGAACTGTTTCCTTTATAGACACCGATAGCATTGTTGGTAGCATTTTTTTTTTCTTTTTCTTTTCACGGTACAAGGTAGCTTTTCTTTTTTCACTTAATTTTAAGGAAAAAACATGCAAAAACCAGTCCTTGTGGTTTTACTGATTTGCAATAAGCTTTGTGTAGTTTTAAAATGGTCTGGTATGCAAAATGAACAAATTAGTCTCTACTATAAAATTCCGTTACCCTAGAGATGACTAGGAAAGCCACCCCAGATGTTGGGGTGGCTTCTAAGCTGTTTAGGGTGGCTCGCAGGCCAATCACAAGTTTGGGGGTGGCTTAGGGCTCATATACCTTTTAGCGTTGGTTGAGTCACCAATAAGGTGACCTGCAAGTCACTCCCAGCCACCTCTTGGGGTGGTCTGTGAACCAACCCCCCTCCCCTTTACATTTAACTTAATTTTAATATATATATATATATTATGGATGAAACATGTCTTAATTTTATTGGATTTAATGTGGCACACTGATGGAATGCATCAAATTTTTTGACGGAATTTGATAGTAGAGACTAATTTGTTGTTTTTGCATATCACAGGTAGCTCTGTGAACATTTTAAAACCACATAGAGCCTTATTGCAAATCAGTGAAGTCATGGGAACCGATTTTTCATTTTCCCCTAATTTAAAAAATATAGCTTTTGTAATAGTCATTTTGTTATTTAAGAATAGGCTATTGATAAATTAGTAGGATAACTAATTCCAAAAAAATCTTAAATTTAGTTACTTTGTTAATGAATAGATATCCTATTAATCAAATTTGTTAGTGATTCAGTTTTGTCTTTGTTTTCTATTCTTAAGTCAAAAGACTAATACAAACAACTCAAAACATACAACACTGCTCAAAATACAAAATTTGTTTTCATCCTAATGTCACATCATAACATTTTTTCAAAGAAAAAGCAACCCCTAAAACACATTGGCAAACAAACCCGATGGGCTAATATAGAAAGGGACTCACATATCAAAACACAATCCTAAATTTGTATTTTGATATTTCATTGTGAAAGGGGCTCTTGTGATATGGTAGGTAATTAATATATTTTCAAATTAAAATCCAATATAAAGGCTAATCGCAAAATAAATCACTACTGGTGTAAAAGTAATAAAGAATTCATTGCAAGGCCTATAGGTGTCTGTCCACAATAGTAATAATAATAATAATAAAAAATAAAAAAAATAATGAATGATAGAGAAATCAATATATTGATACCAAGAACTTATCTAGTATAAGAACTCAACATCAAATTTTAATCTAAATGGCGTTCTCAAAATTTTATTAGGTGATGAGGAAATAGGCAAAACTCTTACTGAGCTAATTGCCTAGCCACTATAACAATTAAATCAGTTTATTGATATTTCCCATTGATCCAGAAGTTTTCTTCATTTACTAGGAAAAAAAAAAGTTTGCTTAAAATATCATAATCTGAACAGTACCTTTTTTTCCTAACGTATTATATATTTGGAAATAGAATCAAAATCATAAGCAATAACACTAGAGCTTGTGGCATTTGATATGCTTCAAAAGATAAGAGATACAAGTGTATGAGTTATGCCAAGACAAAACATATCCAAAGAAGTCCACAACTAGGGCATAAATAACTGTATTTGATGCATTACACTATCTTCATTTTTTTAATGAAAATTTTAATCTCATTTCTTGTTATGGATCTTGTTAAAATATCTTATACAGAATAAATAAATTGGTATGAAATGATATTTGAATGGATTCTTTTCCTAATCCTAGGGTTTAAAAGCATCTATCACAAAGCTTCGATAAATGCCAACTGTCCAGCTAAGTGCAGCATGTTGTTCCCATCATTGTCGCAATAGGTTGCAATCATATCTTTGAAAATGCCTATTCATGTATTAGATTGAATATACTCTCTTGCTGATATATAATAGAAATACGAAATATATTTCGCTTCTTTCCATCAGTCATCTATATGAGCTCAGGATCAAAGCGTAGGAGTATTGCTAGAAATTCAACATTTCCTAATTCCGCATCAAGAAAAATTGTAGAGGAATACTTTTTTCGTTGTGCTAGAGGTAAGTTTTGAACTTCTCTCCAAAGGGCTTTAACTAATTGATATACATATCAATGTATGTATATCAATGTATGTATACCAATGTATGTATATACATACCAATGTATGTATATCAATTAGTTAAGGCCTTTTGGAGAGAAGTTCAAAACTTACCACCAGCACAACGAAAAAAGTATTCCTCTACAATTTTTCTTGCTACGGAATTAGGAAATGTTGAATTTCTAGCAATACTCCTACGCTCTGATCCTGAGCTCATATGGATGACTGATGGAAAGAAGCGAAATATATTTCGTATTTCTATTATATATATTGGCAAGAGAGTATATTCAATCTAATACATGAGATAGACATTTTCAAAGATATGATTGCAACCTATTGCGACAATGATGGGAACAACATGCTGCACTTAGCTGTACAGTTGGCATTTGCAAATAGACTGAATATCGTATCAAGAGCAACCCTTCAAATGCAACGAGAATTACTATGGTTTAAGGTGTGTTAATATTATTTCAGCTTTCTTTCTTCTAGTTCCATGTATATTGGTTGTAGTTTCACTATTCAATTTATACTTGGGTTATTATAGGAGGTTGAAAAGATTGTGCCCCTTGCATTGTCAAATGCGAAGAATTCACAAGGTCAAATGCCCAATGATTTATTTATAGACACATAAAGATTTACAAAGAGATGGTGAAAACTGGATGAGGAACACATCAACAAATTCCATGCTTGTGGCAACATTAATTGTCACTATGGTTTTTGCTGCGGCCTTCACTGTACCAGGTGGAAATGATCAAGTAAAAGGAACTTCTATTTTCTTGGAACGTAAATTGTTTACAATATTCTTCGTATCAGATTCAATAGCATTGTTATCCTCTATAACTTCAGTATTAATTTTTTTGTCAATTCTCACTTCTCGTTACACAGAACATGATTTCCTTTATTCATTACCTAAAAGGTTGGTGTTAGGACTAACCATGCTCTTCATCTCCATAGTAGCTATGGTTGTAACCTTCAATGCAACTTGCTTTTTGGTCTATCAAAAACAAGCTACTGTTGTTCCAGAGTGTTGCAATTCCTTTAGCTTGTATCACAATTTTATGTTTTATTTTGGTACATTGTAGACTTTTCTTTTATATAGCCCGCTCAACATTATGGTGTAGATATCTTTTTCAGTAAGGTAGACATAAGCTAGTGGAAGATGTGTAGTAATCCAACACTTCGTAATGTATTTTCAAATTTCTGGTGCTTATGGATTTTGGATAATGGAATAGAATGAGAATGAAAATTGTAATTGTGAGGATAGATGGCATGAATAACAATTTGAGTTGGAATGTCTAGAACATTCAGGCTTGATGCTTGGGCCTTCAAATGAAAATGATTGCAATTTTTACTAATTTCTTAAACAATTAATAGTAGTGCATTTGAGTCATTCTCTTTTTAGAATATTCTCTCAATCTTCGAAATTCCTCGCCTCCTCATTTATTCACTAATTTGCTCAGCCCATTAAACCAACGGGCCAACTTCCCCCACCCCCTATTTCTTTCAACTCCAATGCCCAAGAAACCCTATATCCCACCACTCCTCCCTTACTGGGTTTTTTGGTGTCTTAGATTATTGTTATTATTATTTGGTGAGTGTCTTATAAGAGATTTGATTGAATGCGATAATAAGTTTAGTATTTTATTTTTAATTTTTTCTCAACTTGTGCAAATGCATGGAAATACACTCCTAAGCCGGTGCATATTTTAGATTTCTTTAATTTCTTAATTAGAGATATATTTTTACTAATTGCTTTTTTAAAAATATATAATGAATTATCAATTTACAACTATAAATAACACATGAAAATGACTTACACCTAAATTGAATAAATTACCCTAACTAAGATCTATCGAATATAAAATCTACCCCTTTAATTTGTAGCACTAGAATTATTTTTATCTGATTATAGGAACTCAGTGTGATTCTATTTTTAGGTTAAAAAGTATAAAATAAAAAAAAAGAAAAAAAAATCACAAAAACCTCATTAATAATATATTTTATTATTTTATTTGTTCCACAAGGGACAAAACTTTATAAATGGTAGTCATTTCAACGTAACAAAATTTAAGCATGTTAATCATGGTAGAATGTCTAAAATTAAGCGATGGGTCATGAGCAAGAAATAATTCCAAAGCCACATTTCCAAACCCAAGAGAGTATCATTTTACAATTGAATATTGCTGTTCTTCACACTTGTTTCACACAGATTGATATGATGTGTTTTAAGTGACTGATCATGTAGGAAACTGTTTAAAACATGTTACACCAGCATGTTTAAAATGAGTTTAAAGAGTTACATTACTCATTAAAATTTTTAGAGCAACTCAATCTAAAAGTGGGCAAATGATGATTTGATTATTATAGGTGAAGTAAAAGTTTATACAATTGCATGCAACTTGATCTAACTTCACATTAGGAAATTTCGTGCCATGACTAAAAGGAGAAAGAAACATAACAAAACAAAAAAAGAGGAGGCAAAGGGAGGAAAACTTCCAAACTAAAATGTGAGAAGGGGTCTTTGTCTGCCACTCAAAACCAAAGGTTTTTCTACTAACTCTCCAACAATCATGGCTGACATTTGGAAAAAAATAACACTCTTATTTCCATATTGGTCAAGTTTTTCCACACAAAAATAGTGTGAATCCTCCTTTGATAAAGCATGGGATTACATGAGTAACAGGAGAAACCCAACTATATACTAATATAGTAATATATTGGTCCAAGTCCAACATTGGCATGCAGAATGNTATCACTTGGTTTGATTTTGCTACCTTATAATATAAGGTTTTTTTTTTCCTCCAAGTTATTCTTGTTTTTAAGTGTTTGGTGATGATCTGTATAAATCATTTTTTATTGCTATCTCACAGTCCCAGAATTGTGAGAAGGTCTCTTATGGGGCCTTCATGCCCTTGAGCTGTCGAAATACCTAACACGATATGCAAACTTCATAATAGCTCCATCACAATTATTTTTAAGTGTTTAGAATAGCGTAAAATATTGGACAGCTTGAAATATTTTTTAGTTGACCAAGAAAAATAACCTTCAATACGAAGTAAAATGGTTTCTTTAATCTACGTAAATCATTTTTTTGTTGTGGTCCTGCAGCCTTAGACATGCAATTGTGAGAAGTTCCTTTAATTATGGGGCCTACTTGTCCAAGAAGGTCTTGGGTTATTCAAATACCTACCAGGGTAGATGGGCTCCAGAAGATCTCTCTTACAATTGCTTGCTCTAAATTGCAAGCAATATGAGCATGTAATTGCACTAGATTTCAATTTCACTTCTGAATACTTTATAATATTCTCACACACTCTAGTCATCTACAATTCTTATTCACCACCTCTCTTTCTTCTTTGTAGTTTTTCATATTATATAAAAATATAAAAAAAATATTTAATAATTTTTCATATTATCAAAAATACCGAAAAATATTTTTCCAACCATTTTCCAAGGTTGCAAATTATTAGGATTTTTTTTTTTTGACAAAATATGAATCTTCTAATTAGACCTGTCATTTGTTTTTGAAAACTCACTTCTAAACCTAACATTTTTTTGTAACTTTATTGAAAAACACGTATTTGACTTGCAAAAGTGTTGGGTCAAACACACTGTTACAGTGGTTGATTTGAACATGCAAGTAGGTTAATTTTCTCTTGTTGAAGGACTATACTTTAGAAAAGGATCAGTTTTTACAGTTGCTTTGCAACTACTACCAAGTTTTGATTGGGTGACTTTTAAGAACCCTGGAAGAAAAAAAGAAATATCATTTGATTTGATTGTGAGAGCATCCTTTGCATTGCATGAGACACAAGCAGAGAAAACTTCATGACTCCCAACCTTCATGACTCGAATATGCAGCGTCGTGTTTGACTCTGATATTAAATGATACAAATTTTGAGTATAACCCACATTTGAAAATTGGCTATATATACTGTCCCCAAGAAATAGCTCAATCGACTAGGAACCACGTCCTATGAAGCGAAGGTCACTAGTTCGAATCCTTCCCCCCTCTTGTGTAGACATGTCAAAAAAAAAAAAGAAAAAAAAAGAGAGGCTATATATACACATAATTAAGTGTAGATATTGCTAAGGGACTAGCAATATCTAAAACTCAGTTCTCTTTTCTTAAAGCTTAGACGCTTATTTATAGGGAGTTACAAGTCCTAGAAGCCCTAGGAAACCTAGAGAATTCGGATTTTAATCTCCTAGTCAAATTAGGAGTCAATCTATGTACAAATCGGAATAGGATTCGTCCAGATTTGTTTCCTTCTATTACGAGACGATTTTGGCATAGCGGGAGTCCGATTTAGGAAAATCCTATTTCATCATGAATTGTAGAATTTTGAATTAGCTTTCCAATGCCGCTGGAATCACCTTAATATGATAATTGAGCTGAAAGTTATGGCCAAAATACTGAGACATGTTCAAAATCTAAAATTCTATCCGATCCGATTTTGACTCTAAGTGGAGAAATTCCGATTTTATCATTTCCTTGATTTAATTAAACTTAACCACATCATATATATCTTCTATTGTGATTGGTTAAGCGTAATCATATCTTCTAGGTCCTCTCAAATTGTGCTTTAAACCCAAAATTAATGGTTTTTCTTGCATCTTTATTAAATACCTGAAAACACAAAAACAACACAAAATCAAACAAATAACAATGTTAAGAAATTAACATATGCGAGTTAAGGGGATTTAATGTGCAACATTCGGCACTTATCAGTAGATTTAATCCACGTGGGACACAAGGATTGTAACACATTAATTTTTTGTTTGTTTAAGAAATACTATTTAGTAGATTGTTATATGACTGTCATATAGTTAATATAACGTGACAGTAAAAATCGACTATTGATTTTTTTTAACAAATTTTTGTTGATCTATATACTGATTTTTACTGCCGTGTCATCTCAATTGTATAACAATTATATAATTATCTACTAAATAACATTAGTAACTAAAAACATAGAGACACAAACACCCTTAAAAGTATCTTCGGGATTGTGTTAGAAAAATACAGCTTTTATGTAAAAGAAATATATATTTTTTTGACAAAAACTTTATTTTTAAGCTTTTACCAAAAGTGTATTTTAGTCATTTTTAAACTTTTTAAACTTTTAAAAACACACCAAAAGTGTATTTTAGTCATTTTTAAACTTTTTAAACTTTTAAAAGTACCAACCACAAATTCTTCTATCATGATTAAAATTTAGCACTTATCCTAGTGCTTGGATCCTAATTTAATTGGAACTACTTCTTGAAGATATATATTCTTTTTTTTTTTTTTTTTGACATATCCACACAAGGGTAGGAGGAGGAAATGATTCGAACTTGTGACCTCTGCTTCATAAGGCATGGTTCACAGCTAATTGAGCCACTTTATGTAGGGCTGGCAAAATGGGTCACCCGGCACGACCCGTTCACGACCCGGTTGACCAGTGACCCGTTTAGCATAGACCCAAACACGACCCGTTTAAATAAATGGGTCTAGCGGGTAGACCCGTGAATTTTCACGGGTCACCCGACACGAACCCGTGAACCCGTTTAAGCTAAACGGGTCTACACGAACCCGGCACGACCCTTCTGACTACTAACCAAGAAGTGAGAAACCGGAAACGGGTCTAACGGTGCCACTATTCAACAATCAAAATCATATCAGGCTTCCTTTCATTTGCAAGTGCTAAAATTCCAATTACTATAAATACAATGCAAATAAATCACTCAAAAGCCCCAAGATTCACGCCCTTAGATTGAACACAATCAAACCAAAAAAAAAAAAACCCCACAAGATTACTCCAAAAACCACCCATACCCACTTCCTACAAATTAATCAACCAAAAGCCCCAAAATTTTCAAGATTCACGCCCTTAGATTGAACACAATCAAACCAAAAAAAAAAAACCCCACAAGATTACTTCAAAAACCCATACCCACTCCCTACATACCGAAAGAATCCCCACTCGGTGGAGACTCGGAGGCCATGGTTCACAACTTGAAAGAATCCCCACTCGCGGCAAGCGTGTGAGATGAGTCCCAGAGTCTCCTCGCACAGACTCTGGTCATTGGCTCGATGGCTCATTGCTGAAAAGGTTCTGAGCATCTCCTCGCACAGAGAGAGGGGGAGAGTTGAGAACGGCAGCAAGCAGAGAGTTGAGAGAGAGAGCGACGGCCGGCGAGCAGGAGAAAGAGTGATGACTAAAGGACCGATAAGGGCTGTGAGGCGGTGAAGGGGCGGCAGCTGGCAGCTCTTGAGAGTTGAGGAGAACTGGAGAAGACTTAAAAAAAAGGTTTTCAACTTTTCATCGATTTTATTTCTTATTCTTATCCGTCTGATACTCTGATTAGGTGAAAAAAAAAAAATAAACGGGTCTGGCGGGTTACCCACGGGTGACCCATGACACGACCTGTTTAAGCAAGATAAACGGCCCTAACTTTATGTTATGTTATTGAGCAGTTCAATTCTACTTGAAATTTGATTCAAGCCAAACCAATTCAATACTATGTGATACCAATATAATTAGCTGGATTATGAAGGAAACAAGATCTCTATAGGTAGTGGTGGAGCCAGCATTTTGGTTTAGGAGGGTCAAAATTTGTTAATTTTTTTTAATATATAAATCATAATGATTAAAAGTATTAAATAATACAATTAAGGGAAAAATATAAAAAAGCCCCCCAAACTACCGGCCGTTTACAATTTAGCCCCCCAATGTTCAAAAAGTGATAAAGTAGCCCCCTAAACTACCAAAATGTAACAAAAAGGCCACTTATTTTTTTATATTCCTATAATACCCATATTCTTTAAACAAATAAAATAATAAAATAATTGTAAACAACCCAACAAAAAAAATAATGGTTGAATATTTATTTATTCCAATTTTTTTTTTTTTTTGTATTTATTAGCCCATTTTTTTGTATTTTTTAAAAATTGTTTAGTTTTTTTTTACAATTATTTTATTATTTTATTTGTTTAAAGCATAGGGGTATTATAGGAATATAAAAAAATAAGTGACATTTTTGTTACATTTTGGTAGTTTAGGGGGCTACTTTATCACTTTTTGAACATTGGGGGGCTAAATTGTAAACCGCCGGTAGTTTGGGGGGCTTTTTTATATTTTTCCCTACAATTAATGAAATAAATAATTAGTTTAAAAAAATTTAATTATTATTTAAAACATATAAATGTAACTTACAATTTATTTTATGACGTCTATCATTAATATATTCAATTGTGTCAACTCTTCATATTTTGAAATTGATGTATGCTTTTTTCATTGCTAATAGTTTAATATTGAATATATTATTTCAATGTATGTAACCAATCATTCATTTCACTGTTCTCTCATTCGGTTATGTAAACGATTTTCAACATTATTCATTGCTGAAAATGTTCTCCCAAATAGTAGTTGTCCCATTGGTAACTACTATCATATATTCCACACAATTAAAATATACAAAGATAAATCTAAATACAAAAAGCTTAATCAATGTAAAAGTTTGATTACATATTTGAAACTTTTCAAAAAATGTAAATTGTAAAAAAAAATAAATGGATGATTTTGCTTTGTTTTGGGTAATCTTTTAACTGTACACCTCTCAAGCTCTAAAAAAAATAGGTAAACAATTGATTTAATGGCTTAAAGAAAAAACTTTAAAAATTGAAAGTCATATATATTGTAAGAAAATTTGTAATTTACAATTTCCTAATTAAGAGGTTTGCATAATCATATAATTGTAGTTTGCTGCAATGACTAAAATATATAATCTAGGTAAAAAAAAAAAAAAGGTCATGAATTAAAATTACTAGCACACTGATTTAATTGCCCACTAAATCACTGGCCAGTTAATAGTGCCCAAAGAAATTGTTTTGTTTTTAACTGCCCATGGGCCCACTGATTAATGATGCATTAGAATTTAGAATAAAAAAATATCAGCCCACATAGGAGTTTTTTTTTTCCCTAACTGCCCATTATTTCGTTAAAAACAAAACGGGGCATTTTAGAGAAACATAAAGGCTCATTATCTTCAACCTTTCGTCTAACCTAGAAATCACCAGGAAGGCTGTAACAGAAAAAAATAGTTCTTGGCGCCCCATGACTGTTTAATGTTTGCCCTTGATAGCTGATGAGTGAGTGGCTGAGGTAATGGCTAGTGCTCCTTATATGTGGCTGAGGGTGGGCATTTAGGGTTTCGAAAATTTTCTACCAGGGGTGAGGGAAATTTTTGGGGGTTGAGGAGGGGCATATGAAATATAAGTCCCAAATAAAAGATTATTTTTATTGGGGTATTATACGGCTAGAGACAACAAACCCTAGTAGGTCAGTAAGGTGCTTGGAAATGGTGAGAAATGTTAAATATTTAATAGTTGTGCATTTGAGTTAGACTTTATGTTGAGTATTTTAGTTATGTGAGTTGATTAGTTGTAATAAACATAGGATGGGACGCAGTTTAGGATGAGACGCAGTTTAAGGTGTGTTGGATTACTACACATCTTCCACTTGCTAGAAAATCTTATGTCTACCTGTCTGAAAAAGATATCTAGACCATAATGTTGAATGGGTTATATCGAAGAAAAGTCTATAATGTAGCAGAACAAAACATAAAATTGGGATACAAGCTAAAAGAATTGTAACACTTGGAATAACTGCCTTTTTTTTTATAGACCAAAAAGCAGGTTGCATTGAATGCTATAACCATGGCTACTATGGAGATGAAGAGCGTTGTTAGTCCTAACACCAACCTTTTAGGTAATGAAGGGAGGAACTCATGTTTTAAGTAACGAGATGTGAGAATTGACAAGAAAATTAATATTGAAGTTGTAGAAGATAACAATGCTATTGAATCTGACACGAAGAATATTGTAAACCAATTACATTCCAAAAAAATAAGACTTTCCTTTACTTGATCATTTCCACTTGGTACAGTGAAAACCATAATGGCAATCAATGTTGCCACAAGATCTTAATATATTTGTAATGTTGAGATCTTAATATAGGACTTTTCTTTACTTGATCATTTGCATCAGTGAAAACCATAGTGGCAATCAATGTTGCACAAGATCTTAATATATTAGTAATGTTGAGATCTTAATATATTAGTAAAGTTCTTAATAATAATAATAATAAACAACGAATGTTTGAAAATCAATATGTTGATACCAAAAACTTATCTAGTATAAGAACTCAACATCAAAATCAACCTGGCATTCTCAAAATTTTATTAATTAGACGATGAGGAAAGAGGCAAAACTCACTATTTAGTTACAGAACTACTTGTCTAGCCATTATAACAATCGAGTCAGTTTATTGATATTTTCCATTGATCCAAAAGTTTTCTTCATTTACTAAAAAGTAAGTTTGCTTCATCTTAAAATATCATAATCTAAATAATACATTTTTCCTAACATATTATATATATATATTTGGAAATAGAATCAAAATCATAAGCAATAACACTAGAGCTTATGGCAGTTGATATGCTTCAAAAGATAAGAGATAAAAAGTGTATGAGTTATGCCTAGACAAAACATATTCGAAAAGGAATATGATCATCTCCATTTCAAATGAAATAGTATCTAGTTAGTGTTTTTTAGAAGCATAAAATTGTTAGTTTAATTTTTGGACAATTTTACCCATTTAAAATACACTAACGGGATACTCTCCAAGAGGATCTTTTCCATCCAAAAGAAGTCCGGGATAGCGAAAAAAGTATTCCTCTACAATTTTTCTTGCTGCGAAATTAGGGAATGTTGAATTCTAACTATACTCGTAAACTCTGATCTTGAGCTCATATGGATGACTAATGACAACAATCGAAATATATTTCAAATTTCTATTAAATATCGACAAGAGAGTATATTCAAACTAATACATGAGATATGCATTTTCAAAAATATGATTGCAACCAATTGTGACAATGATAATAACAACATGCTACACTTGGCTGGGAAATCGGCTCAGGCAAATAGACTAAATATCGTATCAGGTGCAGCCCTTGAAATGAAACAAGAATTATTATGATTTAAGGTGTGTTAACATTATTTAATTTCAGCTTTCCCTGTTCTAGTTTCATATATGTGGGTAGTAGTTTAACTATTCAATTTACACCTGGATCACTATAGGAAGGTGAAAAGATTGTGCTTATTGCATTCTCAAATTAGAAGAATTCAGAAGAACATATATAATAGAAAATTTGAAATGTTACATTACATTTGGGATGATTCTAGTCTTCTTTATATCATTACTCATTTATGTGAGATGAGAATTTTTAAATTTTAGTAGATTTAGATGTGATTTGATGTTATTATTATTTTTAATTTTAAGTTGTACTACTGTGAGATGTCAATCTCTCAGATAGCACAAAAGAGAGGATTTGTACAGAAACCCATAAAAGTGATTCTCTTTTTAGAATATTCTCCCACCTTCGAAATTCCTCGCTTTCTCATTTATTCACTCATTTGCTCAGCCCATTAAACCATTGGGCCAACTCCCCACCCCCTATTGCATTCAACTCCAAAGCCTATGAAACCCTATATCCCACCAACTCCTCTCTTACTGGGTTTTTTGGTGTCTTAGATTATTTATTTTTTTGGTGAGTGTCTTATAAGAGATTTGATTGAATGCGTTAAGTTTGGTATTTTATTTTTAATTTTTTCTTAACTTGTGCAAATGCATGGAAATACACTCTAAGCCAATGAATATTTTAGATTTATTTAATTTCTTAATTAGAGATATATTTTTACTAATTGGTTTTTTAAAAATATATAATGCATTATCAATTTACAACTATAAATAACACATGAAAATGACTTACACCTAAATTGAATAAATTACCCTAACTAAGATCTATCCAATATAAAATCTACCCCTTTAATTTGTAGCACTAGAATTATTTTTATCTGATTATAGGAACTCAGAGTGAATCTATTTTTAGGTTAAAAAAAAAAAAAAAAGGTATAAAATAAAAAAGAAGGGAAAAAAAGAAAAAAGAAAAAAGAAAACCCCGTCCTCTCGCATCCAAACAGAAACAAATTCACAAAAACCTCATTAATAATATATTTTATTATTTTATTTGTTCCACAAGAGACAAAACTTAAAAAATGGTAGCCATTTTAACGTAACAAAATTTAAGCATATTAATCTTGATAGAATGTTTAAAATTAAGTGATGGGTCGATCATGAGCAAGAAATAATTCCAAAGCCATATTCCCAAACCCAAGAGGGTATTATTTTACAATTGAGCATTGCTGCTCTTCACACTCGTTTTACACATATTGATATGACGTGTATTAAGTGAATAATCATGTAAGAAACTATTTAAAATACGTTATGCTAACATGTTTAAAATGAGTTTAAAGAGTTACGTACATTACTTGTTAGAATTTTTAGAGCAACTCAATCTAAAAGTGGGCAAATGATGATTTGATTATTATAGGTGAAGTCAAAGTTTATACAATTGCATGCAACTTGATCTAACTTCACATTAGGTAAAGTCTCTCAATGAAAGATACAAAATACTATTTATGTCAAGTTTTTATAGAAATTATTCTAAAGACAATTTATGTCAAGTTTTTTTAGAAATTATTCTCTATTTTGAATGTTGCATCATATATTTATTCATCTCTTGGCTCTACTTCCTTGCACTCGATGGTCTGACATAACAATGAGTTCAATATTTAAAAGCTGTCATAAATAAGATTTCAGGTTATTCTTTTCTCCATCAATTTTGATGTATGTTAAGAGTTAAGACAAATATTTAATTTGTCTTTTTTCATTGTGCAGTGATGTGTTCTTGAACACCAATAACAATCGTCTTTTTTCTTAAAAAAAAAAAAAAACAAATTATTTATGTTTCAATATAATTCTTCTAAGTCCTAAGAATCAGCAAATTACACAAGCGTTTGGATATCCTTTGACATCGCGAAGATGGTAGTAAGAACTCTCGTGATTATACGCTTCGTAGAGATCCGAAAGCTTCCCCACATCATCCTTCTTTGGCCCTTCTTCGCTAGGCCCTGCCTCCTCAAGCTTCGCCGTCTTCGACTGTTCTTTATCAAGCTCTTCCTTCATCTTCCCAGACTTTTCTTCTGGTTCAATAGATATTATTGTCACGCGGGAGAGCTTCCTCAACTCCTTGGCTACATCAATCGGATCAAATGTCCCGCTCACGGTTAGTGTGTGAGCTGTCCTATCTATGTTGACTGAACTAACACCTAAAAAAATTAAATTAGGTTACAGAAATAGCAAAATTTGTGAGTGATTCATGCCTTAAAAGATTTGGTATTTCTACGATGCAAATTCAAGAAATAAATCAAATAAACTAATTCCTTACTCAGCTTGAATTATTGAAATAGATTTTCCTTCAACTGTTGAACCCAAATAAGATGATAATCAGAGACTGCCAAAGGGTTATAGCAGATTTACAATCAGATAAATATGCTATTCCTTCAACAGCATAGGCAAATTTCTCGGCCTTTGACTTCGATCTTTCACTTTCCAACTGCATCTTATATCACTTTCTGTCACAAAACATAATAGAAATCCATCAAGATTTATATAACAGAGAATAATTAAAGTAAAAAATTAAAAAAATAAAAACCAGATTTGGGAACCACTAAGGATTTGGGAATAATCTCTCCTTGTATAAATATTAACATCCATAAGCCGATAAAAATTAAAATTTACAAACAAAATTTGTACCTTCCTCCGCTTCGTCATCTCCCTAATGGAGGGGTTTCAGATCTTCACGTGGTGCTTCAGAAATTCACACGCCGCACACACGGCATCCTGGCGTTGATGGTGACAGACGCGTAGAGTGAGAGATGAAGGGCATCAGATCTGAATTGTTCTCAGCCACGACTGGTTGGTTCCTCGGAAGGTTCGGAATGGTTCCTTCGTCTGCTTTTTCTAGCCTAATCTTCACCGTTCATCACGCTCTTACACGCGGTTTGATACGGACACAACTAAAAACCAATTTAAGTCTAACTTCTCTCCTACGTGACAAACCTCTTTCCTACGTTGTATTTTTTTTTTATAAAAAAGAATCCTCTTTTCACCTAAATCGTCTTTTCCTCTCTATCAGTCCGTCGCTCTTCCTTCCGTCTATCAGTCCCTCTCTCTCCTCCGGTGCTCACCCTCTCTCCTCCGGCGAGTTCTTCGGCCACCAGCGTCTATCAGTCCCTCGCTCTCCCTCCGGCGATCACCCCCTCTCTCCTCCGGCGAGTTCTTCGGCCACCGGCGAAGCTATCCCTCCGTCACTCCCTGCCTCTCTCTCTCTCCTCCACGTTCAAAATCTAGGGCTTTTTGAGCACTATTGGCTTCTGCAATAGTGTATTAGATTTCTGTGTATTTAGATATTTGAACACTGTTTGGCTGCTGTTTTTTTGAACATTATTGGCTATGGGTTTTTATTTCTTTTTTCGTTAGTTGAGGCTATGTTTGTTCATGCCCGAGAAAAATAGTTTTTGGTTTGAATTTCATGGTGAAATTTCGAAGCATTGAATAATTGACCTTTGAAGAATTTCGAACATAATAGGGCTTTAGTGTATTTAGAATATAGATTTAGGGTTTAAATTTCTGTTCTTGCATTGTCATCTTCTTGTAAATGAAACTGTTTATTTCATATTACTTGCTTGGATTTTTCATATGAATGGTAATGGGATTGAAGAATTTCTTAACCCATGGTCAATGCAACTTATTTTCTGTTCTTTGAAGAATCAACTTGATTGAATGCTGCTTTAATTTATGCAGTATATATATATATATATATATATATTTTTGCTTAATTGTTCTAAGAAAAAAAAACAACCATAGGAAGCTCGGGCCAGTGGGCTATACATTGAGCAATGCCTTCCCCTTGAAAAAGAAAATGTCCAGAAGAAAAGAAAAGTAGTATCTTGAGCCTATTTGGACTGTGGCATTTTTACTGCATAGATGCAAATTCGATTTTGGATTTTGTATTTTTACTAATGTACTACTGTTAATATTTTTACTTAGGAAAATTATCATGTGACTTTGTATTTTTGAGAAATTGTCATGTAACTTTTTGAAAGGATTGTGGATGATTTGTGACTTGAGTGAGTTGTCTCTGATTTTCTAGGTTTCTTGTTGCTTGGTTGATTTGGTTGTCTGTTGTTGGGTTGATTTGGTGGGATGAATTTCCTAACCACCCTAAAAGTATGAGAGAAGGGTGAATTGTGGATGAATATGTGACCCTGTAGCCTTAAAAGCTGCTGACTGGGCTAGTATATGATCCTTTCCTCATTCTTTTTATCCCTCTCTGTATTTGTGTGCATGCCCATGTGTTCTATGTTGTTAACTATAAAGGAAATTCTCTTACTTTTCCTAGGCTGTGCCTACCTCTAAGGGTCAAGCTCTTGCTGATGAGTATGGCATCAAGTTCTTTGAAACTGTAAGTGGCAACATGATGTCGAGATGTAATCTACGTTTCAAAACCAGTCTTTCTGTTCTTCTTATACCATAAGAATATGTTCTGCAGAGTACAAAGACAAATATGAATGTGGAGGAGGTTTTCTTTTCAATAGGGAGGGATATTAAGCATAGGCTTGCAGAAACTGATTCCAGGATTGAGGTGTGTGCCTTTTTTTCTTTTTTCTTCCCTTGTTTTGTCTTTTCCAACTTCTTTTTGACTTTCTGTGTGATCCATTCTTTTTCTCCTTTTAAAAAGCAATAGATTTGGGCCATGACATGGTAATCCTAGCTTATTCTTTTTCTCAAATTTTAACGGACTCGTTGCTTTGTGCTTTCAGCCTCAAACACTCTAGATTAACAAACCAGACCAGACCGACAGTTGTGGTCAAGCTGCACAAAAGACAATTTGCTGTGGCTCGTAAATGGAGAACGTTGGAATGTTTTCATAGTGGCACTCATTTGGGCGAATAAGTAATTCTGATTACTTTGTGCGGGTTGCAAGTATCAGCCCCTCTGTTACTTTTCTATACTTCCAGCCTTAGTGTGTTAAAGTCAGTATTTTTTTCAGTGAAGTTGAATTAATAGTAAAGCCACCATTGTCTTTCTTTCCTTTTTCATTATGTATCCCATTTTGGGGCTTGAGATCATGACTTATTTAACTTGTACTGCTGTAGATAGATATTCAGCACCAACTTTGCTCTTACTAGAAAATGCTTAGGTGCTCCAAGTTATATGTTTTCAAAAATAATATACCTTTGCTCCAACTTTGCTCTTACCAACTTTGCATCAATGCTATGATTTTGAGAGAAATATTTACCAAAAGAAAAAAGATGTTTTTGAGAGTTTGAAAGTACAAGAAAAGCAATACTAGATGTTGCACGCGACTAGGGAGGGTAATGTTATTGCAGAAAGAGGTCGACCACGTGTTTATACAAAACAAGAAGTCTTCACAGAATTGGTGAAAATTGGTGTTGATGTGCACTTGCGTTAAGGCCTACACTTGTTGATGTGCACTTGTTCAAAATGCTTGTATTACTCATTTAGGTTTTTGTCCATTTTGACCCGAAATTGTGCAATCATATGGTCAGAATAGATGAAATACAACAACCCATAAGCTTAAAACAAAAAATGTAAAAATTGTTAGGTTTACAATAATCTTCTCCCCATCATCTAGCTAAACCAATCAATTACATCCAAAAAAAAAAAAATTTGTTTGTCCCAGCTACTGCAATATAACTGGTTGAGAAGTGAGAGATTAGTAGCTTAGCACCAAGTGCTCCCACTCTTGCTACATCTTTGTAAGGACATCCCTGTATATAGACTGTGGAATGAACCAACAAATACAGCTTTTAAGCTATTTGAGAGACCAAAAGACCTGCATGAGAGAGCATATGTAAACAAAGATTAGTTTTTCATTTCTACCATGGGTTGTCAAAAGAAAGGAAAACCAGTTATATTTATGCTAGTCATTGATACAATGATTTTTTTTTCATCTCCTAAAATATTGTAATCCTCACAAGGTTCAACTTGCTAAAGTGAAAAAAGAATTATGATATCAAAATGATCAAGTCCAATAACCTAACATTAAGAGGATACAAGGAGTAATAAAAAATTAACATCAAATAAACAAAAAGCTAGGGTGGCCGGCCACCTCAGTTGAGCCAACGGCCACCCAAAAAAAATTTCGGCCACCCCCATGAATTTAACCAAAAATCAACATAAAACCCAAAATCAAATACCCAAAAGCTACAATATTAACCAAGAAAATTCATCAACAAAATACTCCAAACAACCTAAATCCATTCTCAACCGAGAATCAATCATAACTGCCAAACAGAACAAGGAATCCCAAAACAGAGGACCCAATAAATCAAAAAGAGATCCCAACGGAAAATACCAAAAATTCTTAGTTACTGGGAACGATTTCTGAGCTCAGAGGCCATTGGGTTTGGCGTTGCTCAGCCACCCACGACAACGATCTCTCTCTTAGGCTGGTTCGTCGATGGCCGTAGACGTCGTCGGAGTGATCGAGATAGTGGACGGAACCTTGCACCGGAGTGCGAGAGACAAGGAGTGACGGAGGGATAGCTTCGCCCGAGGAGAGAGAGGGTGAATAGAGGATTTTTAGATTTCTGAAATTTTAGGGATGCCAGACGATTGAGATTTTTTCTTTTTTAATGACAGACGATTGGGATTTTTTTTAAAAAAAAAAATGTCAGGTAAGAGATAAGTTTACCATGTAGGAGAGAAGTTGGACTTGAGTTAAATTTTTGTTGTACCTTTAACATTTTTCTTAGGTTTAATACTTTAGAACTTGTTTTTGGATTCAAAACTAAAACCTAAGGGTGGAAGGTTAATCTTTTAAAGATGGTATCACTCAAAATAGATTTGATCATCCTAAATTTAGTGTTAATGTCTCAAATTTGGTGCTAATGCCTAAAAAAACCAGTGGTGGAGGCTACTACAATTTTATTTTTTCTTAAATCATGTTTTACGTAAAATTAAGAGAATACTAGGGAGAAAACCCCTATCATTTTCCCTCTGCTTTTATATATATATATATGATAACACCAAAAGGAGGGACCCAAAACAGGTTTCATTGTGGCTGTTGAGGACGAAACCTTCCACCGAGACGCAGCTGTTTCAGCACTTAGAAAAGCTTGCATCTGCTCCCTTGCCAGACAAATAATTCTAGAAGGAGAGAGGAAATCCCCCCAAAAACAAAAGAATTTCTCCTCGATCAAATTTGTCTTGCCACCACCGCAAAGAATTGTAAATCATCACCGTCCAACCTCTTCATAAGAGTTTCAAGTAAATGGATAAAATAGACAGAAGCTAAAGAGCATTTTTGGAATTTTTTTAGCATTCAGTCCACACATTCATACTTCTCCAAGCATAAGAAGGCTTATACCCCAATTCTGAATCCAAGAAATTAGCCTTATGAAAATATTTTTCCTTTTGAAGAAAACGCCATCCTTGCTTAGCCTTAGCTAACAAAGCCAAATTGAAACACTCAAGATCAAGATCAAGATCTTTGAAGAAAACACCATCCATGCTTAGCTAGTAAAGCCAAATTGAAACACTCAAGATCTTCCATCCTATCTTGTCCCAACTCATCCAAGAAATCTAAGAAGAATTAACTAGGTATTAAATCTCAAGCTTTAAATCAGTACGAAATATCTACTACTTTCAATTCAATTCAAAGCGCATTCTCTAATCAAAACCAGTCAAGCCATCATCACTCAAAAGAAAACTATTAAACTGCTACATTAATGGCATAAAGGGTAGTTCAAATATATATGTATATATAGAAAAGTCTTCCGTTGATGTAAAAAACCATTAACCAAAAATATATAACATTACAAACAACATTAAACATTAATAAGATTAACTGTACAAATGTGTTCTTGAACATAATCAAAATCGTCTTTAAAAAAAAATACAAATTATTTATGCTTCAATATAATTCGATCTTCTAAGATCTATGAATCAGCAAATTACACCGTTCGGATTCTCGTCTGTGAATTCAACCTTTTAAGGTTTCTTCAGGTAAGGATTATAGGCATCGTAGACATTCTCACGCTTCTTCATATCAGCCTTCTTTGGCTCTTCTTCGCTAGTCCCTGCCTTCTCAAGCTTCGCCTCCTTTGACTCATCTTCATCAGGCTCTCCCTCCGTCTCCCCAGATTTTTTTGCTCCTTCAACAGATGTCACGCCCTTCGTTGTCTTTTCTTTGCTAGTCCCCGCCCTCTTCATCTCCCCAGATGTCACGTCCGTCGTTGGCTCTCCTTCGCTAGTCCCCGCCCTCTTCATCTCCCCAGATTTTTCTGCTGGTCCAACAGATACTAATTGCACTTTGGAGAACTTCTTCCTCAACTTCTTGACCACATCAACCGGATCAAATGTCCCGATTGCGGTTAGTTTCTTTTTGTCCGTGTCCGTCGTGACATTTTCAACACCTAATGATCAAGTAAAATTCAAGAAATAAATCAAATAAACTAATTCCCTTAATCAGCTTGAATTATTGAAACAGATTTTCTTTCAACTGTTGAGCCCAAATAACATGATCAAAAGGGTTATAGGCTTGTACCAGAATTACAATCAGGTAAAAATGCTATACCTTCAACACCAAGGACTAATTTCTTGGCATTTGTCGCGTCTCTTCCACTTTTCAGCTGAACATCATATATCACATTCTGTAATAAAACATAATAGAAATCCATCAAGATTTATATATCAGAGAATAATTAAAGTAAAAACAAGAAAAAGAAAAAGAAAAAAAACCACCAGCCCATCACATGATTTGGGAACCACTACAGATTTGGGAGTAATCTACTGTACACAAACATTAACATCTAACCGCTGATAAGAACTAAAATTTACATACAAAATTTGTACCTTACTCCGCTGCGACGTCTCCTGATGAAGGGGCCTCATATCCTCACGCGGTGCTTCAAAACTTCACAGCCGCAAACGATGGCGTCCTGGCGTTGACGGTGACAGACGCGGAGAGTGAGAGATGAGGGGCCACGCCTGGTTCCTCAAAGGTTCGGAATGGTTGCTTCCTATAAAATATCACGCCTTCCCACGTTTTTTTTTTGTTTTTTTTTTTTTTTTTTTTACATGTCCACTCCGCACAAGAGGGGGAGAGAATTCAAACTAGTGACCTCCATTTCATTAAACGTGATCCTAACCAATTGAACTATCTTTTGGGGACCACACGTTTTCTCATTTACTGTTTCTACACACTACTAGCTTATATATATATAAGGTAAAATACATTTTACCCTATGATCACCCATTTTCGTTTTGACGTTTAATGTTTAAAAAGTAACAGTTAACCGTTGACTCCCACAAAGTTTCAGACGTTGACAGAAAAAGCTTATTCATTTATTTTGACCGTCACTTCGGATGGAAACCTAGTCACATGTTTTTCAACCAAAAAGTTCGAAAATGTCCTCGGGGTAAAGTGTAAATATAAATTACTTTGGGGGTAAGTGTAAACATAAATTACTTGGAGGGTAAAGTGTAAAAAAAAATAAATAAAAGAAAAACTAAACTAAACTAAAACAAAAAAAAAAAACTCAGGTTAATTACCTTTTTAGTAATAAGGTTTTCACCCTTTTTTTTTTTTTCTCACCTAAATTATAAATCGTATAACAGATGGTACATAACTAATAGGAAAAGACCAACTTAGTACTTCCGTCACATTCTGTTAGCTTAAACTAACAGACTGTCACGTGTTACCCCAAAAAAAATGCCACGTGTTCTAAAAAAATGCCAATTTGGCACCACATGTCCTAAAAAAAATAAATATAATTAGACAAACAATCAAAAAAGATAAACCCAAAAAAAAAATTGAAAAAATTATGGGGTGGCTAGGCCAGCCCATTTTGTCCTTTGAGGGTGGTTTCGGCCACCCCCATACCGTCCCTAAGGGTGGCTCAGCCAGTTATTAAACCAGTGTTTTTTAGGGACATGTGGCAATTTTTGGGGGTGACATGTGACAGTCCATTAGTTTGGGCTAACAAAATGTGACAGAGGTACCAAATTGGTCTTTTCTCATGACTCAAGTACTATTTGTGATACGATTTGTAATCTAGGTGAGAAAAAATAAAAAAAAGTGTGAACCTTAGTACTAAAAAGGTAATTAATTTGAGCCTTTTGTTTTAGTTTAGTTTTTCTTTTTAATTTTTAAATAAGCTTTTTTAAATAAAAAAAGTTGTTGTTATTGTTGTTTTTTATTTTTATTTTTTTATGTTTACACTTTACCCCAAGGGCATTTTCAAACTTTTTGAATGAAAAGTGTCACGTGCCACGCACGTGACTAGGTTTCCGTCCATAGTGACGGCCAAAATAAACGGATAGACTTTTTTGTTAACGTCTGAAACTTTGTGGGGTCAAGTGTCACTTTTTAAACATTGGACGTTAAAACGAAAATAGATGGATACTTCATGGAGTAAAGTGTATTTTCCATTTTTTTTTTTAAACAAAAGGAAAATGTAGAATAAGAGTAATGATACATGGAAGACTAGAGTTTTTCTAGAGTTTTCTCAAATGTGATGTGACATTTAAAATTTTAATAAATTAAAATTCAATAATAATCCTCTCAAATTCAATGGTGATTTTAAATGTCACATCACATTTGAAAATAATTTTAAGCGGACGTAAATTTGATATAAACTGATTTGTAGTTAATTTATACAAATCTATCTAATAAAGTGATAAGTGTCTCATAGTTATTAAAAAAACATATAAGAAGCATATGTTATTAAAAACACAAATACTTCTCACATGTTTTTTTAAAGGAAGTTGCAATATTATAGGTACCTTCTAAAGCACAAAAAACAAAAAACAAAAAACTTTAAAAATTGTTAAAAAAATAAAAATATTTCTATAAATTAAATAAATAAATAACTAAAAAAACCTGCCAAACAGGGGAGGCTGGACTTATGTTTGTTTATATTTGTGGAATCTATGAAATAAAACTTGGGGATCAAGATTTCCGACAATTTCTAGAAATTGTCGGATCAATAATTTTAACATTTTATAAATTTAAAATTTCAAACCTACCGGTCCATACTCAGACCGTAGGACCGGTAGGTTTGTTATTTAGACGGAGAAAATTGAAGTGAAGTTTTTATCAAGTAATTCTAGAAGGTCGATTTGTGTCCTACTAGAATGATATGATATGGTTATTAAAATTATCATTTTATCAAAATTCGATAATGATTAATCACAAGTCCAATGGTAATTTTAATAGTCATATCATTTTTAAAATGACACAAGTAGTACACAAGTAAACCTTCTAGAATTACTCATTTTTCTCCTCTTGAAAAAAAAAATATATATTGCCTTGAAAATTCAAACTATCAACAACCAAACAACCCAAATATAAAAAAAAAATTAAAAAAAAAACCTTGAACTTAACTATGAATCATTTCTTATGAAGTGGAAGTCATTAATTCGAATCTTACATCATTTTTCCCAGGGGCGGACTCAATTGGCTGGGTGGGGGGAAAAGTTTCAAAAATTTTCTTAAAATATGCTATTTTATAAATTTGTCCCTCCAAAATAATGTTTTTGTCCCCCTCAAAATTTTTCTTCTAATTTTACTCCCTCTTTCTTTACCAAGAACCGAAAGTAACCTTCCAATTTGTTTTCTCCAACTTGGTCTTTTACTTTTTGGTGGGAATTGTCACTTTCAGCTCTAGACTTGCACCGCCTCTAGAGCACCTCTAGACTTATCCTCTTATTTTTTTCTTCGTCCCCCCTAACCTAAAAGTCTAATTCCGCCCCTGATTATTAGGGGATAAAATTATTTTTTAATTTCTTATAAAAAATATTCACTTTCTCCCACCGTCTGGATGCTCCTGATAGCAGCTAGCAGCTAAGAGACATAGAACCAGTCAAACGAGCCACTCAAATACTGTATTCTCTTGTCCTTTTCTAATCATTTTTCGTCGAAAATGAATTGATAATGACATTTCAACAAACATATATATATATAAATAATATTTATCATAATTTGACCTCCATCGACAACACCAAACCCGACTTGTCATCCGCATTTTGTTTCTCATATTCTGAGATTCTATGAGCAGTAGCAGTTTCTTAACCACTTCTCTTATATTTAGGGAATAAAATTATTTTTTAATTTCTTATAAAAAAATATTCACTTTCTCCCACCATCTGGACCGGTCTGGATGCTCCTGATCGCAGCTAAGAGACATAGAACCAGTCAAACGAGCCACCCAAATACTATATTCTCTTGTCCTTTTCTAATCATTTTTCGTCGTTGATGAATTGATAATGACATTTCAACATATATATATATATATATATATAATTTGACCTCCATCGACAACACCAAACCCGACTTGTCATCCACATTTTGTTTCTCATATTCTAAGATCCTAAGAGGAGTAGTAGCAGTTTCTTAACCACTTTTCTTATATTTTGGGAATAAAATTATTTTTTAATTTCTTATAAAAAATATTTTATAATATATTTTTTTATTTTATCCTATACTACTAAAATATCATTTTTTACTTTTTACTTTTTTATAAAAATAAAAGGACAGGAGAGGAGAAAAGAGAAAGGAGAAAGAACACTTTAGTTAAGAGTATAATATTCTATTGAGAAGTTATAGTGTTTTCCAATGAGTTGAGAAACAGATCCGGATCCCCTCCAATTGGGAAGAAATTAAAGATTCTCTAATTGTTAATTGTGATCCTTCATTTTAAATCTAATGGTCTATAAAATCATGGAAAAATTACATTTTACCCCCTGAAGTATCCACCAATTTGCATTTTTGCCTCCAAAGTTTCAAATGTAACACTTTACCCTCCCAAACTTTCAAATTGTGGCAATTCGACCACTTTGACCCTTTTTTTTTTCCAAAATGCCCCCATCACATTTTTTATTTTTTTGAAAAAAAAAAAAGAAATATGCTAGGGTGGCCGAACCACCCCAACATATTTCTTTTCTTTTCTTTTTTTGGTTTTTTCTTTTTTTGATTTTTTTTAAATAAAATAAAATATGTGATAGGGGCATTTTGGGAAAGAAAATGTCAAAGTGGTCAAATTGTCACAATTTGAAAGTTTGGGGGGGGGGTAAAGTGTCACATTTGAAACTTTGGATGCAAAAGTGCAAATCGGTAGATACTTCAGGAGGTAAAGTGTAATTTCTCCTAAAATCATTTAAACCTCGGTAAAATAAAAGCTAGCATTTTATGCCTCTTTCTACAAAAGCAGCTCTTATTTTATAAACCATTATATTTAAAATGAATGTCTATGATTAACAATTGGAGAATCTCCAATTTATCCCCAATTGGAGGGGATCTCAATTCGTGAGAAGCACAGTAAATACCCAAGGGTTTAGGTCAAATATAGGGATTCTGATGTGAGTGCATTTTTGTGTTTTTGTTTTTTTTTTTGTGAAATTTTCCCTAAATATAGGAAATGAAATAAGTTTTAAGGTGTTTGCTGCTAGTGCTTTAACAACTCCTTTTAGAGGATTTATATTGATTTATGTATATTTTTATGCAAAATAACTATTTAAAATTCACTTTATCTACTTGAGCTAATGAGTTTTAAAAAACATCATATATTAGATTATCTATTTTTTTTTTATCTATATAAAAAATAGAGTAATTCTAAAAGTTCTTGTGTCTCTTAAAAATGAGGTAGCTTTTAAAATCATGATCAATCACAAGCCCAATGTGATTTTAAGATCCACATCATCCCTGGAAGGACACAAGAGAGACCTATAGCATTACTCCAAAAATAATATCAGTTCAAAAACTAATGATATAAGAAGGACTATAGTTATTCAAAATGTGGTGTGACATTTAAAATCACAATTGAATTTAAAATGATCATTATTGAATTTTGATTTGTTAGTGATTCTAAATAGAGGTTTGATACGAACACAACAAAAAACCAACTTATGTCCAACTTCTCTCCTACATGGCATTAAAAAAAAACCTCTGCTTCGGCAACAACGACGATAACAGAAACTACCAACGAACTCATCGGTAACGATTGACCCACGGCTGGGTCACGACAGACCCAACTCGTGGGTCACCATCTCCTACGACTTTGGGTCACCATCTCCGGCGACCTAGGTCACCATCTCTGACGACTTTTCTACCAAACCCAGCCTAAAAAATCGATTCTAATGCCTAAAAACTCGTTTCTAATATCTCAAAAATCAATTATAATACCACAAAACTCGTTTCTAATGCCTCAAAACTTAATTTTGGATTCAAAACAATAAACCTAGAGGGGAAGGTTACCATTTTTGAGATTTTATCATCCTAAAATCGAAGCCATTTTATCACTCTAAAAGTCGTTGGATCCATGTGAAAAACCAAAGAAAAAACCGGCGAACTCACCGGCCAAGAGTGATGCAAAACCAGCAGCCGACCGTGGGTCTCATTCTTCCTTCTCTTCTTTCTCTTTTTTCTTTTTTCTTTATTCTTTAGTTGAAAATCAGCTGCATTAGGGTGTAGGTTTTTTTTGTGCATTTCCCCCCTTTATGTGAGGTGTCCTTCTCTTACTGGGTGCTGCAAAACCCACCTTTTACCATGTAGGAGAAAAGTTGGACATAAGTTGAATTTTTGTTGTACCTTTAACATTTTCCTTCTAAATATCACATCACATTTTGGAGGATTTTAAGCCTCCTTATATCATTACACCAGTTAAAAATGAGTAATGATATAAGGAGGATTAAAGTCCTCCTATAATCATCCAAAATATGATGTGTGATTTAAAATCATCATTAAATTTGAAATGATCATTAATTAATTTTGATATATTGGTGATTTTAAATGCTACATCACATTTGAGATAACTCTAAGAGGACTCTAATCCTCCTTATATTATTACTCATTTTGAACTTGTGTAATAATATAAGGAAGACTCTAGTCCTCTTAAAGGCATCTCAAACGTGATATGACATTTAAAATCACCATTAAATTTGAAATGATCATTCAAAAATCTTTCTTATTATACTTATCCCAAAAATTCGTTAATACCTACATTTTGGCCTTGTTGGTATGGACTAATGATGAGAAGTGCTAGAGAGCCAAATAAATGAACTCAGCAAAATTTCTAAACTGACGTAGTAGATTGTGAGTGGCAGACAAGGGAAAGAAAATTGCATTTTTTTTTAAAATTTAAAATCCTTGCCACATTAGTTTAAAAATTGGGAAAAATACACTTTACCTCCTGAACTATCTACTCATTTTCACTTTGACCTCTAATGTTCAAAATGTGATACTTGACACCCCTAAACTTTCAAATTGTCGCAATTCGACTATCCTAACTTTTTTTTTTTTCAAAATGCCCCCATAAAGTTTTTTTTTTTTTAAAAAAAATTAAAAATAAAGGGGTGGCCGGGCACCCTTTAATTTTTAGATTTTTTTTAAAAAAAAAAAATTTTTTTTAAGGGTTAAATACTTAATACCCTATTGAGGTTTTATAACTTTATTTTTTTCTCTTTAGGGTTTGATTTTTATCATAGGGAGTTCCTGTGGTTTTGATAAAGGACCAAATTAGTCCATCCGTTAGTTGACCGTTAGTTGACTTAACGGAAGTCTAGTCATTGACACGTGAACCAATTAGACAAGATGACACATAGCATAACTTGACATGTCATCAGTGATGACTGTATATTAAGTTGCCACCTTTTTTTTAAAAAAAAAAATTACAAATTAAAATAGAATTGAGTTTTATTTTGTTAATCAGGATTTAAAACAAATAGATTACAAATTAAAATAGAGATTTGGGTTTTATTTTGTTAATTAAGGTTTAAAACAAACACAAAAATAGATTTAACATTTAAACATAAAAATCTCAAATCTAAGAACCACGAACACACAGTACCCGACGTCATCCCCACCCAACCCCCGTCTCTGGGGCCCACCCACAGTTCTAGCATTCGCCCAGCCCAACGATTAGATTTCGAAGACAGAACAAAGAGTAAAATTAGAAAGGGTCCAAAAATGAACCTCAAGTAATGAAGCAATTTTCAGGGCAATATCGTCCGGGAGCGAGCTCTAGGTACCCTCCTCCGATTGCTTCATGGTTTCTCTCAGGTGGTAATTGGAAAATTTTTAGGAGCAGGAACATATGATCGTCTAAGCTTTTGTGATCCTTTGGCCTTGTAAAACACTGGGAAAACTCCTTGGAACTTGTGATCTTATATGTTTGATTCAAACTATAGGGAACTTTTTGTTTGAATTTGATTGTAAAATCGTTTCAAATCTTCAGAGACGATCTTGTTGATTTACTCGGCGGAGGCAGGGATAACTTCCACTGCAAAATCTAAAGCTTATAAAAGAAGCTTCACAATTCTCTCTCTCTCTCATGCATTACTGAAGGTAGATGATAACTTCGAGTGAAACCCCTCAATTTTTACCAAACCACTCCGCCCCTTATTGGGCGAACGCCGAAACTGTGGGTGGACGCCGGAGACGGGGGTTGGGGTGGGGATGACCAGTGGCGGACGCATGATTTTTCTTACGTGGGGGCATTTTTTTTAATGAATAAAATAATTAAATTAATTAAATAAAATAATTAAATTAATTAAATATAAAAAATGATTTTTTGGTCTCTGTTGTGAATTTTAATTGTTACTCGCAAGTGCACGAATCGTTTGCAATATAGTATTGTGCAAATTTGAGGTCGAATCTACAGAGAATCGTGTTTACAAAAACCAATTTTTTTATTTAAATCAATTCTATCTTAACCTATTTGGTTTTTTTTTTTTAAATTAACCAAAGGAAATGAAATAAAAGTACACAACAACATTTTTTTTTTTTTTGAAAAATCAAATTGTTCACCTGGGGGAAATTTAAATATAAATCTAAAAATTTAATTGCATATTTACATAACTCAAATTTTTGTTGAAGTTATTATCAAATATCAAGAATAGGTTGAATTCTAAATAAAAATCAAAATATTACAACAATTAATTAAAATAACAATTTAAATCTAAATCTAAAAAATTAATATTTACATAATTACATACCTAAAGAAAATTGAGGCCGTTAGAAACTAAGAAACAACTCAAACAAGTACAAGCTTTGCTTATGCCCAATCGGCCTTCCAGACTTGCATCTTAAGAATTTTTTTTTAAAGGACCTGTCACCTTTTAGAAATTGGATTAGACTTAGAACTTAGAAACAGTCAAGTAATTCGACAAGCAGCACCTTGAAGTCCAAGCACGCTTGGTCCTTTAAAAAAAAAAAAATCATTTTTTATTATTTTAATTTGTTGCACAGCCGCAGTCCCCTATTACTATGTACATTCTTATTTATTTAATTTTTTTTTTATTTTTGATATTTGTGCACACTTTCACATTGGTCTCCCACATTTAGGCCCTTAAATATTTTCAAAGTCTTTTTTTTTTTTTTTTTTTTT
>CM017321.1:12430322-12442430 GCA_006937295.1 Carpinus fangiana | reverse complement strand
CGTTACGTTTTAAACATTAGAGGTCAAAGTGCAAATAAGCGGATAGTTCAGGGGGGGAAAGTGTATTTTCCCCTTGAAAATTTTTAGTGATGATGCGTTTGGATCTCTAACACTTCTCAATGATATGGTTATTAAAAGCACCATCTGATCAAAATTTAATAATGATAAATCACAAATACAATGGTAATTTTAATAACCGCATCATTTTTAGTAGGATACAAGTAGGTCTTCTAGAACTACTCCTAATTATTTGAGTAATTCTAAAAGGCATATTTATGTTGTATTAGAATGATGTGGCTATTAAAAGTACCATTTGATCAAAATTCAATAATGATCAATCACAAGTTCAATAGTTATTGGAGTAATTTTAGAAGGCCTACTTATGTCCTACTAGAATAATGTGGCTATTAAAAATACCATGTGATCAAAATCCAATAATGATTAATTACAAGTCCAATTGTTAACGTAGGGGACACGCATTTATTTTAATATTGTAATATTGACCCAGCAAGTCTTTATTTTTACACTTATCCTTAAAAGTCCTTGCTACCTACATTTTGGGTTTTGGAATTGTTGGTATGGACTGATCTTGCTTAAAGATTCCTCAAAAAATTTTATGAGGCTACATATAGTTGAACCATTTTTTTTGATCTCAAAATTGTAATATTGACCCTGCAAGTCTTTCCTTTTACACTTACTCGAAAAAGTCCTTCCCTGAGAGTATCTGCTTAAACAAAAAAAAGTGGTTAAATTAGGACAAAATTGTCCTCAACTTTAAAAGTTTGAATAATTTAATTCCACTATTTTATTAAATGGCTCCTCTCAATTTCATTAAACGGAGAGGATCCATTTCCTAAAATATTAACTAACGATTTTTTTAATTTTTTTTTCAAAACACTTATAACGATTCAAAATTTATTTATTTTTATATCATATTAAAATATTATTTCAATCAAACCAAATAAATAAATAAAAAAAAAAACAACTAAAATGAGTAAAAAGTTATGGGAAGAAACAGCGAAAGAGAACGTGTGAAGGCGTGATGATTCTAATGAACCGTGTTCACGCGTTGAATTTGAGGAATAAATCGTGGCACATTTTTAAGAGCATTAGTAGTAGATGCCCTATATGACATTTCCTTATTTATATTTAGGGAGAAAAGAGAAAAAAACTACACCTACATCAAAAGTCCTATATTTAACATATCCCATTGGGTTCATAAAGTGCTTCTCAATACATTGGAAAGCACTGTAGCAACTCTCTCTCCTCTTTCCTCTTTCCTTCACGTGTCTCAACAATTCTCTCTCTTCGCTCGTTCTCACTTTTGGGCATTAAAAGTTGCAATGATAAAAAGAAATAATATTTAATTCATATAGGGAAAAAGAAGAAAGAGAAAAAAATAATAAAGATGAGAGTAAAATATAATATTTAATTGATGTAGAAAAAAAATAAAGGAATCTATTATGAAATGGTTTTTTATAAGGAATCAAAAAATAATTTTATTTCCTAAATTTAGTGAAAATGGTTGGAAAGCTACTGCTAGTACTCTAATAGTGGTTGGTAGAAAAATTATTTTTAGGAACTTCGGTAACATGTATTTGTTAAGCGGTTTGAGACAAATAAGGGCATAAATAATTTTAAAAGATAAATGCAAAATTGGTCCTTGTGGTTGGTCTAAATTACAAATCACCTCCCATGGTATAACAAATAATTTATAGATTCTTGACTCCTTGTAGTTGGCCTAAATTACAAATCATTCTTTGTGATATCAAAAATAAGGGGTAATTACCTTTTCTCCCCATCAACTACCAACTGTGACACCCGACCCCCATGAACTAACATTTTGTGCCAAAAACCCCCATTCCGTCAGTCAAAGGCCCCTTCCGTCAGTCAAAGGCCCTTTTCGTCAGTCAAAGACATTAATTTAGACGATCTACCCTTCACTTTACTCCCTTGAATTATAATGCATTGTCACTTTGATCGTATGAGTTAACATATTTGACTGATGGAATAAGCCTATAACCAACGAAATGGGGGGTTTTGGGCACAAAATGATAGTGGTTGGTAGAAAAATTATTTTTAGGAACTTCGGTAACATGTATTTGTTAAGCGGTTTGAGACAAATAAGGGCATAAATAATTTTAAAAGACAAATGCAAAATTGGTCCTTGTGGTTGGTCTAAATTACAAATCACCTCCCATGGTATAACAAATAATTTATAGATTTTTGACTCCTTGTAGTTGGCCTAAATTACAAATCATTCTTTGTGATATAAAAAATAAGGGGTAATTACCTTTTCTCCCCATCAATTACAACACCTTGACACTTTCCCCCATCAACTACCAATTGTGACACCCGACCCCATGAACTAACATTTTGTGCCAAAAACCCCCATTCCGTCAGTCAAAGGCCCCTTTCGTCAGTCAAAGACATTAATTTAGACGATCTACTGATAAGCGCCGAATGTTGCACATTCAAGTCCCTTAACTCGCATATGTTAATTCTTTAGCGTTATTATTTGTTTGATTTTGTGTTGTTTTTATGTTTTCAGGTATTTAATAAAGATGCAAGAAAAACCATTAATTTTGGGTTTAAAGCACAATTTGACAGGACCTAAAAGATATGATTAAGCTTAACCAATCACAATAGAAGATATATATGATGTGGTTAAGTTTAATTAAATCAAGAAATGGATAAAATCGGAATTTCTCCACTTATAGTCAAAATCGGATCGGATAGAATTTCAGATTTTGAACACGTCTCAGTATTTTGGCCATAACTTTCAGTTCAATTATCGGATTAAGGTGATTCTAGCGGCATTGGAAAGCTAATTCAAAATTCTACAAATCATGATGAAATACGATTTTCCTAAATCGGACTCCCACTATGCCACAATCGTCCCGCAATAGAAGAAAGCAAATCTGGACGAATCCTATTCCGATTTGTACATGGATTAACTCCTAATTTGACTAGGAGATTGAAATCCGAATTCTCTAGGTTTCCTAGGGCTTCTAGGACTTGTTGCTCCCTATAAATAAGCCTCTAAGATTCAAGAAACGGGGAGACTGAGTTTTAGACAGAAAATATTTCTTGGAGGCTTAGCGGAGTTATGAGCGGCTAACCCTTTCGTGGGGTGTTGATGTAACCCTTTTCAAGAACAATGGTTTGATTGTATTTAATTTCCAGACTTTCAATTTATGTATGTTGATTATATAACTGTGAGAATTGTTACAATTGAATTCTGTTCTTAATTATTAAATGCAATTGTTCTTAATTTCCAAAATCAATATTTGTGAAATTCTTATCTTGTCTTAGAAAGTATTTTACTTTTATTGAACTCAAATCATTCTTATTTTCTATGATTATGGGGATGATGGTTATATAATGGGTTTTAATAGACATATGATTAATAGGATTAAGATAAGCCATGTCTAGGAAAGACGGGTCGTACTACACCTTAGTTTAGTGTAATTTAGATAGACGATCCGTGCCAACCAAAGATGAGTTATGCTATTCCATTAATTATATGAAACTTATTAAAGGGTTTTATAGTTTATACCTAGGGAAGATGGGTCGTGCTGCATCTTAGTGGTTAGGTGGACAGTTCGTGCCAACCGAAGATAGATTATCCTTAATCTTTAATAAGGTAGTTTCTTGTTTAATTATAACATGCATAGAATGAATTTCTGGAATTGAATCTGATTAACTATTGTTGTGCGGATAGAGGTGAAGTCAATACCCTACACTCTTTCTCATAATTTAATTATCTTTTATTTTATGCATTTACTTTTATGCAACTCAATTTACAACAATCAATCTTGTTTTCTCAATTAGGTTAAATTTAGTCTTTTAATTTTAATAACGAAACCCTACAGTCCTTGTGGTTCGACACCCTCAATATAGCCCTATCCTGCGGGATTCGTTCTACTGTGAGTGGTAATTTTATTATTGATAAATTTGGTCACAAATTTACCACATCATCTACCCTTCACTTTGCTCCCTTGAATTACAATGCATTGTCACTTTGATCGTATGAGTTAACATATTTGACTGATGGAATAAGCCTATAACCGACAAAATGGGGGGTACACAAAATGATAGTTCATAAGGGTCGAGTGTCACAGTTGGTAATTCGTGGGGGTAAAGTGAAAATGCGTTGTAGTTCATGGGAGGAAAATGTATTACCCCAAAAAATAATTTATAAGTTCTCAAGGTATACCAAAATAATAGTTTACTCCTTAAAATCAATTTCCGTTAAGTAACTTAACAAAATCCGTTACTTTGTCATGTTATAATGTTACAGTAAATTAACATAATTTCTTTTATTGCTAAAATTTTACTTTGTGCATAACTCTCCCTCATTTTCATATTTCTCACAATGATTTGGGAGCATTTTGCAAGAATTTGAAAATCATATTTGTGAAATGATCAAGGAAGATGAAGATGAGAGAGGGTTTTGTGCGGGGTAAAATTTTTGGGAAATGAGAGATTAGGTTAATTTATTGTAGCAGTATGACATAGAGTGAGGACAAAGTGATAGATTTTGTTAAGTTCCTTAACGTAAATTGATTTCAGGAAGTAAATTGTTATTTTGGCATACTTTGAGGACCTATAAATTAATTTTTATACCACAATGAGTGATTTGTAATTTAGGCCAATCACAATGACCAAATTTGCATTTATCCCTAAATTTAAATTTTAAATTTTTAAATAAAGTAAAATTATTATTTTACATTTTTTTATATAATTTTAAAAGATATGCTACACATCATCCTCTCAATTATTTTTGAACTTTTTATTTTTTTTTCCAAATCTAATGGATGCACAATTAAACTTGTAGACTCATGTGGGTTTCACAAAATTTTAATAGCAGATTCACTCATTCACTATACAAAAATAATTGAGGAGTTGTGTTGCCACTCGATAAAAAAAAAGAAAAAGAAAAAGAAAAAAAAAGTATCATATTATTCATATCAAATTCAACTCTTAACAAGGGATATGCGTTTATTTTAAGCCGGCCACCCTCATTGGGGTGACTCTAACCACCTCGGCCAATTTGGGGGTGGGCGAACCACCCCGAAGGCATGGGGTGGGTGGCCGGCCACCCTTGTGGGCAAAATGAGAGTGACTTTTGTCCAGGCTCCAACCACCCTCATTTTGCCCTAAGGGGTGCTAGCCACCCCCATGCCTTGAGGATGGACGAACCACCCCCAATGGCCATTTGGTCCAAATGAGCCACCCCTTTTCCAAAAAAGTTAAATTAAATTAAATTTTTTAATATAAAAAATTTTATTTTTTGTTTTTAATTAGATATATGGACACATGTCAAGTTTTTAAAGGCATTGTCGTGGATTTTCGCCAAATTTTGAACGGAAGTTAGGTGAAGGTATCATCGATGTCTTTATCTATAACTGAAGTATCAGTTGTGATACAAAATAAAATCGAGGGGGCAAACAATAAAGTTTGATAAAGTCTACTTAACCCCTTTAAACTATAATCCAATGACAATCTATCCCTAAATTATCAATTATGACAATTTATCCCCCAAACTATTAAAACAATGACAATGTACCTTTCAATGCTAGCAAAATGACGAAATTATCCCTATAGAATTTTCAATAAGATAAAAATGCCTTTAAAAATTTGAACAAAAATTAAATTTTACTATTTTTGTTTTTTTTAGTAAGGGTAATTTTGTCATTTTTCTAAATTTGGGGTATATTGTCATTATTTTGGTAGTTTGTGTGGTAAATTGTTGCAATTGATAGTTTGAAAGGTCGATTGTCATTGGGATGGTAATTTGAGAGGGTTAAGTGGACGTTACCCAATAAAGTTGTTAAACCACGTAGGAAAAAAAAAGAAGGGAAAATACACTTTACTCTTTAAACTATCCATCCATTTGCACTTTAACCTCAAATGTTTAAAACGTGACACTTGACCCCCCCTCCCCCCCCCCAAAAAAAAAAAAAAATAGGAGTGTAAAAGAGCCAAGCTTAAGCGAGCTTTCCTTGTTTGGGCTCAACTTACTTAAATTTTACTCGAGCAAGAGCTCGAGTCAAGCTTAAGGACGAGCCAAAAAATCGAGCTCGAGCTCATAATAAGTCAAATAGAGCCGAGCCATTTCTCGTGCTAGCTCTTATATGTAATTTAATTTAATTTTTTATTAATTTAATTTTTTTATTATAAATTTAAACTTCAAGTATTCTTAAACGACTCAAGAAGCCATCTTCCATATAAGCATTTACTTAGTCTAGCTAACTAAGTATGGAGCCAGAGTCAATACACCAAGACACTTGATTTTGAAAAGGAAGGATATGTATAATTTTATAAAAGGATGCATATTAGAAAAAGAAAAAAAAAATCATCAATTTTTAATATTAATATGAGCAATTATGAAAACAATTATCAATTTGAGCCTTATATGAGATGCTCACGATTTTAGTCGAGTCGAGCGGAGCTTGCTTCGTTTAATATTCGAGGTAGGATTCATGTTCACAAAACACTTAATTTAATGTTCGAGTTGAGCATGAGCCGAGCTTATGCCTTTCGAGCCCGAACTCGCTCGCTCGTGGCTTGCTTTTTTAACACCTCTACCCCCAAACTTCCAAATTGTTGAAATTCGACAATTCTAACTGTTTTTCTTTCCCAAAAGGCCTTCATCCCAAGTTAAAAAATAAATAAATAAATAAAAATAAAAAAACAAGGGGTGGCTTCGGCCACCACTTAATTTTTAATTTTTTTTATAAAAAAATTAATGGGGGCATTTTGGAAGAAAAAAAAAGTCAAAATGATTGAATTGCAACAATTTGGAAGTTTGGAGGGGGTCATATGTCGTGTTTTAAATATTAGAGGTCAAAGTGCAAATTGATGGATAATTTAAAAAGGTAAAATGTATTTTTCAAAAAAAAAAAAAAAATTTTTAGGAAAATGCTAGGGTTCTCCTGGTGTTCTCTCAGCTATACGTAAAACATGATTTAAGAAAAAATAAAATTGTAGTGGTCTCCACCACTGTTTTTTTAGGCATTAGCACCAAATTTGAAGTATTAACACTAAATTTGTGAGGCATTAGCACCAAAATTGAGGCATTAGCATCAAATTTAAGATGATCAAATTCATTTTAGGTGATATCATCCCTAAAGGATTAACCTTTCACCTTTAGGTTTTAGTTTTTAATCCAAAAACAAGTTTTAAAGCATTAAAACCTAGCTATTAACTAATACAAATTAATCTGTTAGCCAAAAAAGGGTATTCCAATTTTATTTTTTCTTAAATCATGTTTTACGTAAGACTGGGAGAATGCTACGGGTATAACCCCTAGGAAACCCCATATTTTTACTGGTAATTATGAACGCACCGTCCTCTTCACCGGGCAAGGTTCCTGTGGCAGAGGTGAGTTACCGCCACCAACTCAGCCACAAAAGTCCTCTCAATTTGCTCCCCTCTCTCTGCCAAGCATTTCACAGCAACCATAATTCAATCACTAGCTAGAACAGCTCTATACACTGTGCCAAAAACCTCCATTGCCAAGTACTTCATCATCACTAAACCCACTAGACCCAAAAGCCAAAGATCCTCGGATAAAATCTCTATTGTGTCGTCCGTACAAGTCCCTCTCCTTCTTGACCTTTGGCTTTACTGGAACAACCACCGAAGAAGAACGGATTAGGATCCCCGGCTATTCTTTGAAATTGCCGAAGTCACAATTTTAACAATCCGGGCCGTTAATGCATGAAACGTTAGAAATTCAAAACATATATCTCTCTTTCAAGACTTTTCGAAAACATCCATTCTCGAACGAAATTTACACCCTCTCCGTTGAAAATCCTACCTCTAACCACCAAATGACAGCCGCGATGAACCACCACGGCTGAATGCAGCCTTCAACTTCCAAAACGTTGTCCTTCTCATCCAAAGCTTTGATTCATTCTTCTCTTTCTTGTTTTGGCCCAGTTTGTGCATATCCAAAGCTTTCATTTATTTTTAAGGGTTAAATACCTAATGCTCCCTTAAGGTTTTAAAATTTTACCTTTTTTTTTTTTTTTTAAGGTTTGAAAAATGATCAAATTAGTTCTTGTGATTTTAAAAAGTGACTAAATTAGTTCTTCCCTTAGAGTTTCAAAACTTTACTTTTTTTTTTTTTTTTTTTTTTTTAAGGTTTGAAAAATGACTAAATTAGTTTTTGTGATTTTGAAAAGTGACTAAATTAGTTCTTTCGTCGGTTGACTGTTAGTTGACTTAACAGACTGACACTTGAACCAATTAGAAATTGACACTTGACACTTAATTAAATTTTTTTATTTTTTTAAAAACATTTAAAACAATATTTTTTTAAAAAAGAAAAAAGAAAAAAAGACAACAAAAATTGGGGGTGGCTGTATGGCACCTCTGGCCACCCCCATCTGGCTGGATGGGGGCCACTCCCAAGGTGCAATGGAAGCTAGGTTTCCTTTAGCATTTATAGAATCCATTTTGTAGGCCAGTGGTGGTAATGGCTCCGTGGTGAGACACAGAGAGTGGAGATCAAGATGTCGGAGCACAACAGGAACTCTTCGTTAGGTAGGGCCAGGGATCACTTATTATTCGAATGAGCCAATAAGGGGTGTTAGACCTTATAGGTTCCTCCGCAGCAAAGATGGTATGGTCGGCTTGCGCGGGTTGTCAAGGGGAGCAGTTGGGGCCAGTGGCCGACGCAGGATTTTCCTATGTGGGGACATTTTTTTAGTGAATAAAATAATTAAATTAATTAAATGTAAAAATTGATTTTTTTTTTTGGTCACTGTTGTGAGTTTTAATTATTACACGAATTGTTTGTAATATAGTGTTGTGCAAGTACGAGGTCGAATCCACATAGAGTCGTGTTTGCAAAAACCAATTTTTTTATCTAAATCAATTCTATCATAACCTATTTGGTTTTTTTTTTTTTTTTAATTAACCAAAGGAAATGAAATAAAAGTACACATCAACAAATTTTTTTTTTTTGAAAAATCAAACCGTTCACCAGGGGGAAATTTAAATCTAAATCTAAAAATTTAATTACATATTTACATATCTCAAATTTTCGTTGAAGTTATTATCAAATATCAAGAATAGACTAAATCCTAAAAATATAAATATTAAAAAAATTAATTAAAAAAACAATTTAAATCTAAATCTAAAAAATTAATTACATATTTACATAATTACATACCTAAAGAAAATTGAGGCCGTTATTAGAAACAACTCAAATAAGCACAAGCTTTCCCTATGCCTAGTTTCCCTTCCAGACTTGCATCTTTGGATTTTTTTTTTTTTAAAGGACGTGTCACCTTTTGGAAATTGGATTAGACTTAGAACTTAGAAACAATCAAACAATTCGACAAGCAACACCTGAAGGCCAAGCACGCCTAATCCATTTTTTTTTTAAAAAAATTATTTTTTATTATTTTAATTTGTTGTACAGCCGCATGTCCCCCATTACTATGTACATTCTTAATTCTTTAATTTTTTTTTTATTGTTTTTTGTTTAGATATTTGTGGCACACTTGCACGCTGGTCTCCCATTTAGGCCTTTAAATATTTTCAAAGCTTTTTTTTTTTAATCTATTTTGTCAGCAAGGACATGATTGTCAATTTGTTTTTTTTTTAAATCTATTTTGACAGCAAGGACATGATTGTCAATTTGCTCACAAATAGTCCAAAGCCCACTTATTAAAACGGTGTGTTTAATTAAATGACATAATTGTCAATTTATCATCATCTTCTTCCTCCATCTTCTTTCTCATTTCATTTAATCTAAACCTAAAACATATTGCAACTGAACCTCCTATCGCTGGTCTCCCATAGTCCCATTTAGACCCTTAAATGCAAGGAATGCTCAGAATGCTTGGAAATAGGACACCTCCATAGTGTGCATGGAAAGGAAAAAAAAATTAAAAGAATAAAAGAAAAGAGCACTGTTCATCAGGGAGATTTTTAGGAGTTGAGTGAGGGCATATGTCCCCACTCGACCCCCCTGGGTCCACCCCTGGTTGGGGCAATTGGGGAAGGCTCCACAAGAGAGCCTAAACTTGCACAGCGAGAGTTCGCCGATTGAGAATATACTACAAATATGATCAAAATATATTAGGGGTGGGCGTAATCATCCCCAATTTTTGTTGTATTTTTTATTCTTTTTTGTTAAAAAATTTTTTAATTAGGTGCTAAGTATCAATTTCTAATTAGTCCACGTGTTAATCTGTTAAGTTAACTAACGGAATGATTAATTTAATCATTTTTCAAAACTGCAAAGATTAATTTGGTCACTTTCTAAACCTTAAAAAGAAAAAAAATAAAATTTTAAAATCCTAATAAAATATTAGATATTTAACCCCATTTTTAATTATAATATCCAGTTTAATTAAAAAGTTTAAAATGAAATTTCAAATTAAATATTAAAATATTAATTAAATGGTTAAATTTACATACTTTTATAAATATGCGGGAAAACTTGAGAAAAGGGCTAAAATAATGGTGATTGGGGACGACGAAAGGTTGGGTTTGTGAATGTCGTCTCTGTCTCTATCTCTGTGCTCGTCATATCTTAAGGCATCTTTGCGCCGAGGCATGCGTTGAAGAGTTCGGCACAGATCTGGTTTTTATTTTAGTTTTTTTTTATTATTTTTTTAACATATTTACGCAAGGGACGACTAACGTAGATACATGATACAAACTTCCAATAACGCATATATGACTTGATACGTGACGTTATCTCTAGAGGGCCTATAGACTTGTCCCCTTATTTTTGTCTTCGTTCCCCCTTACCTAAAAGTCTAATTCTGCCCCTGTACATAAATACATGATACAAACTTCCAATAATGCATATATGACTTGACGCGTGACGTCACCTCTAGAGGGCCCATAGACTTGTCCCCTTATTTTTTTCTTCGTCCCCCTTTACCTAAAAGTATAATTCCGCCCCTGCCCCTAAATATAAGAAAAGTGGTTAAGAAACTGCTACTGCTCTTAGAATCTTAGAATATGAGAAACAAAATGCGGATGACAAGTCGGGTTTGGTGTTGTCGATGGAGGTCAAATTATATATATATGTATGTTGAAATGTCATTATCAATTCATCAACGACGAAAAATGATTAGAAAAGGACAAGAGAATACAGTATTTGGGTGGCTCGTTTGACTGGTTCTATGTCTCTTAGCTGCGATCAGGAGCATCCAGACCGGTCCAGATAGTGGGAGAAAGTGAATATTTTTTTATAAGAAATTAAAAAATAATTTTATTCCCTAAATATAAGAGAAGTGGTTAACTGCTACTGCTCATAGAATCTCAGAATATGAGAAACAAAATGCGGATGACAAGTCGGGTTTGGTGTTGTCGATGGAGGTCAAATTATGATAAATATTATTTATATATATATGTTTGTTGAAATGTCATTATCAATTCATTATCGGCGAAAAATGATTAGAAAAGGACAAGAGAATACAGTATTTGGGTGGCTCGTTTAACCGGTTCTATGTCTCTTAGCTGCAATGAGGAGCATCCAGAGAGTGGGAGAACGCATCATTCACGGGCGGCATCGCGGTTATAATATTGGACAAGGATCATCTCCGGTCCAAGATGGACAGGAGATAATCCAGTTAAGGGTGAAGATGCCTTAAAGATATCCTAGGTTATAATATTGGACAAGGATCATCTCCGGTCCAAGATGGACAGGAGATAATCCAGTTAAGGGTGAAGATGCCTTAAAGATATCTTACCGCCATAAAAATGCTACGCATCCTATTCATTTAAAAATAATAAAGTATTATTTAATATTTTAAAAATAAATAAAAATTAAAATAATAATTTTATTTTTTTTTTGTTTTGGATCTTGTGGTGACCGGATCACCCCCCAAGGGCTACTGGCCACCCTCATGGGCCAAAATAAAAATATTATATTTTTTTTATTATTTTAGTTTTTTTATTTATTTTTAAAATATTAAATAATATTTTATTATTTTTAAATGGACAGAAGATAATCTGAAATAAAGTATTATTTAATATTTTAAAAATAAATAAAAATTAAAATAATAATAAAAGATGGGTAGCTGTACACCGCATAGGGGGTGGCTTCAGCCACCCCAGACCAGCCGGTCT
>CM017321.1:12396877-12430130 GCA_006937295.1 Carpinus fangiana | reverse complement strand
GGCTCCTATCCAATCCAAAATGGACTGCAGAGGGGCTGGGTCTATAATATTAGCCTGCCGAGCATTTTTGCCTATGTTATTCAGCTGAAAATGATTAATGTATTATAAAATTTTGAAATTTTTATATTAAAAATGAAAAAAAATTGTTTTGTAGTTATTTTTATTTAAATATTAAAATAAATTATGTGATATTAAAAGTAAAATATTTTGATGTTGATTTTTTTTTTTTTTTTAAAAAAAACTGTATAAAAATTGAGTATAATTGTATCAAAACCTATGTTATTCCTAAACAGCACGTTGTAATACTTGTTTTCAACTAAATTAGGCTCACTGATGAACAAAGTTTTGCTAGTGATTTACATACTAAGTTATAGACTTACGCAGATACTTTTCCACTTATAAAACATCTAGTTGTTTTATAGTTTAACAAGTTTACCGCAAGAGGTCAGATTATAGACGTTGGCAAGGTTGAAGACGTTGAGCAAAGAGTTTGTAAGGACAAATTTCTGTTTATCATTTGTGTTTAGAGGCTCTTGAAATTGTATTGTATATTTGTAATTGCCTACCTCATACTTTAAAATTTTTGTTATCAATGATAAAAGATAACAATGAGGTTATTTAGTCTTTTGGCTTAAATCAATATTCTTCGCTTTTCCCTATATTGTACTCTCATGTGTTAGTTTTGAAGTATTTCGAGTAATACTCAAAGTTAATTACTTTATTTATTAATTTGGGGGCGTTACAAAAACATTATTGTCTAACATATTATTAATTAGCAGGATAGCCTCTAGAGTGCATATTGGAGTTGTTTGCAAGGCTTGAGTAGTTGAATGAAGGCTTTTATAGACAGATTTTGTTGTGAGTATACTTGTGAATGTTGAGTCCTACATTAAGAATATATATATATATAGATATAGTAATTAACATATTTACGTGAACCCAAGCCTATTATCTTAGGTTTTTTGGCTAGAGTGACGTTCAAATATGTATACTAATGCACTTTTGTTAGAAAACTTCCAAACCATTTATCTCTCTAACACGTGGTATCAGAGCTATGGTTAGCTTCCAAGAGTCATTGTTAGCTTCTAAGGACGGGTGTTTGGATGTGTCTAGTTTGGAGTTGTGTCCGCTTCCGTAACTTTTGTATACATAACACTCTTGAAAATATAGAAAGACTCACAAGTAAAAAGAGGATTATTGTGAGTACACTTGTGAATACTGAACCAATTGTAGCGTTCCACATTGCTTATGTATGAAGATGGAGGTACACTTATTTGTATACTTATACCCTTCATGACAACAAAGCGTTTTAAATTTGTGATAATCATGATCCCATTAAAACTATGCAATTAAGTGAACTTATGCGAAAGTAGCACTAGGATAGGTGACCTTTTAGGAAGTCTGGTTCAGAGGAGCAAGAAACGGACAATTTTGTATGTCAATAGGGGTGGGGCACTATTAGGGGTGTCAACTCGGTTGGTTATAACCAGGTACGGGTGTATATATATATATATGGGTAATTAATTTTTCTCTTCATCAACTATAACGCAATGTCACTTCTCCCTACGAACTAACAATCTTATTGTCCGACCATATCAAACTACCATTTTGTGTCCAAAACTTTATTCCATCAGTCAAAGGTGTTAACTTAGATGGTCAACCCATCATCTGAGGCGTCGTGTCATCTTTAAGCTTTCTCTTCCACTTTTGCCCTCACTATAGATGTATGGACCAAGCTGGACCACGTGTCCTTATGCAGCCTTTAACTGAGAAAAAAAAAAGGTGGATCACATAATCTGTAATCGTTGCCTTCCTCCTTCTAGCAGAATTTTTCTCTCTCTCTCTCTCTCTCTCTCTTCTCAATCATAAATGTCATGTTCACTGAACCACTATCCCATAGGAATGGCTATTGCTTAAAGTGAGGAATGAGTACTCCTTTCTTGTTAGGAATAGCATGCAGACCAAAGGCTGGAGTTTTCTGAAGCATTTTAACTGCAACCTCATTCTTCTTGGGTGAATCAGACAAAGAGTTATCTTGATACCGAAATTGCATTGTTTATTTGTTATTTCTATCACTTCGATTACTTGAATACCCCTGTATCACGCACAAGTCATAAAGGATGATTACTAATTTGCAGCCTTAGTCATGAGAACACGCTTGAGGGTAATGGTTTGATCTTGTACTCAACAAAAAAAAAAAAGAAAAAAAATAAGCAGCTCACTAGCTAGGGCCAAAAGCCATTTTTATTATTATTATCATTTTCCGAGAAGATAAGCTCCAATAATAGATTGAAAATATATATAATGCACATGTCATCCTGTGTTTTAAAAACAAGAGTAGAGATCCATGCATGTGTCTGAAATTTAAAGGGGTATATATAATGCACATCTCCTTTTGAAGGAGGAAGACAACGATTACCGATTACGTGATCCACCTTCTTTTTTTTTTTTCATTTAAAGGCTGCATAAGGACACGTGGTCCAGCTTGGTCCATACATCTATAGTGAAGACAAAAGTGAAAGAGAAAGTTTAAAGATGGCACGACACTTGATATAATGGGTTGATCATCTAAGTTAACACCTTTAACTGATGTAAATAGAGGTTTGGATACAAAATGATAGTTTGATATGGTTGGGCAGTACAGTTGTCAGTTCATGGGGAAAAAGTGACAATGCATTGTAATTGATGGGGAAAAAAAATAATTATCCCATATATAATAATAATAATTATTTATTTATTTATTTATTAGGGCATCTTTAAACATTCAATTTTAAGGGCATTTTTAAACATTAGATTTTAATTTTTCAAGCCCAAAAAGGCAAAAAAAAAAAAAAAAAAAAGAAACAAAATTTAAAAATGTTTTGGCAGTGATTTTTCAAGATTTTTGGGCTTTAATACAACAAAGCCTTAATGGGACAAAATGCTAATTTTTTTTTTTCAATTTTTTTTTTAATTTTTTATTAAAAGGGAAACAAATGGTTAAATTAGGGGTTCAATACCTAAAATAAGCCCAAAATGCCAAGATTTTAAAAAACTGGTTACCTGGTTCGAATAACTGGGTACCAACTGAAACTAGCTGGTTATTGCATAACTGGCTAACCAGTTCCAATTTTTCAAAATTAATAACTGGGTACCTCGGTTTCAGTTGTTGGTTTTGGCTAATAACCAAGAACTAGGACTGGGTTGACACCTCTAAGTATTATAAATGGTATTGGAGTTAGTATCCAGATTGAGATGGGAGGAGTGCGCACAAGCCCATGGGGATGGCCGGCGGACAGTTGTTAGGACACCTAGAATGAGATGATTTCATAAAGGTTGCTAGTGAGGACGCTAGGTCCTAAGAGGGGGTGATTGTAGTGTCTCACATTGTTTGGATATGGAGATGAATATGTGTTTATATATATACTTACACCATTTATGACGTGTTTTAAAGCAGTAATAAACTCTGCAGTTAAGTAGAGTTATGTGAGAGTAATATCATGATGGGTGACCTCCTGGAAAGCTTGGTGTGGGGAAGGAGCCAATAGCGAATAATATTGTGTGTCAATGGAGTGTAGTGTTACACCCATATTGGAAAAATATAAAGAAAATTAGCAGTTAATACACCTAAGTAGACTCAAGCTCATTAGCTTAGATTTTTGGGTTAGAGTGATGTTTAAACATGTATATTAATGTACTATTGGTAAAAACTCCTAAACCGTTTTTCTCCCCAACAGATTTATGTGTATAATTGGTGTATTATTGTGTTTTTTGATATAGATTTTTGGGTTAGAGACTTAGAGTGATGTTTAAACATGTATATTAATGTACTATTGGTAAAAACTCCTAAACCGTTTATCTCCCCCAACAGATTTATGTGTATAATTGGTGTACTATTGTGTTTTTCGAGATAGTACTCTACTTCACCTATTTTGTAATATTTGTTAATACATGTGGAATTTCAAGTTAATTATTAGATAATTAATTTAGAGACGTTACCAGACACTCTGAGTTAATTACCTTTGTTAATTAATTTTGAAGGTGTTCAATAATCAAAATTGATAAGCGTTTAATGCGTACTCATCACTGGATTAAAATCAATATCAATATCGATACATTTAACCCTCATTTATCATTGAATCATAATCATTAAGCGCTTATATCACTAAACATTTTGCGTATTTGCAAGAAATTTGGGTAATTTGACTCGATTTCAACGTCCCCCATCTACATTACAATGTCTCATTCCCTGCCCAAAATGATAAAAATAACTAGATAAAAAAATTTAGAAAAAAAAAAAATTCCTGGACTTCTAGTTTTTTTATATCATTATTTATATGAATTTTTTACTTTTTTTTTTTAAATTTTATTTTTGGTTTTTCCTGTATTTGTTTTTTCGAAATCTCTATCGGGACTATTTCTATTATTTTAGCTAAAAAATTTGCAATGGTGGATTAAAGGGACATTGCAAAAAATGAAATATGAGGAGGATAATGTAAATGTTCATAAGGAGTAACTCAATCAGCTGTAAATTACGCCTAATGAAATGAAGATTATTAGTTTAAAATTTTTCTCAAAAAAAAAAAAAAGGTGGGTTAAATGTAATGTTCATATTTAATTATTATAAAAACATTTATTTTGAGAAGAAAACGAGTTTTCGAAAAGTGTAATGGTGAAAAGTATTTTAGGTCAACGGAGTAGTTTATCCCTTTTTTTTTCTGAGTATTTTATCCATTTGTTATTTGTATATTACTTTTTATCCCAAAAAATATTTCTCAAAATCAATTTTAATCTTCTTATTTTTTATATCACATCAATTGTTTTTTATTATTATTCAAATAAAAAAAATACTACAAATCAAAAAATTTTATTTTTTTATACAAAATATTTTTTACTTTTTTTTTTCTTACATTAATTAAATCTATTACAATATGATCAACTTCCTCAAGTTCAGTGTTTGCCAAACATAGCCTATATAAATATGGTCGACTTTTTTGGTTTGTGACCAAAAGCTCCTGCAAGGTTGAGCGTCAAAGACCTGTTTCTTCAGTTGACTGCTCAAGAGGCTCTGTAGCTCAATCTGACAATTTGCAGTAGTAAGTGTTGTCTATCACAGCATGATGCTTGTTGTCACCCTGACTTTTAAACATTTTTCTCTCTCTCATTAGTCATTACTAATTTACTATTATTCTTTTATTTTCGTTTTAGGGTAAGTATATTATTTTTTACCAAACATCATAATTTTGTTTTCCTCTTTTCAAAAGCTTGGTAATTCTGTCATGGTGCTTTTACTTTTACTCTTTTACAAAAATAGTAGACGAAAAGTTTATGAAATTCAGAAGAAGAAAAACGAAAAAAAGAAAGAAAGAAAGCAAGAAGGATTTGTTCATGACAGTGTGATTGTTCTCATATATCAAATTCTCCCACACAAAATATATATATATATATATATATAAACTCAAAAAACGTAAAACTCTCTCCTCTCTTCCTGAAGAAAACCCAGCCGCCGTCTATGCTTGTTGAGGAGGGTAAGCCACTCCCCCCACCTGCTCCTTGCCTCTTTGGAAGCTAGATCTGGCTTTTTGAAGGCAACTTTAGCCTCTTTGGAGGCTCTATCTGTCGCTTTAGGCGATTTTTCCTGCAACAATGGCACCATCGTCTCCTCCTCCGTTGGTGGTCTGATCTCCGCCTCATCCAGCCGTTTCAAGAGCCTGTTCCGCACAGTTCTTGAAATTTTTAGATCTGGTTTTTTCAAAATTAAATCTATCTATTTCAAGAAGCCATATGCATTCAAGCGCCCCCCCCCCCCCCCCCCCCCCCCCCCCCCCNCCCTCCTTCCCGACATCAACGGGCACCCTCTTGCGCCCACAGCCTCTCTAAAAGGCTTACTTTTATCTTCTTTTTAGTGATATGAAAATTAAAATTATTTATTAAATATATTAATTATTATTAAATTTTGATCATATAATAATTTTAATAGTTACATTATTTTACTCCAACTCTATCGGCTGATACTACTGTTGTTTGGATTACTTTTGTTTTTTTATTTCTGTCTTTATTTTTCTGTTGGTAAAGACTTTTCTATTTGCTTATGGAGCTTGTTGCTCCTTGACGACAAATCCTGTTATGTTTTTCACAGTGCTGTTACCCCCTCAACCACTCTCCGGTGGTGGTGGTTCTATCGGAATGGGATCCTCTCCATTTGCTTTGAAATGGATAGGATCCAGTTAATGTTTTTTTAAGGGCAAAATAGTTCTTTCACTAAAAAAGTTATAATAAAAAGACTATTTTACTCCTAAAAAAACACTAACAGGAGACCTCTCCATTTCAAAGCAAATGGAGAGGATCCTTCTCGGGTTCTATCCTGGCAAAAGGTTTGGGTTAGTTGTATCATGTATGTGTCTTTTGAGAGACATGCTCTTGCCTGTCCTCTGTTTAGTTGCCTCTGTTTTCTTTGTTCTGTTTGTGGAATGAAGTGAAGTATTTAGAAAAAAAAAATAATAATAAAATTCTCCCACATATAATATAGAAAAATACTAGGGGTTTTCTTCGTAGGTTCTCCTGACGTTCTTTTAGTTTTACGTAAAACATGATTTAAGAAAAAATAAAATTGTAGTGACCTCCATCATCGTTTTTTTAATGTATTAGCACCAAATATGAGGCATTAACATCAAAACTGATGCATTAGTACTAAATTTAGGATGATTAAATTTATTTTGGGTGATATCATCCATAAAGGGTTAACCTTCTATCCTTATGTTTTAGTTTTGATTATAAAAACAAGTTTTAAAGCATTAGAACCTAATTATTAACTCATAAAAATTAATTTGTTGACAAAAAAATAGTACTACAATTTTATTTTTTTTTAAATTATATTCTACGTAAGACTGAGAGAACGTAAAGAGAACACTACAAAAAAAACTCCTAACAAACTATAATATATTTATTGTAGAATATATCTCTCTGATTTAAATACCAAGCACCCTTCACAGGGGTGGGCCTGGGTAGGACCGAGGCGGTTTATGAGCATTTTTTTTTACTTTTACCCAACTTGCAGCTCTTGGATATTAAAATTGGAAAATTTTAGGTTCACAAACATATTTTATAAAAATAATTTTTATAAATTAATGTGACATAATATGATTGGATTTTTCATAATTTGAATTTATCTTATATTCAATCATATTGTGTTGTATTAGTTTGTAATTTTTTTTTTTTTTGTAAAATGTGTTTGTAAACCTAACTTTATTAAAAATTAGTACTCAGAAACCTGCCTTCAATAGGATCTGTATCCCCTCATATTAGAGGGCGAATATGAGATTTTTATATTGCAATCTTGACCAATCAAATTAATCTAACGGCCCATATTACGTCCCGTGTCCTACTCAATTAAATATTAAAATATTAATTAACTTAAAAAAAAATTAAAATTAAAATAATAAAAAAATTAAAATAAAAGAAGGGGTGGCTTCGCCCACCCCATGGCCATAGGGGTGGTTCGTCCACCCCCAACCGATCCTTAGGGATGGCCGAAGCTACCCCATGACCACCCGAACCACTACTTAGGGCCAAACCAAAAAATTTTTGAGCCCAAACTACCTCCTACGGCCATGGGGGTAAACAAAGCCACCCCTAGACTTAACTGGAATGGTCGGCCATCCTAAGTTTTCTTTCTTTGATTTTAAATTTTTTTATTATTTTAAATTTTTTTTAAAGTTAATTAATATTTTAATATTTAATTTTGAGTGAAACATATGGCATAATGTGAACGGTTAGATTAAATTGAATGACCAGATTAGAGCAATATGAAAATCTCATATTTCCCTTGGGGGGATCCCGATCCACTTCAATGGAATTGTACTCGTGGGGTCTCAAGACTTGCAGGGCGGGGCGGGTAATTCGGTTATGATTGGGTTTGGGGGGTCGGGCGGGTTTTCTTCTTCCTCTTCTTTCCTTTACTCTTTCCTGCGTCTCTCTCTCTTCCTCCTCTAGGCTCCCCCTCTCTTCTTCTTTCCTTATCTTTCTCTCCTGGGTCTCTTCTCTCCCTTTTCTTCTCTTCTCTCCTTTGTTTCTCAAATTCTCCCTAGATCTGTTCGTGACTGTATGCAGCGTGAAGGAAGAAATAGAGATTAGAGGATTTTCGTGTTGTTTTCGGGGTTTGCAGGGGTGTGAAGAGGGAAGAAGAAGAAGATTAAGAATGAAGATGAATAAAGAAGAAGATGCAGAGAAAGAAGAAAGAAGAAGCGGCGTGAGTGAAGGGAGAGAACCTAGAACTAGAAGTAGGGGTTTTTTTTTTTTTTTTTTTTCCCCCCCCTTTTTGGGCTTATTAGCGGAGCGGGGCGGATTGGGACAGGTACCCGTTGCCCAAAATTTTTTCTACCCGAAACCTGCCCCGCCCGGGTTGGACGAAATCCAACCCGTTTCCGCAACAAAAAAAATTCGGGCTGATCGGGCCGGGTTTGCGGGTGGGCCTTCAGATGAGATTTTTGGTATTTGAACACAATTAGCATTATATATATATATATATATATATATCTCATGTGTCAAAATTCTTAGAAGGGGTTATTTTGCAGGAATTTAGATATTGGTATTTGAATATATTTTGACACCCTTACGTGAGAATCTAATAAAAAATCTAAAGGCAAAGCTGAAATTAAAAATAAATTGAAATGTGAATAGATTAAATTGACACTTTTTAAAGTTTAATGGAAGCATTGTAAAAATAACGAAAGATAAAAAATGATAAATAAAGTTTTTTCACCTAATTAAGTATTCTATGTATATGCTAATATCATATTATTATTATCATATCTGATTTCGGTTTTATGAACATCCAACTATAGTGGATGACGTGGAGACAGGCAATGCTATATCATCCGAGGAGCCACATGTATCGTTGGAGGAGTCGTTGGAGGGGATAGTTATAGAGCAGCCAAGCTCAAGCGGGCATCTTCCAAACGAAACTCCAAGTGACTCTGATGAGAGTAAGTGCACTCTATTTTCTTGTCCGCAAGCAGTATTTTTTTTCCTCCATAATACATAGATTAATTAATTTTATTTAATTAGCTTCAAAAAGTTTATAAATGTCTTCAAAATGTAGCTTAATTGGTTAGAACTATGCCTAATGAAACAGATGTCACTAATTTGAGTTCATTTTCCTTATCTTGTGTGGACATGTCAAAAAAAAAGAAGAAAAAGCTCACAAATATACATGTGACACTGGTGACAGAGCTAAGACTTTCGTTCACAATAGGAATGTCAACTCAGTTCTGGTTACCGGCTATTAGCTAAAACTGGAAACGGTAATCGGGGTACCCAGTTATTAAATTTAGAAAACCAGAACCAATTACACGGTTATGTAATAACCACTCGATTACTGGTTGGTACACGATTATCCCAACTGGTAACCGGATTTTCAAAAAATTGTGCATTTTGGGCCTATGGATATTGGGTCTATTGTTTGGGCTTAATTTAGGCATTTTCGGCCTTTTAAAAAAATAATTATGATTTTTTAGCATAATAAGCTAGGCTTAGTTATGGCTTTTTTTGCTTTCATGATACATTAAAAGTGCCCATATTACTTAAAAAAAAAAAAATCCTGATTGCAAAACTGTAAACTCATATTTTTACTTTTTAAAATGAATATATCACAAAGTAGTGTTTGGTTGTTTCATACTTTTTTTTTTTTTAAAAAAAAAGAACCCAAGAAAAAGCCTTAAATCACTATATAACATATATAGGGGAAACTTTAGTTTGTTCCCCTGAACTTTCAGCCAATTTTAAAAACACTCCTTAAACTTTTAAAACTCTTACTTAGGCTCTTTAAACTTTGATTTGCCCACTTAGAACCTTCCATGTTAGTTTTCAACGTTAAAGTCAAACAATTTGACTTTTTATGCCCATTATACCTTTACGTTAAAACTAAAACGTTTTGGGCCCCAAACTTCAACACCTTCTCAATCCAAAATGACACCGTTTTGGGCATTAAAATTATATATATATTTCAAAAAAATAATAAATAAAAAAAAAAAGAAGAAAAAAGACCGGCCGTGAGGGGTGGCTCTAGTCATGGGCCACCCCATTTGGGCCAAGGCCCAATTTTTCTTCTTCTTCTTCTTCTTCTTCTTCTTTTTTTTTTTTTTTTTTTTTAAAAAAAAAAAACTGTTTTGGGTTGGGGGTGAGTGCTATACTTTTGGGCATTTTCGGAATTTCAAGTGGACTGGGTGAGGGTATAATCTGTCTCTTATACACATCTAGATGTGTATAAGAGACAGAGNATTAGTGATGAATGAGATGTGTATAAGAGACAGGGTAAAAAGTAGGGGTGGACAAATTAACCGTTACCGATTAACCGACCGATTACCGATATTAACCGAACCGATATAACCGTTATCGTTAGTTATCGGTCGGTAATCGGTTAAAAAATTTATACCGGTAATCTTATCGGTCGGTTAAAATTTTATTATTGGTTAACCGATATGATCGATATGACCGATAAGTATTTTTAATTTTTAATTTTTTTTAATTTTATGCTTTTTACTCTTTTGATTTTTATTTTATAATATAAAAAATATGTAGTGGATCAATATAACAAAAGATTCAATAAGCTAGTTTAGCCATATATATATTTAGGCTCCCAAAAGGGCCAAAACAACTAATTTTTAATAAGTTATTTTAGGCTTTAACCCAACAAAAAATATTTGAACTCTCAAAATAACTAATTTTTGGCCCAATTAACAACTAGTAAAAAGCTCAATAAAAAGTTAACAAAAAACCGGTTTAACCGATTACCGATATGACCGATTAACCGATTAACCGATAGCTTATCGGTTGGTAATCGGTCAAGAATCGGTTAACCGATAGCTTATCGGTCAATAACCGATAACCCTATTAACCGGACCGATATGACCGATACCCAGTCCTAGTAAAAAGTACCTTAATCATCAATTCGTTTATAAGTTTCAATCATGCATCACTTTAGTTGTTAAGGATTATATTACTAATCTATATCCCTCCACCATCTACTTTAGTCAAAACATACATCCATCATCAAATCATCATTTTTCTCCAGCCAAGGCATCCGTTAACTTACAATCAGTAAAATCCAAAACATCAAGATAATATTAATCGCAACTAGGCATAATCACATTTTCTCACAGGTCAACCAACACCAATTTCCATGCCTATAACTTTAGTTGGTAACTTGAAATATAGCATGCAAGGTCTTAGATAGGTTACCTAATGAGTGTTAATCATCATCTATTTACCCAAATTCATAACCGAAACACCATCAATACATTAATTCCTCAAAATAAAAAAGTTATCTAGTATGCATCAATCTAACTTTCAATCGTCAAAGCAAACTCAAGGCTCGTCGCAATTTTCAGCTAACAAAATAAGAAACCAAAAATTATCCTCAAATTACTTAATCACTTAACAACCCAAAAATCATTTTTATCAAAGACTACAAATCAAACTCATTTGCAATTTCGTCCAACAAACCTATGAATTAATAATATCCATCAATACAGACACCCATAAATCAAATTTGTTAATCGTATCAAAAAATTCATCCACAATCAACCAATTTCGGAAAACTCTTCAACAGCTAACAATAAAAGATATGAGGTTGAAAATACTATCTTGGAGAGTTCTCATATTTCTCTTTAGGGTTAAATACTTAATTAATCCCTAGGGTTTAAAAACTTTATTTTTTCCTCCCTAGGGTTTGAAAAGTGACCAAGTTAGTCCATCCGTCAGTTGACCGTTAGTTGACTTAACGGACTAACACGTGGACCAATTAGAAGTTGGCATGTGGCCACCTAATTAATTTTTTATTTAAAAAAAAAAAGAGAAAAAAAATATTTTTCAAAAAAGAGAAGAAGAAAAAAAAAAAAGTCACCCCCACCCCCTTGGGCACCAAGGGGTGGCTCGGCCACCCCATGGAGGTAGAGAACTCTTTGTTTTAGGTAAGAAAGGAAAAGACAAAGCTCTCAGTCGGTCTCTATTTTTCCTCTCTCTTTTTTTTTTTTTTTTAGATTCACATGTGGAGCTCTGTAACTTCTGTTTTTGCTCTGTTTGGTTGGGAGGGAAAGTGTGGGAAATAATAAGAAAGTTAAAAGTTGATTTTTTTTTTTTTGCATGATATTTTGATTCTTGGGAAAACAACAAACAACATACGAAAATCTTATGGTATTTCCTTTAATTTATTTTTCGATTACTCGTTTAAAGTAACTTCTGTGAAACCAAACAGGGGACAAGAATGTTTATGAGTTCAGTTTTCGGTTTTTGAGATATGGGTGCTCTGAAATTGCATAAAAACAATTGATATTATTTATGGGTTTTGTTTTTAAGATTACTTCTTAGACTCTCCTTGTTACTTAGACTAGAAAATACGGTAAAATACTTTTACTTTGCATTAAAATGACTTCCAAATGTTTCTTTGGAAGAATTGAGAATTGGGTTTTAGAATTGATTCAAATCCTCCCTGAGAGAGACAGAATGAGAAATTTGAATTGGGGGAAATTTTGGAAAATTTGAAGTGAAGTTTGAGTTTGGGAACTTAAACTTGAAGTCCAGCATAAATCATAACCCTAATCCCGTCTGATGCTGAGAAAAATTGTAGGAAAATAAAAAGAAACTCAAATCCTAAATCAGAAAGTTTCACTCTATAGAAAACCTGTTGGGAGATTAAAGCGATATGGAGTTTATACCAAGAGCACATTAATATACATAATTGAACACAACTCTAGCCCAAAAGCCTAAGCTAATGGGTTAAGGTCCACTTAGATATATTAAGCACTCTCTTCTTTTATATTTTCTCAATGTGGGACACAACACTCACAAGTGCACTCACAACAATCTCCCCCTCACTTGTGAGTCTCTTCACATTGACCAAACTCCCCCTCGCTTGTGAGTCTTTCTACATTCCAAGAGTGTCTCACGTCAAGAGTTGCGGAAGACTGACACAACTCTAAACCCGACGCATCCAGACACCCGTCCCAGGAAAGTAACCATGGCTCTGATACCATTTGTTAGGAGATTAAAGCGATATAGAGTTTTTACCAAGAGCACATTAATATACATAGTTGAACACAACTCTAGCCCAAAAGCCTAAGCTAATGGGCTAAGGTCCACTTAGGTATATTAAGCACTCTTTATTTTTATATTTTCTCAATGTGGGACACAACACTCACAAGTGTACTCACAACAAAACCTTATATCAAAATCCAGTAACCTAATAATTAGTTGCGGTGAGTTTATTCCAACTTTAGGAACCAAAACAGCAGAAAGCACATCAATTTTCTCGGCAATCAAAACATTTTCTTAGCAACCAAAAAAAAAGAAGAAGAAGAAACAAACGACATAGGGATAGAGAGAGAGAGAGAGTACCGAAGCAAGAGCCGTCCAATTTAAGCACAGAGAGCTTGAGGGGCTCGGTGGGAAGCTTTTTATAGAAGAAACCCTTCCGGGAAAGCCCATCGACGATCAACAATGGAGAGAGTGACAAGGCGAGGGACCGCCAGTACCCACTAGGGGTTGTTTCGGCCACCACCTTGGCTCCATGGGGGTGGCCGAGCCACCCCTTGGTGCCCAAGAGGGTGGCTACGGTTTTTATTTATTTATTTTTTAAAAAAATTTAATTATGTGACCACGTGTCAACTTCTAATTGGTCCACATGTCAATCCGTTAAGTCAACTAACGGTCAATTGACGGATAGACTAACTTAGTCACTTTTCAAAACCACAAGGACTAATTTGGTCACTTTTCAAACCCTAGGGAGGAAAAAATAAAGTTTTCCAACCCTAGGGATTAATTAAGTATTTAACCCTATTCTTTATTCTTCCTCCCCTGTCTTTCTCTTCTTCCTATTTCTTTCCTTTCTTTTCTTCTCTTTTCTCTTCTCTCTTTCTTTTCTCCAGCAGACCCTTCGCACCTCTCCCTTATCTCACGCTCACTTGAGCTATGAGCAATTGAGGGGAATTGCTCCCCTTAAATGCTTGACGCATGTGGTGGTCAAGACACCTTACATGTTTGCCACATCGGCCCACATGCACTCAACTCCTGCTGTACCACAAGGCATGTGTCCAGTATATTTTAAGAAAATGACACCTTAAAACTAAGGCTGGGCACGGGTCGGTTTGGACAGGTTTTGGCCTGTTTGGCCTCCTGACCCGTGCCCCACAGGTTTGGACAATTCCAACCCGCAATAAATAGTAAAATCAGCAAACCCATCAGGTGTTTGGGTAGGACGAGTCCAGCCCGCAATAAATAGTAAAATCAGCAAACCCATCAGGTGTTTGGGTAGGACGAGTCGGGTATAAATTGAATAGAAAGTTACTCTATCAATACAAAATGAACGACAAAACAAAAATCCAACACAAAGATGATCTGACACCGAGGAGTGAGATTTTGAGACTTAGACATAGCTATGGGTCTATGGCTATGGTTGTACTGTGAGTCTGTGAGAGATGAGAGGGATAGAGAGAGAGAGAGAGAGCTTGTTAGTACCAGAGAAAGAGAGTGAGAGAGTGAGACAAAGAAAGAGAGAGAAACCTGATCTGTGATCTCGGTGCGACGGTGAGAGCGAGAGAGGAGCAGTCTCTGCCGATGAGAGGGAGAGGAGTGGTGAGCCACGACTGGTGAGAGTGAGAGAGCTAGCTCTGGGAGACAAGGAGTCATGGAAAAAAGGCGAGACCGCGAGAGTGAGAATCAGTGAGAGAAAGAGCTGGGGTGTGCGGCTGGGGACCTAGAAGCTAGGGTGTGTGAATTAGAACCTAGGGTTTTTTGTTCTTAAGGTTGTGGCTGGGAGGGGGGGGCGGGAACCCGCCCTTTTTAAAAATTGGACCCGCGGGCCGACCCGATCTGAACGAATTGGGGATTTTTCAACCTTAACCTACGAAAATAGGCACAAAAACCGCACGAATCAGGGGGGGTTGGGTGGGTTTTTGCCCACCCCTACTTAAAACCCAAGTGTCCACCAAGAATGCAAGGGAAACATGCTGAGTAACAGCTGTAACTCTATCTATATATATATATATAAAAACAGTTGTAACTCTAGGTGTCAATCAAGTGGGTCTAGTAGGCATGCACTGCTTATACCTTAGAGCATTCACATCAAGCTATGTAAAATTTAGTTAAATTTAACTTTCAAAATGTACTTTTTTAGATATAGTTAGTCACTTTTAAAGAATATTATCAAACTCTTTAAATATTTTGCTATTTTTACCAAATATTATTTTTTTTTTATTGTGAAATCAAATTACTTTAATTACTCTGAAACTCACTTTCATGCTCACATACATGAAATTATTTTTTGTGCCCAATTGCATATTTAATTCAAGAGATTTCATTGATGAATGCAATTGATTTATTAACTGATAGACGTCAATTAATGCAGTTGTATATTTGAGAAAATGGGAGTGACGAAAGGAAAAATGGAAGGAGAGAAAAAGTAAAAAGGGAAGGGATGACTTTGGAGGGAAAGAAATAGAAAAGAGAGGGAGAAAAATGAAAAGCAGTGTTAGAGTGCAATAAAATAATATAAAATAATAGAATAATATTTTATCATTTGCTTTTGGTCTCTTTAAATTTGAAGAGGAGGTTTGAGAAATGTTATATTTAACATTTGATAGAGAGTTTGATGTGGGAGACTTTTTGTAGATTTTATTAGAATTTTAAAGAAATATTAGAAATAGAGAGTTTAATGTGGATGCTCTTAGCACTTAGGTGTCTTGGCATGAACCTATCAAGATGTAGTCATAAAAATGTATAATTAATCCTCAATATATATAAATATTTTGACTACCACATACCTAAAAATCGTGGCCTACTAGGACCATTAATCCATACAATTAATTTCCCAAATTGCAGGTACTTTAACTACTTGACAGCTTGACCTATTAAATTTGGAAAAATCATAACTCTTTCAATTTAAATCCAAATGACACGAAATTTAGCTTAAAATTTTTCCAATTCAAATACTCACAACATATCCAAAAATCATAGCAACCTATAACTTTTTAGTCCCTTAAAAGTCCCTTGAAATTTTATGATTCTGTTTGACTGAAATTCTTGTTTTAATACTTACATCTTCTAAAAATCATAACTTCTTCTAAAAATGTCCAAAAATCATGAAACCAGTTTTAAAATCTTCCTTTCTCATCATTATACAAGGTCTTAAAACATTTTTATTTAAGGTCACTCATTGACGTTTCGGTGTCCAAAACAATGTGGCTTTTCTTTCAATAACCCACTAAATTTCTAACATGCAATTTCCATCCTCTCACATTAAGTCTATTTACCTAACTCCATATAAATATTAATAAAATTGCAAATCCTCATTATCCTTGATATTTAGATCACCATTATTCTTGGGTATAAATTTCAGGGTATTACACCCGACCACCATGAACTACAATTTTATGCCCAAAACCCCATTTCCGTTTGTTAAATGCTCATTCTGTCAGTTAAAGGCATTAACTTAGACGACTAAAGTGACAATGTGTTATAGTTCATGGGGGTAAAATGACAATGAATTATAGTTTATGGGAGTAAAGTGACGGGTAGACCATCTGAGTTAACGCCTTTGACTGACGGAATGAAGGTTTTGAGAGTTAGGTGTCACAGTTGGTAGTTAATATGGGGAAAGTGTCAAGGCGTTGTAATTGATAGAAGGAAAAGGTAATTACCCCTTATATTTAGATTGTTGATTTGTTTGTTTGTTTTTTAAGGAATTCTTTCATCTTTCCCATAATAAGAGATACAGAGCATAAAGCTCTTACAAAAAAACATAGCCAAAGCTATGAAAAGGACAACATCGTAGATACATTGAAAATCTAACAATAAAAAATGTAACTACCTCCTCTGATCAACCCCATGTGCACATGCCATTTAAGGTGCAGATCTGCTCTGGGCAGATTATATCTGAATACATGGGTTGGTCTTATTCATAAAGAAACAATCTTTATTGATCCGGCCGTGAGACAAACCCCCCACATTGAAACTATCCATCATCAGCTCAAAGGCCAGGATAACACAACAAAACAAAAAAGAGGGAAGAGGAAAACTGGCGCGTGAGGCTCACACGCAATGCGCATGAGAACAACACGACCCATACTCCAGCTCGCATGAACCACAATTGGCACATGCCCAAAAGAAGAGAGAAAAAATCTAGTATTTACAGGGCATAGTGACATCAAGGAGAAGCGTATAGTGGCGCGTACGGGCTTGAGGCAGTGGCAAAAGAATAGATCAGCAACACCAAGAGCCGATCTAAGTTTCCCAACAAAATATCGATGAAACCCAAGCACGAAGAAGCCAAAAGACGAGGTGGAAAGGATGGTTGTTGCTGTTGTTGAATTTGAATGTTGCTGCTAGGTTCCTAAATCAAACCATTACAAAGAAAAGGAAAGAAAGAACCATAAAAGGGGAGGAGGGATGGATGGAAAATTTTCCATTCCTCCCCCTTTAGGGTCTCATCGAATAGGGACTAGAGAGAGGCTAGAGGGTTTGGCTAGAAAGAGGTTGTTGGTTTGTTTTCCTTAGAGCATTTACAGTGGGCTCAGCTAATATTTGGCTAATTTAGCCAAAAAAAATCACCTTTATCTATTCTAGCTACTTACTTTTTTAAAGCACCCACATCTGGCTCAACATTTTAACTTTGCACTCATTTAAATATTATTTCCCTATCATTAAAATATTATTTTCCTATTCTTTCTTTATATTTTTTTATTCTTTCTTTCTTTATTCCTTTTTTTGGAAACCCAACCTAGAATCAAGAGCACAAACCCAACCGAGAATCAAGATCCAAAAGGCAGATATCGTGGCTCCCATGGATTAAATTTCTTTACTTTTTCCAACCCTTCGATGAATCTGTTAAGCAGGATCAACTTCTTCAGAATGTTCCATTTTCTTGGCATTTGCGGGTTAGATTTCTTTTCCACCTTCATTTTTGTCTTCTCTTCTTCTTCTTCTTCTTCTTCTTCTTCAGTATTGATATTTTCTCCTGGATCAAATTGATTTCGAGCTTTTCTCTTCTCTTCTTCTTGTTGATGCCACAGTTCGATTTCACTTCAAATTGATTCGAGCTTTTGCGGCTCGTCGAATTCGGTCTCGTCCGTTTCGCTGCAATTGCTTGAGCAAAAGGAAGAGAAAATAGAGCTCGAAAATGGGGAGAATCATAGCGAAGATGAGAAATTCAGCATTCTGAGGCACTCTATGTGTCTGAAGAGGCCGAGAGATGGGAAATCGTTGTCATGGGTATTACACTCCGAGCGGGAAGAGGGAGACGGGAAGAGAAAGAGGAGAAGGAGAGAGATAAAATAATTTTTTTATTAGAGGAGAGAAAAATAAAATGATATTTTATTTTGTTGAGGAGCTACAATAGGCCAGCAAATTTGTTGACTATAGTAGCTCCTCACCATTTTGCTGAACTTTTTGCTGAGCCGGATGGAGAGAGTTTTTGGCTGTTTGGCTCAACAAATTGTTGATTCAACTGTGAATGCTCTTAGAGCACTCGTAGTCGGCTCAACAGAATAGCATTTCGGCTATTCTGCTGAGCCAAAACGTTAAAAAGGGTCTCCCATCCGGCTGGCTAAAACCCAGCCAAATTGTTGAGGTGCTACAGTAGGTGAGCAAATTTGCTCACCTACTGTAGCACTTTATGCATATGAGATATATTAAAAAACAATTTCCTCTTCTCTCCATTTTGGCATCAAAACCAGGATTCAGGTACCTTCATTTTTCTTACCCATTTTTTTTTTCTAGTTGTCCTCATTCATCGCATGAACATTAGACAAAGAAATGGCATCTGCATCACCAAAATAACATCCAATATCATGAAATCTAAAAATTAAGTATTCTGATTTTTCATAATCATAGCAGAAACAATCATCGGGAACTTGAGGCTCTCCCAGGCTTGCCGATCAAAGAGCGTCTCCTTGCCGTAGATGACTATTTGCTTCGGGATCCTGAACGTCTCGCTTGTCGACTCCATCCTCAGCTCCGAAACGACCTATAGCATTGAGATTTGGTTGTGGAGGCGCTCGATCGCGTCCGGCAAGTCAATTATGGCCGCTCCATCGTGTAAGTGGGTTGATTTATGGTTGTAGCTACCGGAGATGCATTTAAATGCTCAACTTGTTGTTGATGGCAAGCTGAAGAAAATTGGGAGGAGGAAGAAGATTTGTAGGCATCAGATTTTTAGAAAGAAAGAATAAAAAAATATAAAGAAAGAATAGGAAAATTATATTTAAATGATAGGAAATAATATTTAAATGAGTGTCAAGTTAAAATGCTGAGTCGAATGTGGGTGTTTTAAAAAGGTAGGTAGTTAAAATAGATAATGGTATTTTTTTTTTTTTTTTGGCTAAATTAGCCAAATATTAGCTGAGCCGGATGTGAATGCTCTAACTCTTTGTTTGTTGTTTCATACTTTCATGCAAAGTAGGCATTCTAAAAGATTTTATACGGTAGCATATTCCACAATTATTTTAATTATTTCGCTTTCCCTCTCATATCTCTTAACATACAAAAAAATAGTTATAAAGAGGTAGCTCAATTGGTTGGGATCACGCATAATGAAGCGGAGGTTATTAGTTTGAATTTTCCTCTCTCCTCTTGTGCGAACATGTTAAAAAAAAAAAAACAAAAAACAAAAAAAATAAAGAGTTAAATAGGTAATTTGTTGGAATTTGTATGAAAAATTAGTTGCTATAAAAATTGAAAAACGCTAAGCAGACTCCTAAAACTTGTTTATCACAATTTATGCAAAGTTAAAACTATGAAGCAATAAACAATTTAATCACTAAAATATATAAAGCAATAAGCAATAAAGAACACAAAGATTTTGGTGACGAAGATGAAACCTTTTAGAAACAGATCTAAAAGTAAAACATCTTCGGGGCAGCCAAACCCAGGAAATTACTATGAAAAGATTATCTAGAGATTACAGACACTAGGAACACTTACAGACCGATGTAAGACCTTGACTCTGTAAGATCGACAAGCCTCCAACTCGTCTCCTTGCTCACAATCCTCTTCAACGTGATTCTCCTTTACCGGACCTTTCCGATAGGCTTCTCAATTACGCTCACAATCAAACTAACAAAGATCCTCTAAAAGGAACAACAAGGCTCGCAATAATTCTCTCTAAGCACAGCCTCTCATGAATTCTCTGGGGGTGAAAATTCATACATCTCTCTATCTATAGAAGTGTATTTATAATAGCCCTATCATCCCTAGACCTAGGAAGCAGTTTCAATTCATTTAAAACTGTTACAGGTAGGCGGCGTCCGGACGGGAACATGTGCCATCCAGACGGGGCAACAAAACACGTCCAAAAAGTGTTTTTAACACATGCAAAGACGAGCTATTCTGCCAACTTCTCTTTATAGCCCGTTTTGACCTAGTTAACATTAGAATTAGCTGAATCTTTTGAAACATGAATTTGTAGATCTTTGAGTTAGCTTTCCAAAGCCGTAAAGTTTTCTCCAATCCGAGGCCTATAAATCTAGATATGACCTTTTTAGTAAACATCGTCAGACAAAAAAATTAGTGTCCGGATGAAATTCAGACGAGGCTCTCGGGAATTCTTGTTTATCGAGCTCGTTTGGACGGGCTTGCAGACGAGGCTCTCTGGAAAAATAGAATTGTTCGAGCGTCCGGACGGCCTTTCTTCTCGTCTGAACGGCGGCACTTTGATCACCATTTTGCTTACCGAATTACACCAACAAGAACTTACAAACTTCCCCTTTGGCAATTCGGTGAAAAAATCAATCGGACGAGTCATCCATCATATCCCCAATCTTACCATAGTGATGACATGTAGGAATGAACCTTTGAAGGTTGGTTCCTTGGCATATGAGCACGTCTCGGTGTAGAATGAGACACATAGGAGTCAGTTAGAATTCCCTTACCTTTCTCACCTCTTGAAACTGGAGGAAGCATTTCCTTCTTCTTAGCCAAGTTTTCTTCTTTACAAACAGGTTTCACAAAAATCAACTTTGAAAGAGAAACAACATTAGTAGAAGAAACAACAGATTTATCAAAGCCCAATCCAGTTCTATCAAATGAATGTTTCTGATTATGTAACATGTGATTAAGCTTTTCATTAGAGAACGTTTTCAGATAATTTCTTGAATCATTAAGATCATTCTCTAAGGATTTCACATTGGCAATTAAATTGTGATTTTCAGATTTCAAAGTATCATGAATAGCATGTGAATCAGTTAAGGCACTAGATAGTTTATCCTTTTCAAGATTAACTTCTTTAAGTTTCTGCAAGTGTTGCTTATTCAACTTCTTCAATTTACTGTATTTCAAAAATAGATGGTTATAAGCATTTTGCAGATCACCCTCCTCTTCTGATTCATTATCACAAATACCATATTCACTATTTAGAGATTTAGACTCGCTAGCATCATCCTTACTATCATAAGAAACCCCTAAAGCTACATAATTAGCAACATTTTCAGCTTTTTCTTCTTGGTCTGACACATCACTTTGAGTCACATTAAATGCCATACCTTTTGAATTGATCAAATTTCCACAATCAGCACGTATATGACCAACACCACCACACTCATAACACTTAACCTCATGACTGGGATTCACAGAATTTTTTGACTCCCTACTTCTAGAATTTCCATTGTTTCTGAGAAATTTCTTAAACTTCCTAGCCATCATAGCCATTTCTTCATCATCTCCAAACTTCTCATCAAAAAGATCTACAGATTTACCTTCAGTAGTGTTGATCTTAAGAGCTAGATTTTTTGAATTTCGGGGCTTATATAGCAAGAGCTCAAAAGTCTGAAGCGAACCTACAAGTTCCTCTACTCTCATGGTTTCTAGATCTTGGCTCTGTGTTATTGCAGCAATCTGAGGTATAAATCTAGCAGGCAGTGATCTTAAGATTTTCTTGACTATCTTAGCATCAGTCATTTTCTTTCCAAGATTAATGGTAGAGTTTCTAATGGTGTTAGAATAAAACTCATCAAATGTCTCTTCCTCTTCCATCCTAATCTTTTCAAATTTAGACACTAACATCTGAATTTTAGAGGCTTTCACAATTTGAGATCCTTCATGGGTAATTTCCAAAGTTTTCCATGCTTCTTTAGCTATTACACATTGAGAAATTCTTCTGAATTCTTCGAGGCAGAAAGATGAGTAGATGGCATGTAACGCTTTGTCATTCGCAGAAGAAGCAATCTTTTCATCCTTTGAAAATTCAGCACTTGCCTTACTAGGATTAATCCATCAAGATTCAACAATATGCCAAACGTCCACGGATTTGAGATAAGCTTTCATACGAATTTTCCAAAACGTATAATTGGATCCGTTAAAGACGGGAAGTGAGTTAAGTGCAACTGTGTGAGACATATTAGACGGAGTCTAGGATCACACTCAAGAAATTAATCTTTACAGAGTGAACCCGCTATGATACCAACTGAAAAACGCTAAGCAGACTCCTAAAACTTGTTTATCACAATTTATGCGGAATTAAAACTATGAAGCAATAAACAATTTAATCACTAAAATATATAAAGCAATAAGCAATAAAGAACACAAAGATTTTGGTGACGAAAAGGAATTCTTTTAGAAACAGATCTAAAAGTAAAACCTTTCCGGGGCAGCTAAACTCGGGAAATAACTATCAAAAGATTATCCAGAGATTACAGACACTAGGAACACTTACAAACTGATGTAAGACCTTGACTCTGTAAGATCGACAAGCCTCCAACTCGTCTCCTTGCTCACAATCTTCTTCAATGTCATTCTCCTTTACCGGACCTTTCCGATAGGCTTCTCAATTACGCTCACAATCAAACTAACAAAGATCCTCTAAAAGGAACAACAAGGCTCACAATAATTCTCTCTAAGCACAGCCTCTCACGAACTCTCTGGGGGTGAAAATTCGTACATTTCTCTTTCTATAGAGGTGTATTTATAATAGTTCCATCATCCCTAGACCTAGGAAGTAGTTTCAATTCATTTAAAACTGTTACAGGTAGGCGGCGTCTGGACGGGAACATGTGCCTTCCGGACGGGGCAGTAAAACACGTCCAAAAAGTGTTTTTAACACATGCTCGTCTGCAATATCGTCCGGACGAGATTGTAGACGAGCTATTCTGCTGACTTCTCTTTATGGCCCATTTTGACCTAGTAAACATTAGAATTAGCTGAACCTCGTGAAACATGACTTTGTAGATCTTTGAGTTAGCTTTCCAACGCCTTAAAGTTTGATCCAATCCGAGGCCTAGAACTTTAGATATGACCTTTTTAGTAAACATTGTCAGACAAAAAAATATTGGCGTCCGGACGAAATTCAGACGACACTTCAAACGAGGCTCTCGGGAATTCTTGTTTATCGAGCTCGTCCGCACAGGCTTGCAGACGAGGCTCTCTGAAAAAATAGAATTCTTCGAGCGTCCGGACGGCCTTTCTTCTCGTTCGAATGACGGCACTTTTGATCACCATTTTGCTTACCGAATTACGTCCACAAGAACTTACAAAAAATAATAATAAAAAAAATATTTTGAGTAATTAAAATAACTACTATTACTGGAAATGTATGTTCTTAGGGAAGAAGATTTATGACTGCCATTGTTTTCCATTAATCAAACTTGCATTTTTATTTTACAAGTATTTTATAATATTAATGTGGTAGTTCTAGTCAACCTTTAATCAATAGTTAATTAAAATTACAGCATGAATATTGTATAATAGTAGTGAGATAAAAATATAATATATAAGATTACTTCGTCATAAAATATTTTAATTCTTTGTGCTTCTTAGAATCTAAATGGCATGATTTGTCACGGAAAAAATGTTGTTAATACCTATGCTACGTGCAAAAATTTCAGGAGATCAACGCACTCAACCGCCGGAACGAAGGCCTCAATCGCCGGTGCAAAGGCCTCAACTGCCGGAGCAAGGGCCACCGCCACCGGAGCAAGGGCCTCAACAGCCGGAGCCAGGGCCTCCACCGCCGGAGCAGGGGCCTCCACCACCCGAGCAAGGGCCTCAACCGCCGGAGCCAGGGCCTCCACCGCCAGAGCAAGGGCCTCAACCCCCGGAGCAAGGGCCTCCACCACCGGAGCAAAGCCCAGAATTCCTGGAAGTGCTGCGTAATTCCCTGTATCGAGCTGCCGTAGAAAACGATTGGGACGGTGCTAGTATCGTATTTGAGACTTACGGAGGAGATGCTGCCACACTTTCCATATCACAACAAAACATGAATGCACTTCAAGTTGCAATTGCAGTTGCAGCAAAATACACTACTTTCGTAAGTAAACTGTTGGAGCGTATGAATTTGGAACAGTTAAAATTTAAGAACGACAATGGAGATACAGCCCTTGCAATTGCTGCTCTATCAGGAAATGTGAAAATTGCTATGGAGATAGTGAAGAGGAACAATGAACTACTGCAAATGGAGATAGTGGAGGGAGGCAAACTGACAATGATCCGAAATGAGAGAGGAATTCTACCACTTCTCACCGCAGCTACGCACAGACATAGAGACATGGTGTTGTATCTATATTCTGAGACCGATTTTAATCGATTGATTCCCCTTGAACGCATTCAGCTCCTTCTTTGTACTATTTCCTTGGATATGTATGGTATGTCCTACATCTCAGGTCGTTTGATTTCTTTATAGAACTTCAATTGGACGTGAAATGCATATCATTGAAATTTCACAAAGGGTACTGCATCATTCTACATTGTGGCGGCCCTAACTTTGACATTAATTAAGTTTTACGCAGTAATTAGATAAGTTATTTGGATAGAGTTGCCAATACTTCCAATGCAATATTTTTGATGATTTTTGAACCAACACTTGACATTGATCAAATTAATGCATTGTTGTGGTGAACAGATAAGGCAATGGAAATTCTGGAACGTGATTCAACATTAGCGAGTGCCGAGGATGAAAACACGTGTACAGCATTGGAACTATTGGCAAAAAAACCTTTTGCAATTGGTAGTAGGAGTCAGATGACACGCTGGGAAAGATTCAAAGGATTATGTTAGTTTGCCTCTAACCCAAACTTTCTTTCCTTGCATAATCAAATATATAATCTCTCTCTCTATATATATATTCAAGCAGGGAGGGAGGAGGGATTGGTATTGGCCATGGCCTCCCGCTAATTCCTAACAACAAAAAAATTTTAAGGTAAAAAATAATAATAATAATTTATAAGGTAAAATTTTTTTGTTCAGTCAACCGACCCCTAGTAGCAAATTTTGTTGACTCTTACCCATAATAATTTCTAACTCCGTCCCTGTATTCAAGGACTTGTTTTTTTTATTACATTAATCAAAGTTTGATTACCAAGTTACTCGATACTCAAGTCACTTTTGAATGAGAAGTAGGTTAACTTGATTTCATCAAATATTTATGTAGTAGATACGAGCTAAAGTACTGCGATAAGATCTAATGAGACATTTTTCCTATTATAAACGGTTTTCTATTTCATATGTTTAAATCTATTGTTAAACTTGGAACTTCTTCCTTTATAGACACATTTGTCCTATTATCAAATTCTGTCACCTCATAAATGATTAGGGGTGGCTTCCGGGCCACCCCAGAAGTTCGGGTGGCCTGCAAGCCAACCCTAGCTCATGGGGTTGCTTGCTGGCCAACCCCTCTTCCACCCCTTTTAATTTTTAGTTTTTAGTTTTACTTTATATATATATGTTTGTATGAAACATGTCTTAGTTTTATTGGATCTAACGTAGCATAGTAATGGAATGTGTTAATTTTTTGACGAATTTTAATATATATTAGAGACTAATTAGTTGTTTTTGTGTACCACATAGACCTCTAAGAAGATTTTAAAACCACAAAGAGCTTATTACAAATCACTGAAATCATGTGGGACTAATTTTGCATTTTTCCTTAATTTAAAAATTATAGCTTTTATAATAGTTCCTTTTGTTATTTAAGAATTAATAGGCTGTTGATCAATTAGCAGGATAACTAAGCACTTTGTTATATCGTATTAATCAAATTTGTTAATGACTTAGTTTTGTCTTTGTTTTCTATTCACAAGTCAAAGACTAATACAAACAACTCAAAACACACAGTAATGCTCAAAATACAAAATTTGTTTTCACCCTAATGTCGCATTAGAACATATTTTTCAAATAAAAAGCAATCCCTAAAACACATCAACAAACATACTTAACAAAGGGACTCACATATACAAACACAATCCTAAGTTTGTATTTTGATATTTGATTATGAAAGGGCCGGGACTCTTATGATATAGTAGGTAATTAATATCTTTTCAAATTAAAATCCAATATTAAGGGCTAATCGCAAAATAAATCACTGTTGGTGTAAAAATAATAAAGAATTCACTATGAAGCCTATAGGTGTCTATCGGCAATAAATTATATTATTATTATTATTATTATTATTATTATAAAAGAATGATAGAAAAATCAATATGTTGATACCAAGAAATTAACTAGTATAAGAACTCAACATCAAATTTTAATCAACATGGCATTCTCAAAATTTTATTAGAGGATGAAGATAGAGGCAAAACACATTATTTAGTTATATAACAACTTGTGTAGCCACTATAACAATCAAGTCAGTTTATTGATATTTCCCATTGATCCAAAAGTTTTCTTCATTTACTTAAAAAAAGTTTGCTTCATCTTAAAATATCATAATCTAAATATATAGTACCTTTTTTCCTAACATACTATATATTTGGAAATAGAATCAAAATGCAATAACACTAGAGTTTGTGGCATTTGATACGCTTCAAAAGATAAGAGATAAAAATGTATGAGTTATGCCAAGACAAAACATATCCAAAGAAGTCCACAACTAGGGCATAAATAACTGCATTTAATGAATTACATTATCTTCATTTTTTTTTTAATGAAAATTTCAATCTCATTTCTTGTTATGGGTCTTGTTAAATAACTTATATAGACTAAATTTTTTTTTTATGAAATGATAATTGAATGGATTCTTTTCTTAATATATACCAGGGTCTAAAAGCACCTATCATAGAGCTTTGATGCGGACGTTTGGCTATAAATTAGTTGAAGCCCTTTGGAGACAAGTTCAAAACTTACCACCGGAACAACAAGAAAAGTATTCCTCTACAATTTTCGTTGCTACGAAATTAGGGAATGTTGAATTCCTAACTATACTCGTAAAATCTGATCTTAACCTCATATGGATGACTGATGATGAAGGCCTAAATATATTTCAAATTTCTATTATATATCGGCAAGGGAGTATATTCAAGCTGATACATGACATTGGTGTTTTCAAAAATATGATTGCAACCACTTGCGACAATGACAATAACAACATGCTACACTTGGCTGGGAGATCGACTTCTGCAGACAGACTAAAATCAGGAGCAGCCTTTCAAATGCAACGAGAATTATTATGGTTTAAGGTATATATGGTAATATTATTTCAGCTTTCTTTCTTCTAGTTCCATATATATGGGTTGTAGTTTCACTATTCAATTTATACTTGGGTTATTATAGGAGGTTGAAAAGATTGTGCCATTTCCATTCTCATATGAGAAGAATTCAGATGGTGAAATACCCTATGATTTATTTATAAAGACACATGATCAGTTACAGAGGGATGGTGAAAATTGGATGAGGAACACATCAACAAATTGCATGCTTGTGGCAACTTTGATAGCCACTATAGTTTTTGCTGCTGCCTTCACTGTACCAGGTGGAAATGATCCAGCAAAGGGAAGTCCTATTTTCTTGGAACATAATTGGTTTACAGTATTCTTCGTATCAGATTCAATAGCATTGTTATTCTCTACAACTTCAGTATTAATTTTTTTGTCAATTCTCACATCCCGTTACACAGAACATGATTTCCTCTATTCATTACATAAAAGGTTGGTGTTTGGACTAACAATGCTCTTCATCTCCATAGTAGCCATGATCGTAGCCTTCAATGCAACCTGCTTATTGGTCTATCAGAAAAAAACGCCAGTTATTCCAAGTGTTACAATTCTTTTAGCTGGTATCCCAATTTTATGTTTTGTTTTCCTACATTGTAGACTTTTCTTGGATACTGTCCGCTCAACATTATGGCCTAGACTCTAGATATCTTTTTCAGTCAGGTAGACGTAAGCTTTTCTAGCAAGTAGAAGATGTGTAGTAATCCAACACTTTGTAATGTATTTTCAAATGTTTGGTGCTTATGGATTTGCATAATGGAATGGAATGAGAATGAAAATTGTAATTGTGATGATAGACGACATGAGTAACAATTTGAGTTGAAATGTTTAGAACAATCAGGCACGATGCTTGGGCCTCCAAACGAAAATGATTGCAATTTTTACTAATTTCTCATATTTGGCTTATATTCTCCTATCAACCATTAAATTTATAGGGGTTCATATAAGTCCACAAATTTAATGGTTAATTTGTAAGGTGAGATGAATAAAATATAAAAAAAAAATATTGACACTTAGCATTTCTTCTTGGTAATCAAGCTTATTTATATTAGTCCACCCTATGTTTATTACAACTAACCAACTCACCTAACTAAAATACTCAACATAAAGTCCAACTCAAATGCACTACTATTAAAATGTTTTACATTTCTCACCCTTCCCAAGCACCTTATCGACCTACTAGGGTTTGTTCTCTCTAGCTGCTAAAGAGAGTAGTGAGATTTGAGACGTCATAGGTGGAGGGAGCCAAAGCTCCCTCCGCTCTCACCCCCCCTTTCTACTCCATTCTTCTTTCCTCTCTCTCTCTCTCTCTCTTTCTCACCCTTTAGAGGTCTTTCTATCCCCCTCTTTTGAGGCCTTATCCCACAAACCCCTCACCATAGTCAACACAGGTTTTCCACCATTTATATTGTGTCTCTCGTTGGATTTGTTAAAGTTCGCACCTCAAAATATTTCGAAGATAGATCTAGTTTCCTACACTAGACTCAGCATTGATGTGGTTATTTCGTTGACCAAAAATATATCAATAATAAAATTAAACCACTCGCAATAGAACGAATCCTGTAGGATAGGGCTATATTGAGGGTGTTGAACCTCAAGGACTGTAAGGGTTTTGCTATTAAATTCAAAGAACGAAGTTTAACCTAATTAAGGAACGAGATTGATTGTTGTGAAATTAAATTGCATGAAAGTAAACGCAAAATTAAAAGTAAATGTATGAGAGAGAGAAGTAAGGTACCGACTTCATCACAATCCGCACAACAATGGTAACCGTATTTAATTTCAGAAACTCAGAATATGCATGTTATAAAAGAATAAGAAAATACAATATCAAGGGATAAGGATAATCTATCTTCGGTTGGCATGGATCGTCCACCTAACCACTAAGATGCGGCACGACCCCGTCTTCCCTAGGCATAAACTATAAAATCCCTTAATACGTTTCATACAATCAATGGAATAGCATAACCTATCTTCGGTTGGCATGGATCGTCTACCTAAATTACACTAAACTAGGGTGTAGTACGACCCGTCTTCCCTAGGCATGGCCTATCTTAATCCTATTAATCATATGTCTATTAAAACCATTGCATAACCATCAATCTTATAATCACAGAAAATAAGGTTGATTTGAGTTCAATACAGGCAAAATAATTTCTAAGACAAGAATAGAATTTCGCAATTATTGAATTTGAATTGAATAACAATTGCATTGAATATTAAGAACAGAAATCTAAAGTTGCAATCCTCACAGTTATGCAATCAACATACATAAATTGAATTAAATGAAATCAAATACAATCACCATTGTGCTTGGAAAGGGTTTACATCGGTACCCCATTAAGGGGTTTAGCCGCTCATGATCTTCTAAGCTCCACAGACATGTTCTGAATTTCACTCTCGAAAAACGGCCCCCCTTTATAATGTTTAAGGGCCTATTTATAGGAATTAGAAAACCTTAGAAACCCTAAAACCCTAATTACAGTCGTAGGTTAGTCTCCCAGTCCAATTGGGAGACTGAAAATCGAGATTCGCTGTCAAAAAGGGTGATTTCCGTGTTCTGCACGCCCAAGTGCGAACGTTCACAGGATTTGGGCGATCGTTCGCAGTGCGATCGTTCACAGGCTTTGGGCGATCGTTCACAAGCTTTGGGCGATCGTTCACAGTGCGATTGTTCACAGGATCGTTCACAGGTACAGAATGATGCCAACTTGTCCCTTTTAGCCTGATTTCCAATGGAACTCTTGTATTTGACCTTGAAACACTAAAACAACGCAAAATCAAACAAATAACAATGCTAAGGAATTAACATATGCGAGTAAAGGGGCTTGAATGTGCAACATTCTGTGCTTATCAAGCATGACATGGGCCTCCCCATTAGCTACCTCCCACGTTATCTTGTTCAGTGGGTTTTATTTCTGTTTTATTTTCTCATGTATTTTATTTATTTCTTTGTGGTTCGTTTTTGGGTTTGTTTGTCTTCTCTTTAGATTTGATTTCTTTAGCAATCTATGGGGTGAAGGTTTAGCTGTTTTCTAAGGTTTTGTTTGTACATATCCATAAGAGTAACGATATTGGTTTTCAGTTTGTTTTTTGTTTTTTTCTAGTCTTTTCTAGGAGTAAATCCTTGACCGATGTTGAGGAGTTTTCAGGCATATAGAAGAATTGTTATTATGGTAGAGGCAACAAAGGGGATTGCATTTGGAATTGCACTTGTTGTAGAAATCAATGACCAAGTAAGGGCTAAAGATATTATTCATCAAAATTTGTTGTAGGTCTGAAACTGATGAGGACAGTGATATTCAAAGATATTGTGTATTTTCCACTTGATATTAAATTAAGTGTTGACATCATGACAATTCTTAGTGGTAAAGAAGTTAAATAGGAGGAAATTGAAGGAAAAAGAAATCTAAAACTATTCACTACAAAAACCCAATTTTTTACTAACGGCCCATTACTAACGTGTCAAACTAACGTTTTAAGCCCTTTGACACGTTAGTAATGGGCCTAACGTGCTGTTTCTAACGTTTTTCACATGTTAGTAATGTGTCTGTTAGAACTGGATATTTACTAACGTGTTAGAAGTGTGCTACGTTACTATTTGCGAACGTGTTACTATTCACACGTTAGTAAATGAAAAAATAAAAAAATAAAAAAAAACCCTGAAGCTAATGAGCCAAAACATGACACGTTACCACGTTTACCCCTGGGGTAACGTGGCACAATTATATGGCAAAAATTACCACGTTACCCCAGGGGTAATGGTAATTTTTGCCACGTTAGGTTTTTTTTTTTTTTTTTTAATTTTGCTTTTTTTTTTTCCTGATTTTTAACCGGTTAATTTTGAACGTCCAACCTGAAAAATCATTACCAATGTCTCTATAATCAAAACCACATTCATAATCAATAATCAAAACCTGATAATCAATAATCACATTTATATAAAAAAAATATCCATCCATTATGAACTTGATGAATAATCTAAAGATGATAATCAATAATCACATTTATATTACAAAAATTAACCAACTATACACATTTACTATTATCCAACTATACACATGTAACAATTAACCACATTCATCCTATATAAACAATTAACAAACAACAAATAAACTTGTCTCTATACATCAACACTGTTATCCAAATATATATATAATAAGAACCTATAAAAACAAAAAAATACAATGTGAAAGTCACGTGACAACACATGCATGTATGTAAAAACACCACCTAGTGTCCTCCGTGAAATTGAAGTGATCGAACAACGTAGAGAGCGCCTTGACTTCTCCGCACTAACTGAAATTAATAAAAGAAATAAAAAATAAATGAGAAGCCTGATAGAATATCAAACGTAGAGTTAATTTGCATTTAATCCAACATAATGCAACCGGTAAATTAGAAATAGTCCACCTAAAGTTACAGCACTAGGAAATATAATCAACTGCTTTTATATTAAATCACAATTTCATGAATTCAGTGCACTTTGTATGACCAAGCAAGTCCAGCGTTTATGTCTAAAATTCTCCCACTTACCCACACCTACAAGAAGAAAACATGGAATGGTTGTAGAAAAATAAATGGTATGTAGCTAATTAAGTTTTTATTTTTTATTTATTTTTATTTGTTAGGGGGTGAAGTCATCCGTGACAATACTTGCAAGTTTAAAAAAACAAGGATATAAAGTATAAAGTCAGTAGAAGCACAATCTAGTACAGTTTTAAGCCAACCATGTTTTGATCAAATTGATTTCAGATCACTAAGGCATATTCTGATATCCAAAAGTTAAATCACTTCAATACTTGTCAAAACTCACAACCATGACAATTTCTCAAGTGCCTTGGCTCAAACATTTGAGGTTCACTCAAATACATGTCACCATAAAATAAGCATAAATTCCGAACTAGTAAATATACTAATTAATTCATATAATATTTTGTTCTCATAATCACAAAATAATGAGGGAACATGCAAAATGTTGCAACACCATATATTTGATACTTGCAAACACTACCGCCTGCAACGGAAATAGTGACAAGAAAGATCTACCAACGTGTAGACGGAAAAGGCAATATAATCTGGAGATAATGGAAATAAAAAACAAATCAAGGACAACAATTTTGAAAATGATCAAAATATCTAGCCAGAATTCTAACAGTGTGCCAAAAGCTTTATTTCTGGACATGGAAACAAGTATTGTTCTCTAGCCCAGACACAATCTAACCTTAGCAAATGACAACTCTCAATGGGAGCATGGCTACATATGTTTCTCTTCACAAATTTAGTGTTAAACATATATGTCTGTCTTTTACTATCTAGTTCCATGCATAAGAACAAGTTTCTAAACAAAGATTACATTTGTTTCTATCAACCCCTAGACTTTTAAATGTTAACATAGTTGATTACGTCAACTATCCAACCAACAGTCAGAACCAAACCAAACATATATAAACAAGCAATTTGCATTGACAATCAACACAAATTTTCAAGTAATTACAATTTTCCAAAATAGCACATATACGTACTGCAATAGACGTAAGGTGGTTGTCATTTTGTCGCCTTCAAAAGACGCGACTTCTTTGTGATCGGGGCAAAATTTCGAGTATCATTCTGATCGTCATTTACGCATATTATAGTTTTACTGTATTATATAAGTTCATCTAGGCTATGAAATATATGCACAACATATTATTCTTGTACGGAATTTAAAATTATATATCATGTTTTTTATGTATGATATATGATCTTATTAACTGATAATGAAAGGTAATATATTGTTGATCGTATCAAAAATAATACTCGCAAGTGTA
>CM017321.1:12324185-12396777 GCA_006937295.1 Carpinus fangiana | reverse complement strand
GCTCCTGGCCCTCACCATGCCTATACTAATTACGTACCTATAGATAATATATACACCATTTCATATTTGAAAAAAAAAAAAGAAGAAGCAATTCCTATTGTGGTGCATATGCCACGTTAGGAAATACTAACGTGTGGCATATACCACATTACTATTTCCTAACATGCCAAGTGTAACACGTTACGAAATACTAACGTGTGGCATATGCCACGTTACTATTTCCATGTGACACATTAGACAAATCGTGACGTGGCATAGACGCCACGTTAGTAAATGTTTTTTATTTAAATATTAAATTATAATATAACCTAAGTAATTATCTATCCTAATAAATTAAGTAACCTAATTAACTAACTAACTAACCTAATGAATTAACTATCCTAATAAATTAACTTACCTTATCAATTATGTTAACCTAATTAATTAACTAATTTTGTTCTAGTTATTTAACTAACCTAATTAAGTAACTTACGTAATTAATTATGTTAACCTACTTAAATATTTATATGTACATATATATAGTAAGATTAGTATATACATATATATATATATAACCTAATTAGGTTAATACAAATAATATATCATTTTAAAAAAAAAGGGGGAAAAACCAATTCCTAAGGAAGTACTAATGTGTGGTATTTTCCCACATTAGTATTTGGAAAAATTTTAGTAACGTGTTAAAACTTACACGTTAGTAAAATATATTTTTTTAATTTTTTTTTTTTAATTTCCAATTACTAGCTAATGTGGAGTTAATCACACGTTACCAATTCCTAACATGTGATTAATGCCACGTTAGGAATTAGTAACGTATTAAAAACTACACGCTAGTAAAATATTTTTTTTTTAATTTTTTTTTGCAAATCCCATTACTAACGTGTTAATTTTAATACGTTAGTAAATTGTGACGTGGCAAAAAAAATTGAACAATAGATACATTAGTAAATAGCATGTTTTTTGTAGTGATTTTCCAACAAAATTACAGTGACAGAGGAAAAGGGATTTTTGCGGTAGCTTTTGGAAAAAGAATGGAAGGCGGTGGTGTTTGGCACACAAACTCACTCTTTTGTGCCCTCCACTGAGAGATTGACACTTCCTCTTACTACAACTTAAAAAAAAACAAATACACTATATCACATCTATTTATGTGAGGTGAAAATTTTTAATTTGTAGTAGATTTAAATGTGATTTGGTATATTTATTTATTTATTTTTAAGTTGTATTAAGCTAAGATGTGAATCTCTTGTAGGATAGCACAAAAGAGAGGATTGTCATTCTCTTTTTAGAATATTCTCCCACATTGGAAATTCCTCGCTTCCTCATTTATTCACTCATTTGCTCAGCCCATTAAACCATCGGGCCAACTTCCCCCACCCCCTACTGCTTTCAACTCCAAAGCCCATGTATCCCACCAACTCCTCCCTTACTGGGTTTTTTGGTGTCTTAGATTATTTATTTATTTATTATTTTTTGGTGAGTATCTTATAAGAGATTTGATTGAATGCGTTAAGTTTGGTATTTTATTTTTAATTTTTTCTTAACTTGTGCAAATGCATGGAAATACACTCTAAACCAATGCATATTTTAGATTTCTTTAATTTCTTAATTAGAAATATATTTTTACTAATAGGATTTTGAAAAATATGTAATATTGAATTATCAATTTACAACTATAAATAACTCATTAAAATGACTTACACCTAAATTGAATAAATTACCCTAACTAAGATCTATCCAATATAAAACCTACCCCTTTAATTTGTAGCACTAGAATTATTTTATTTGATTAAAGGAACTCAGAGTGATTCTATTTTTAGGTAAGAAAGTATAAAATAAAAAATAAAACCCCCCTCCTCTTGCATCCATACAGAAACAAATTAAAAAAAAAAAAAAACCTCATTAATAATATATTTTATTATTTTATTTGTTCCACAACAGACAAAACTTTATAAATGGTAGCCATTTTAATTAACGTAACAAGATTTAAGCATATTAATCATGGTAGAATGTCTAAAATTAAGTGATGGGTTATGAGTAAGAAATAATTCCAAAGCCACATTCCCAAACCCAAGAGAGTATTATTTTAAAATTGAACATTGGTCTTTTCAAAAAAAAAAAAAAAAATTGAACATTGGTGCTCTTCGCATTGATTGATATGGCGTATTTTAAGTGACTAATCATATAAGAAACTATTTAAAACACATTACGCCAGCATGCATATTGAAAATGAGTTTAAAGAGTTACATTACTCATTAGATTTTTAGAGCAACTCAATCTAAAAGTGGGCAAATGATGATTTGATTATTATAGGTGAAGTAAAAGTTTATACATGAATTGCATGCAACTTGATCTAAGTTCACATTAGGAAATTTCGTGCCATGACTAAAAGGAGAAAGAAACATAACAAAACAAAAAAAGAGGAGGCAAAGGGAGGAAAGCTCCCAAACTAAAGTGTGAGAAGGACTTATAAAAAAAATAAAATAAAATAAAGTGTGAGAAGGGGTCTTTGTCTGCCACTCAAAACCAAAGGTTTTTCTACTAACTCTCCAACAATCATGGCTGACATTTGGAAAAAATAACACTCTTATTTCCATATTGGTCAAGTTTTTCCACATAAAAATAGTGTGAATCCTCCTTTGATAAAGCATGGGATTACATGAGAGTAATAGTAGAAACCCAACTACTAATATAGTAATATATTGGTCCAAGTCCAACATTGGCATGCAAAATGGGTGTGGTAATTCTCCATAAAAAAAGGAAAAAGAAAAGGGGAGAGAGAGGCCTCAATGACCGTTTGATTTGAGCACATCGTTGAATTAATGGTGAATAGTGGGGGGTTAGATTTTGCATGCGCATTGAACATAGTTGGGGTGATCATTACTTGCTTTAGCACCCGGCCATTTGTTTGTGGATAATGTGGAAAATTAGATGCACTAATTAAGCACTTATCACTTGGTTTGATTTTGCTACCTTATAATATAAGGGTTTTTTTTTTCTTCCTAAAAGTTATTCTTGTTTTTAAGTGTTTGGTGATGATCTGTATAAATCATTTTTTATTGCTATCTCACAGTCCCAGAATTGTGAGAAGGTCTCTTAAGAGGCCTTCATGCCCTTGAGCTATCCAAATACCTAACACGATATGTAAACTTCATAAGGGCTCCATCACAATTATTTTTAAGTGTTTAGCATAGCGTTAAATATTGGACAACTTGAAATTTTTTTTAGTTGACCAAGAAAAATAACCTTCAATACGAAGTAAAATGGTTCATTCTTTCATCTAGGTAAACCATTTTTTTGATGTGCTCTTACAGCCTTAGACATGCAATTGTGATAGGTTCCTTTAATTATGGGGCCTACTTGTCCAAGAAGGTCCCGGGTTATTCAAATACCTATGAGGGTATGTGGGCTCCACAAGGTGTCTCTTACAATTGCTTGCCCTAAATTGCAAGTAATATGAGCATGTAATTGCACTGATTTCAATTTCACCTCTGAATATCTTATAATATTCTCACACACTTTAGTCATCTGCGATTCTTATTCACCGCCTCTCTTTCTTCTTTGTAGCTCTTCATATTATATAAAAATATAAAAAAATATATTTAATAATTTTTCATATGATCAAAAATGCCGAAAAATATTTTTTGAACCATTTTCCAAGGTTGCAAATTAATAGGATTTTTTTTTGACAAAATATGAATCTTTTTAGACCTGTCATTTGTTTTTGAAAACTCACTTCTAAACCTAACATTTTTTTTGTAACTTTATTGAAACACACGAATTTGACTTGCAAAAGTGCTGGGTCAAACACACTTTTACAGTGGTTGATTTGAACGTGCAAGTAGGTTAATTTTCTCTTGTTGAAGGACTATGCTTCAGAAAATGATCAGTTTTTATAGTTGCTTTGCAACTACTACCAAGTCTTGATTGGGTGACTTTAAGAAGCCTCGAAGAAGAAAAGAAATATCATTTGATTTGATTGTAAAAGCATCCTTTGCATTGCATGAGACACAAGCAGAGAAAACAAACAACATTGTTACGTAATGTATGACAGATGTGTGATATCACTGACTCATAAATAGTGCTACAGGCAATGTAAACTGAATCTTTGACACAAAAATAAAGTACCCACATAGCCAGTCCATTCCCACGACCATCTTTTTATTAGCATATGCCCCACAAATACTTATTCTAATGTGGGCCATCCACTGCCTTAAAGCCTCCTCCCAGACCATCAAACCTGACCTTTGACATATATATATAAACACAAATGCTATTTGATATAATATTGATATACGACGGTTTGGATATAACTCATTCTTAAAAATCAGCTTACAAAAATTAAGATGGTGTCCAACTCATTCTATCGACACTAATCTGATGGTAATCGGGTTAAGGTCAATATTTTAATCATTTCAATCGGCTGTGAACCATGCATTATGAAGCGAAGGTCACAAGTTCGAATCCCTCCTCCCCTTATCCTTGCGTAGACATGTCAAAAAAAAAAAAAAAAATATTTAATCCTGCTCATAGGCCGTCCGAGGCTCCCAACCTTCATGACTCGAATCTGAAGCATGATGTTTGACTCTGATATTAAATGATATAAATTTTGAGTATAACCCACATTTGAAAACTGGCTATATATATTGTCTCTAAGAAATAGCTCAATCGGCTAGGAACCACGCCTTATGAAGCGGAGGTTACTAGTTCGAATCCCTCTTCCTCCCTCTTGTGTAGATATGTAAAAATAAAATAAAATAAAAATAAAAATAAAAAATAAAAAAGAGAAGAAGAAGAAGAAGAAGAAGGCTATATATACACATAATTAAGTGTAGATTTAATCTACGTGGGACACAAGGATTGTAACACATTAATTTTTTGTTTACTTAATAAATACTATTTAGTAGAATGTTATACGACTGTCATATAGTTAATATAACGTGACAGTGAAAATTGACCATCGATTTTTTTTAACAAATTTTTGTTGATCTACATACTGATTTTTACTGCCGTGTCATCTCAATTGTATAACAATTATATAATTGTCCACTAAATAACATTTTAGTAACTAAAAAAATAGAGACACAAACACCCTTAAGAGTATCTTTGAGATTGTGTTTGAAAAATAGAACTTTTAAGTCAAAAAAATGTATTTTAATCATTTTTAAACTTTTTAAACTCTTAAAAACACACCAAATCAATCCTTGAATATTTTCAACAACCACGGCCGGCAAGGCTAATGGTTTGGTCTCGAATTGGTCTCAAGTTTTTTTTCTAAGCAAAAAAAAAAAATCGAATTCGTCTTGAATTGGTCTCGGGTTGGTGTAACAACTAATTGGTTTTATGGATTTTGTTCAACAAAATCGAGGTATTATTTGGAATTAATATGTCATTGGACCACGTCGGTTAATGAAGAATGATTCATTGATGGTTGATTCGATACAAAGGAATATAAGGTACAAATATAAAATAAAAGTACCAACCACAAATTCATCTATCATGATTAAAATTTAGCACTTATCCTAGTGCTTGGATCCTAATTTAATTGAAACTATTGTAATTGAGCAGATTTTTAATGTCCTACTATATTGTAATTGGATTGTGACATATATATGTATATATATATATTGACATATCTACACAAAAGGGAGAAAAGTATTTAAGATAACAATGCTATTGAATCTGACACGAAGAATATTGTAAACCAATTACATTCCAAAAAAATAGGACTTCCCTTTACTTGATCATTTCATCCTGGTAGAGTGAAAACCATAGTAGCAATCGATGTTACCACAAGATCTTAATATATTAGTAACGTTGAGATCTTAATATATAGTAAAGTTCTTAATAATAATAATAATTAAATTTGTTAGTTATTTTATTTAAAATAAATAGTTGGCTATTTTCGGTGATCAAAACTTTGTAATCGCATTTATTTAGGCTCTCGCATCTCTCGAAGAATGGTGCAGCAGCTTCATGGAAGCCTAGTTCGCATGGGAACAAGGACCGTCCAGACGGACACATGGACCATCCGGACGTGATGCAAGTTAAGAACTCCAGTACTAAAACCCGAGAGCTCCGTTCACTGACCATTCGCAGTCCGTCCGGACGCTATGAACTTAGAGAGCCTCGTTTGAAGTCACATTTGCAATGTCGTTCGAACACGCCACGCCAAAAGTCTCAAAAAGCGATGTTGCCCTATCACCGTCCGGACGGCCGTTTAAAAGAAGCAAGTTTCTCCCGTGTTTTGAATAGCCCGTCCCAACGAGTCGATTTACCGTTCGGACGGCCCGTAGCTTCTAGGTCTAAATTACATTGTAATTGAGTTCTAATTAGACTAAGAGTCCTTAGGTATTATATATAAATCTCTACAGATCTGTATTACGTACGACTTCTGCATCTAGAGTTCGCCGTCGTGTGCTAAAAGAGCCTTTGATATTGAGCGTTGTTTTCTCTCTCTCTTAGAGTGGTTGTTCTCTGTTAATTAATTGTGAGCATCATTGAGAAGCTTATCGGAAGGGTCCGATAAAGGAGAATCACGTTGAAGAAGATTGTGAGCAAGGAGACGAGTTGTAGGCTTGTTGATCTTACAGAGCCAAGGTCTTGCAAAGGGGTGTAAGTATTCCTAGTGTCTGTAATCTCTGGATAATCTTTTGATAGTGATTTCCTGGGTTTGGCTACCCCGGAAAGGTTTTACAATTAGAGAGCGCTCTAATTGGTTTCCTCTTTGTAACCAAAATATCTGTGTCTGCTTCTTTATTGCCTTAGATATTTTGAATTGTTTATTGCTTCATAGTTTTAATTCCGCATATATTGTGATAAACAAGTACTTGAAATCTGCATAGCGTTTTTCAATTGGTATCAGAGCGGGTTCACTTTGTAGGGATTAATTTCTTGAGTGTGATCCTAGACTCCGTGTAACATGTCTCGCACAATTTCACCTAACTCAGTTCCCGTTTTTAACGGATCCAATTATACATTTTAAAAAATTCGAATGAGAGCTTATCTCAAATCTGTGGACGTTTGGCATATTGTTGAATTTGGATGGATTAATCCTAATAAGGCAATTGCTAAATTGTCAAGGGATAAAAAGAGTGCTTCTTCTGCGAATGACAAAGCGTTACGTGCCATCTTTACATCTATGTGCCCCGAAGAATTCAAAAGAATTTCTCGATGTGTAATAGCTAAAGAAGAATGGGAAACTTTGGAAATTACTCATGAATGATCTCAAATTGTGAAAGCCACTAAAATTCATATGTTAGTGTCTAAATTTGAAGAGATTAGGATGGAGAGGAAGAGACTTTTGATGATTTTTATTCTAAGCTTAGCACCATTAGAAACTCTACCATTAATCTTGGAAAGAAAATGACTAATGCTAAGATAGTCAAGAAAATTTTAAGATCTCTACTTGCTAGATTTATACCTCAGATTGCTGCAATAACACAGAGCCAAGATCTAGAAACCATGAGAGTAGAGGAACTTGTAGGTTCACTTCGGACTTTTGAGCTCTTGCTACCTAAGCCCCAAAATTCAAAAAATCTAGCACTTAAGATCAAGAGTACTAAAGGTAAATCTGCAGATCTTTTTGATGAGGAGTCTGAAGATGATGAAGAAATGGCTATGATGGCAAGGAAGTTTAAGAAATTTCTCAGAAACAATGGAAATTTAGAAGTAGGGAGTCAAAAAATTATGTGAATCCTAGTCGTGAGGTTAAGTGTTATGAGTGTGGTGGTGTTGGGCATATACATGCTGATTGTGAAAATTTAATCAATTCAAAAGGTAGGGCCTTTAATGTGACTCAAAGTGATGAGTCTGACAAAGAAGAACAAGCTGAAAATGTTGCTAATTATGTAGCTTTTGGGGTTTCTTATGATAGTAAGCATAAGGCTAGTGAGTCTAACTCTCTAGATAGTGAATATGGTATTTGTGATAATGAATCAGAATATGAGGGTGATCTGCAAAATGCTTATAATAATCTATTTTTGGAATACAGTAAATTGAAGAAGTTGAATAAGCAACACTTGCAGAAACTTAAAGAAGTTAATCTTGAAAAGGATAAACTGTCTAGTACCTTAACTTATTCACATGCTATTCATGATACTTTGAAATCTGAAAATCATAGTTTAATTGCCAAAGTGAAATCCTTAAAGAATGATCTTAATGATTTAAGAAATCATCTGAAAACGTTCTCTAATGAAAAGCTTAATCCCATGTTGCATAATCAAAAACATTCATTTGATAGAACTGGATTGGGCTTTGATAAATCTGTTGTTTCGTCTTCTAATGTTGTTTCTCCTTCAAAGTTGATTTTTGTGAAACCTGTTTGTAAAGAAGAAAACTTGGCTAAGAAGAAGGAAATGCTTTCTCCAGTTTCAAGAGGTGAGAAAGGTAAGGGAATTCTAACTGATTCCTATGTGTCTCGTTTTACACCGACACGTGCTCATATGCCAAGGAACCAACCTTCTCAAAGGTTCATTCCTACATGTCATCACTGTGGTAAGATTGGGCATATTCACCCGAACTGTTTTCAGTTGAATAATTATGAGTCAAAAAGAGACTATTTTCATTCTAGGGATAGTCATGATGAATTATTCAACATGTTGAGGGGTGTTATCACCCAATTAAATGACTTGGACAAGAGTTGCACTTCTGTTCCCAAAATGAAGAAAGTTTGGGTTAAGAAGGATGATACCCTTCACCCCTTAAGGGGGAGTAGTGGTGATCTCACCTTATGTTAGGTGAGTCACCCACATGCGTAGGATTAGTTGTCATGCATTTTTTTAATATCCTAGAGCATGTTGTTTTCTATAGCTTTATTTTTGTTGTTTTTTTGTTGTTTTTCTTTTTGCATTGATTTTTTTTCCATTTTATTTTGAAAAATTTCAAAAAGACAAAAATATTTTAATTTGGTTATTTTTATTTCTTCCTTCTTTTGTTTGATGCACCTTGAGTGTCCATTATGTGCTCATGTTTCTTCCATGGATTTAATTCCTTATGTCTTAAAATGTTTTTAATATGCATGAGTTGTCATATTGTGTACAATGGACTATTTTTTGTGGTTACCTAAAGCCTAAGTTTAATTTGTACGTTTTGCTCATGCTTTAAACAATTATGCACATTTAAGCTTAAATTGATTTTATTCTTAAAATATGAGTTGTGTGAGGTAACTATATAAGGGTTTTTGACTAGTTGTATCTATCAATTTGACCATACGCTAGTTGAACTTAGGGCTTATAAATTCCAACATTCCTTAAAGCACAAAATGTTTAAAGACACTTTCTCATGAAGAAAAATTGTGAAACAAGAAATCAAAAGATTACATTCCAAAGGAATTTATTTCACAGTGTCAAGCTTATGATTTGTTTCAAAAGAGGAATGCATTGGATGAGAGTGGCTAGGCCCTAGTATGATAAGGTTTGACTTTTGATTTGATTTGCTTGTCAAAACCTTTATCGTGGTGAAACCTTCTCCTCAACTTATAAATTGTTTTTACTATTCAATGGATGCCTTACACACACGACACAAGCATGGGTTGAATGGATTTTTTTTTTTTTTTGCATTGCTTGGGTTAAACAAAAAGTGTTCTTGTTTTCTATAAGTCTCATGTATATTTAAAATGTTTTTTTGAGATAATTTGGAATATTCATTGCTTGAAAACATGAGTTTTGATGTATGCATCATGTGTATTTTCTTGACTTTTGAGGGGGAGTTAATCATAATAAAAAAAAAAAATTATTGTTGAGTATTGATCTTTTTTAAGGGGGAGTTTCCGTTATTCTTGATCATGTGTTATATCATGCATTTTTTTTTATCATGAATTTTATTTTTATTTTTATTTTTTTTTTTGGTTCCACACATTGCATTTGGGTTAAAAAAAAAAAAAAAAGGTTGTTTTCGTTTACTGTCCGGACGGTGTTGATTACCTGTCCAAACGGAGATGCCCAGTTATATTACCCGAGAACCAAATTTTTTTCCTCTCAACAGTTATTCTCACAGCAAGTCATTCTTCTCTCAATTTTTTTTCGTGCTTATTTGTTTTCAAAGCATATTTCAACTTCTGTACTCCTAAGGTATGATTACTAAACCTTCATATTATCTCATTTCATGTCTTTGAGAAGATAAAATCCTAGGTTTTGAAAAATGGGTTGGAGTTTGAAAAAATCGTTTTTTTTTTTTTTTTGTATGTTTTCCTTGATGGTTTTGCTTGATGATCATGTGGGTGTGTAACTATACATGTTAGTGATGTATTTAGGCATGAGTTTTCCATTTGCTTGATTTCTTTTCACATGTCTAAATTTCCATGCACACCATATGTTTGATAAAATGCCTCAACGACTTTCTTGAGCTTTTTGCTTTATTTCTTCACTTGGATTGCTCTTGTTTAATGTCCTTGGTATTTAGGTTGTGGCTGTGGAAAATGATAGCCTGTCTCTCACTTGATTTTGTCATGCTTAAATTTTACAAACTTGCCTTCTATGATGATGCTTGTTATCATTAATTTTTCTTACTCCATGCTATGTGTTTATGTCTTTACATTTTAACTTGGAGTTAAGAGTGTTGTAGGTACCATGGCTGAGTCTTCAAGGAAGCGTACAAGGGCACAACAACCATAAAATGACCGGTTCAAAACTAAAGGAATGATGAAGTTATACAATACTCAGTTCAAGGACAAGACAGTGTTGATGGAACGAAGTGTGGTTTGCACCGACTTCGTAAATGATTTTGGTTTCATCCCACAAATATTTGCCAACCGTGGGTGGATGTTTCTCATCCCAAATGAAACCACTCAGGCATATGTGAGCATGGTTCATGAGTTTTATGCAAACTTAGAACCAACTGATCAGCACTCATTCACTACATATGTGCGATCTCATGCTTTCACGGTGGATGGTGATCTCATCCAAGTTGTCACTAGTGTTCCCTTTGTGGAAGAATCAGAATATCCATATATGCTTAATGACTTTCCATCTAAAGATACTATAATGGAAGTCTTTGTGGGAGGTCGTGTTCCCTACTGGCGAGTTCAGAATGCTTCCACACGCATTGCTGATTTCTCCGCTCCCATGAGGATCCTCAGTCGCATTGTGTCCTGCAACCTATGGCCTATCGAACATTATTCCAATTTTGGAGTTGATAGAGCTGCTTTCTTATATGCACTTGCCACTGAAGTGCCATTGACTTTGCCTCTCACGCCATCCGACTCATGTTTGGGGAGTGTAAGCAATTGCTGAGGGATAGACATTTTGCTCAGGGGGAGACATTTTATTGTTATATGTATGTTACTGCTGATTGTTGACTGTTGGGGCTATTATGTTTTGTTGGGGAGATTATGCCTATTGCATATGGTTTTTACGGTTTTATCACCGAAATGCCAAAGAGGGAGTTTGTTAGTTATTTTATTTGAAATAAGTAGTTGACTATTTTCGGTAATCAAAACTTTGTAATCACATTTATTTAGGTTCTTGCATCTTTCGGAGAATGGTGTAGCAGCTTCATGGAAGCCTAGTTCGCATGGGAACAAGGACCGTCCGGACGGACACATGGACCGTCCGGACGTGATGCAAGTTAAGAACTCCAGTACAAAAACCCGAGAGCTCCGTGCGCTGACCATTCGCAGTCCGTCTGGACGCTATGAACTCAGAGAGCCTCATTTGAAGTCACGTTTGCAATGTCGTTTGAACGCACCGCGCCAAAAGTCTCAGAAAGCGATGTTGCCCTATCACCGTTTGGACGGTCACTCTGCCCGTCTAGACGACCATTTAAAAGACTCAAATTTCTCTTGTGTTTTGAATAGCCCGTCCAGACGAGCCCATTTACTGTCCGGATGGCCCAAAGCTTCTAGGTCTAAATTACATTGTAATTGAGTTCTAATTAGACTATGAGTCCTTAGGTATTATATATAGATCTCTACATATCTGTATTACGTACGAATTATGCATTTAGAATTCGCCGTCATGTGCTAAGAGACCCTTTGATATTGAGCATTGTTTTCTCTCGCTCTTAGAGTGTTTGTTCTCTGTTAATTAATTGTGAGCGTCATTAAGAAGCCTATCGGAAGGGTCCGATAAAGGAGAATCACGTTGAAGAAGATTGTGAGTAAGGAGACGAGTTGTAAGCTTGTTGATCTTACAGAGCCAAGGTCTTGCAAAGAAGTGTAAGTGTTCCTAGTGTCTGTAATCTCTGGATAATCTTTTGATAGTGATTTCCTGGGTTTGGCTGTCCCGGAGAGGTTTTACAATTAGAGGGTGCTCTAATTGGTTTCCTCTTCGTAACCAAAATATTTATGTCTGCTTCTTTATTGCTTTAGATATTTTGAATTGTTTATTGCTTCATAGTTTTAATTCCGCATATATTGTGATAAACAAGTACTTGGAGTCTGCATAGCATTTTTCAAAAAAGTTAGGATTTCCCTTAACTTGATCATTTCCTCTTGGTACAGTGAAAACCATAGTTAATTCAAATTGTTACTCATGCCGCCTATCATCATGATCGATGTCAAATATTGTATATTGGACCCTCTTAACTTATATTTGTTAGGCTTTTAATTTTGTTAATATCTAGTATTTTGTGTTGTTTTAGTGTTTTAGTGTGTTGTAGGTCTTTGGTGCAAATTGTGGTTCAAATGGGCGGAATTAAGCAAAGATGAAAGTTTAGCCCCTGCCAGTGCGATCGAGCGCACTTGGTGAGATCGAACGCACCGCGCTCGAGCGCAGGAGGTGCAATCGAGCGCATGCCTCTTTAGCTCGTGAAGTCCGCGTTGCCCTAGCCGGCCCTAGCCTCCATCGCTTCAACACTTGCGCCGTGGGATTTTGGAGCAATTATCTGCTATTGATCGCACACTTTGCGATCGAACGCACCACACATGATCGATTGCAGATGGACCTGAGATCGAACGCAACGCCTACGATCGACCGCATGAGTGTATGCGATCGATCGCACCACCTGCGATCGAACGCACCCCTGACCTGACAGCACGATTTATTTTGTCTATAAATAGAACCTCACTTCATTTCTTGTATTTTTACATTTGAAAACACTTGGAGGCGCCCTCAGTGGCCTAAGTCTTCCTTGTTTATCACTGTAAAACCCTCTAAACGTCATTTATTTATTTAATGCTTTTATTTGTTTTACTGTAGTCTCTTATTTCCTTCACCATGGATTTGTTTATATATGTTCATGTTTAGTTCGTATTATTCTGTCGTTTAATTTTATGTATATTCGTTTCAATACATTTAAGTGACTAAAGTGTGTTGATTGTTGTTTGCAAATCATTAAACAACCAATATCGGTTCTGATAGGTCCGGGGTACATCGGATGATTTTATCGAGTCCAATATCCGTTGTGATCAACGATACATCGGATGATTCGATTTTGGTTCAATATCCATTGTGACCGTTTAACGGATAATACATCGGATGATTCGCCTAGATTTTGTAATAACAATAGGATATGCATATGCGCTTTATCGATAGATGGAAATATGAACAATGTGTTAGGGCTCAGAGTATGCCTAGTAGCATAGTTGTTATTAAATATGAATTAGCTTGATTATATGTTGATTAATCTTGGTGAGGTGGAGTCTAGACTTTTGTATTTTTATTTCTTTGTTTTTATTGCATTTAATTTAGTTTTTATATTTTTCACACCACATGCTTGATATTGGGACTAGGTTAAGATAGAATTAGTTTAGGCATAGAATTAATTATCACAAACGCAATTCTCTGTGGGTTCGACACTCGCACTTGCACACCCGCTACACTGCAAAACGATTCGTGTAATTGACGAGTACTTATTTTTGGTACGACCACATCACAATTACAATTTTCATTCTCATTCCATTCCATTATGCAAATCCATAAGCACGAGATATTTAAAAATACATTTCAAAGTGTTGGATTACTACACATCTTCCACTTGCTAGAAAAGCTTATGTCTACCTGACTGAAAAAGATATCTAGACCATAATGTTGAACGGGTTATATCGAAGAAAAGTCTACAATGTAGCAAAACAAAACATAAAATAAAATTAGGATATAAGCTAAAAGAATTGTAACACTCGGAATAACTGCCTTTCTTTTTTTTCTTTTTTTTTTTCTTTTTTTATTCTTTTTTTATAGACAAAAAAAGCAAGTTGCATTAAAGGTTACAACCATGGCTACTATGGAGATGAAAAGCGTGGTTAGTCCTAACACCAACCTTTTAGGTAATGAAGGAAGGAACTCATGTTTTGAGTAACGAGATGTGAGAATTGACAAGAAAATTAATATTGAAGTTGTAGAGGATAACAATGCTATTGAATCTGACACGAAGAATATTGTAAACCAATTAAATTCCAAAAAAATAGGACTTCCGTTTACTTGATCATTTCCACCTGGTACAATGAAAACCATAGTGGCAGAATGTTTGAAAATCAATATGTTGATACCAAGAACTTATCTAGTATAAGAACTCAACATCAAAATCAACCTGGCATTCTCAAAATTTTATTAATTTGATGATGAGGAAAGAGGCAAAACTCACTATTTAGTTACAGAACTATTTGTCTAGCCATTATAACAATCAAGTCAGTTCATTGATATTTTCCATTGATCCCAAAGTTTTCTTCATTTACTAAAAAGTAAGTTTGCTTCATCTTAAAATATCATAATCTAAATAGTACATTTTTCCTAATATATTATATATATATATATTTGGAAATAGAATCAAAATCATAAGCAATAACACTAGAGCTTGTGATAGTTGATATGCTTCAAAAGATAAGAGAGTGTATGAGTTTTGCCTAGACAAAACATATTCGAAAAGAAATATGATCATCTCCATTTCAAATGAAATAGATAGTATCTAGTTAATATTTTTTAGAAGCATAAAATTGTTATTTTAATTTTTGGACAATTTTACCCATTTAAAATAGGATACTCCCAAGAGGATCTTTTCCATCCAAAAGAAGTCCAGAACAGCAAAAAAAGTATTCCTCTACAATTTTCCTTGTTGGGAAATTAGGGAATGTTAAATTTCTAACTATACTTGTAAACTCTAATCTTGAGCTCATATGGCTGACTGATGACGACAACCGAAATATATTTCAAATTTCTATTAAATATCGACAATAGAGTATATTCAAGCTAATACATGAGATAGGCATTTTCAAAAATATGATTGCAACCAGTTGCGACAATGATAATAACAACATGCTACACTTGGTTGGGGAATCGGATCAGGCAAATAGACTAAATATTGTATCAAGAGCAGCCCTTCAAATGCAACAAGAATTATTATGATTTAAGGTGTGTTAACATTATTTAATTTCGGCTTTCTCTCTTCTAATTAGTCGTTTCATATATGTGGTAGTAGTTTAACTATTCAGTTTACACCAGGATCACTATAGGAAGTTGAAAAGATTGTGCCCCCTGCATTCTCAAATGAGAGGAATTCAGAAGAACATATATAATAGAAAATTTGAAATGTTACATTGTATTTGGGATGGCTCTAGTCTTCTTTATATCATTACTCTGATGTGAGAATTTTTAAATTTTAGTAGATTTAGATGTGATTTGAAGTTTTTTTTTTTTAGTTTTTAAATTTTTAAATTTTAAGTTGTACTAATATGAGATGTCAAAAGTCTCTCACAAAAGAGAGGATTTGTACAAAAGTGATTCTCTTTTTAGAATATTCTCCCACCTTCGAAATTCTTCTCTTCCTCATTTATTCACTCATTTGCTCAGCCCATTAAACCATTGGGCCAACTCCCCACCCCCTATTGCATTCAACTCCAAAGCCCATGAAACCCTATATCCCACCAAATCCTCCCTTACTGGGTTTTTTGGTGTCTTAGATTTTTTTTTTTTTTTTTGGTGAGTGTCTTATAAGAGATTTGATTGAATTCGTTAAGTTTGGTAGTTTACTTTTAATTTTTTCTTAACTTGTGCAAATGCATGGAAATTAATACACTCTAAGCCAATGAATATTTTAGATTTCTTTAATTTCTTTATTAGAGATATATTTTTACTAATTGGTTTTTTAAAAATATATAATGAATTATCAATTTACAACTATAAATAACACATGAAAATGACTTACACCTAAATTGAATAAATTACCCTAACTAAGATCTATCCAATATAAAATCTACCCCTTTAATTTGTAGCACTAGAATTATTTTTATCTGATTATAGGAACTCAGAGTGATTCTATTTTTAGGTATAAAAAAAAAGTATAAAATAAAAAAGAAGGGAAAAAAAAACCCCCCCTCCTCTCGCATCCAAACAGAAACAAATTCACAAAAACCTCATTAATAATATATTTTATTATTTTATTTGTTCCACAAGAGACAAAACTTTATAAATGGTAGCCATTTTAACGTAACAAAATTTAAGCATATTAATCTTGGTAGAATGTTTAAAATTAAGTGATGAGTCATGAGCAAGAAATAATTCCAAAGCCATATTCCCAAACCCAAGAGGGTATTATTTTACAATTGCGCATTGTTGCTCTTCACACTCAGTTTTACACAGATTGATATGACGTGTTTTAAGTGAATAATCATGTAAGAAACTGTTTAAAATACATTATGCCAGCATGTTTAAAATGAGTTTAAAGAATTATGTACATTACTCGTTAGAAGTTTTAGAGCAACTCAATCTAAAAGTGGGCAAATGATGATTTGATTATTATAGGTGAAGTCAAAGTTTATACAATTGCATGCAACTTGATCTAACTTCACATTAGGAAATTTTGTGCCATGACTAAAAGGAGAAAATAACATAAAAAAAAAAAATAATAAACAAAAAAAAGAGGAGGCAAAGGGAGGAAACTTCAAACTAAAGTGTCAGAAGGGATCTTTGTCTGCCACTCAAAACCAAAGGTTCTTCTACTAACTCTCCAACAATCATGGCTGACATTTGGAAAAAAATAACACTCTTATTTCCATATTGGTCAAGTTTTTCCACATAAAATTAGTGTCAATCCTCCTTTGATAAAGCATGGGATTACATGAGAGTAATAGTAGAACCAACTACTAATATAGTAATATATTGGTCTAAGTCCAACATTGGCATGCAAAATGGGTGTGGTAATTCTCCATAAAAAAGGAAAAAGAAAAGGGGAGAGAGAGGCCACAATGACCATTTGATTTGAGCACATCGTTGAATTAATGGTGAATAGTGGGGGGTTAGATTTTGCATGCGCATTGAACATAGTTGGGGTGATCATTACTTGCTTTAGCACCCATTTGTTTGTGGATAGTGTGGAAAATTAGATGCACTAATAAGCACTTATCACTTGGTTTGATTTTGCTACCTTATAATATAAGTTTTTTTCCTAAAAGTTATTCTTGTTTTTTTGTGTTTGGCGATGATCTGTATAAATCATTTTTTTATTGCTATCTCACAGATACATGCAATTGTGAGAAGGTCTCTTATGGGGCGTTCATCCACTCGAGCTATCCAAACACCTAACACAATAGGTAGACTTCATAAGGGCTTTTTCACAATTATTTTTAAGTGTTTAACATAGTGTAAAATATTGGACAACTTGAAATTTTTTTTAGTTGACTAAGAAAAATAATCTTCAATTCGAAGTAAAATGGTATGGTTCATTCTTTTTTTCTTTTTTTTTTGCTCGTACATGCAATTGTGAGAGGTTCCTTTATTTATGGGGCCTACTTATCCAAGAAGGTCTCGGGTTGTCCAAATACCTACCAGGGTAGGTGGGCTCCACAAGGTCTCTCTTACAATTGCTTGTCCTAAATTGCAAGCAATATGAGCATGTAATTGCACTAGATTTCAATTTCACCCCCGAATACCTAATAATATTCTCACACACTCTAGTCCTCCGCAATTCCTATATATTCACCGCCTCTCTTCTTCATAGCTCTTCATATTATATAAAAATATAAAAATATATTTAATAATTTTTCATATGATCAAAAATGTGGAAAAATATTTTTCGAACCATCTTCCAAGGTTGCAAATTAATAGGATTTTTTTGTCGACAAAATATGAATCTTTTTAGACCTGTCATTTGTCTTTGAAAACTCACTTCTAAACCTAACATTTTTTTTTTGTAACTTTATTGAAAAACACGTATTTGACTTGCAAAAGTGGTGGGTCAAACACACTGTTACAGTGGTTGATTTGAACATGCAAGTAGGTTAATTTTCTCTTGTTGAAGGACTATACTTCAGAAAATGATCAGTTTTTATAGTTGCTTTGCAACTACTACCAAGTCTTGATTGGGTGACTTTAAGAAGCCTCGAAGAAAAAAAGAAATATCATTTGATTTGATTGTAAGAGCATCCTTTGCATTGCATGAGACACAAGCAGAGAAAACACACAACATTGTTACGTAATGTATGACAGATATGTGATATCACCGACTCATAAATAGTGCTACAGGCAATGTAAACTGAATCTTTGACACAAAAATAAAGTACCCGCATAGCCAGTCCATTCCCATGACCATATTTTTATTAGCATATGCCCCACAAATACTTATTCAAATGTGGGCCATCCACTGCCTTTAAGCCTCCTTCCAGACCATCAAACCTGACCTTTGACATTTATATATAAACATAAATGCTATTTGATATAATATTGATATACGACTGTTGGGCATAACTCATTCTTGAAAATTAGCTTATAACAAGAGGGTGTTCAACTTACAATATCGACACTAATCTTGTCAGGTTAATGTTAATATTTTAATCCTGCTCATAGGCTGTCCAAGGCTCCCAGCCTTCATGACTTGAATTTGTAGTGTGATGTTTGACTCTAATATTAAACGATACAAATTTTGAGTATAACCCACATTTGAAAACTGGCTATATATACACATAATTAAGATTAGATTTAATGCACATGGGATACAAGGATTGTAACACATTAATTTTTTGTTTGTTTAAAAAATACTATTTAATAGACTGTTATACGATTATCATATATTTAATATAACGTGACAGTGAAAATCAATCATCGATATTTTTTTAATAAATTTTTGTTGATCTATAGACTGATTTTTACTGCCGTGTCATCTCAATTGTATAACAATTATATAATTGTCCACTAAATAACATTTTAGTAACTAAAAACATAGATACACAAATACCCTTAAGAGTATCTTTAGGATCGTGTTTGAAAAATAGAGATTTTAAGTAAAAAAAAATGGCAAAAACTTTATTTTTAATCTTTTGCCAAAATTGTATTTTAGTCATTTTTAAACTTTTTAAACTCTTAAAAATTCTTTTAATTTTTAATTTTTTATTTATCAAAAAGATACTTTTTATTCAAATAAATTTTTTGAATGTTGAAAACACACCTAATCAACCGTTAAATACTTTCAACAAACACGACCGGCAAGGCTAATGGTTTGGTCTCGAATTGGTCTCGGGTTGGTGAAACAAATAATTGGTTTTATGGATTTTGTTCAACAAAATCTAGGTATTATTTGGAATTAATATATCATTGGACCACGTTGGTTAATTAAGAATGATTCATTGATGGTTGATTAGATACGAAGGAATATAAGGTACGAATATAAAAATAAAAGTACCAACCACAAATTCTTCTATCATGATTAAAATTTAGCACTTATCCTAGTGCTTGGATCCTAACTTAATTGGAACTATTTTAATTGAGCAGATTTTTAATATTATACTATATGTCTATATGCTAATTGGATTGTGACATATATATATATATATATTTTTTGACATGTCTGCACAAAAGGGGAAAGAGGATTCGAACTAATGACCTCTGATTCATTAAGCGTGTTCCTAACTGATTGAACTACCTCTTAGAGACATATATTCTTTATGTTATGTTATTGAACAGTTCAATTCTACTTGAAATTTGATTCAATCCAAACCAATTTAATACCATATGATACCAATATAATCAGCTGGATTATGAAGGAAACAAGATCTCTGTAGGTGGCTTTGTCTTCAATTGTTATGTTTTTAAATTTTAAAAAACAAATAGAGTTGCAATTCTTTTACAATTTATTAACATGGGTCCGCATACGTAATTAGAAGTTATTAAATTGTTTAAAAACAAATTATTATTATTTTTATTATTATTATTATTTGTAATTGACATGACATGTCAGCAAATTATAAAATTAAATTTCTAGTTTCATATGATCGCGGGTTACCCTAATGAGCCAAATGTCTCTTCTCCTATGCTCTCGACAATTATAATTAACAAATGCTTCGCTAAATGGACGATCATAAAAGTTAAAATTGAAGAAAAAAAACTGTATATAAAAGAATAATTAAATTGATACAATATTCCTTTGTGCACGTAGAGTTGAACATGACAACTTGTCTTCGTCATGCACACTTACTAACGCTTGTTAATGTTATATGTACGGCTAGTTATAATTGTCTTTAATTAGTACATTACAAAGAGAATTATCCAAGGCCGTATTAATGTTTTTGTGAGGTCTTTTTAAGAAAATTAACTGATATTTTTTTGCAAAGTGTTTTGTATTTTTTTTTTTAAAAGTAAACATGCTTAGTTTGAAAAAAAATAAATAAAAAAATACAAGGTTAGATTTGATTCTTATAAAAACATTTTTTTAAAAAAAAAAAAAGAGTAGCCACCCTCAATGAATGAGATGTTAAGAAATTTATAATATTTCTTAGAACCGGTGAGATGTAAATAATAATAATAATAAATAAATAAAAAAACATGAGAATTTACGTGGTTCCCCACTAAGAGCTACACACAATGATACATAAATCACATAAAATCCTACAAACATAAGCGATTATAAATACGACCATCAACTGAGTAAGGACACCAAAATGGGCCAAAAAGTTTTCTCGGGAGTATTGGCCCAAGCCTCCATTTCATTGATTAAACCTCCAAAAAAAAATTTATTTAAATCGTCGGACTTCTAACTTCGAACTGGGTCAAGTGCAAACTAGGTCATATACAAAGCTATGCTCCACATAGCCTAGCTTGAGATGGAGTCATTTTGTAAGTGACTAGATGCTCACCCCTAAATATCTTGTTGCGGTGGCCACGCCTCTCTTTCCATGGGAGTGGACGGGTGGCCACCTCTCTCTCTTTTTAAGTCTTTTTATAAGTAATAAATTAATTTCAAGACCAGAAAAAATAAGCACTTATTTTTTAAAAATATATATATATATTATTATAAGGTGTGTGAAATTTTTCTAAAGAGTACGTTTTGTTTTGATTTTAGAGAAGCTAGCTTTTCATGTTTTGAAAAGTGAATTCTTTGCTAAATATTTTAAGAAATATTTATTTTTGGTTTTTAAAAATATAAAAAGACATTTTTCAAACCATTAACCAATAAAACTGCTGCAGATTCAACTAAGTTGTCCTACTGGCTGGAATCCTTAGGTTTTTCAGTAACCCAAAGGTTCGGGTTGAATATTCTTAATTTTGTTCGTTTTACATTACTAGAAAATACCTTTTTATAGTAGTTTCCTCCTATTTGATTAATTAAACATTAATAAGGCATTCAAGTCACCCCTCTGCATTTCCGGTGGGTTGTTGTCTTGTTGACGCAGCCATCAATGCATTTATCTGTTCACATCCTCCAAACATTACTTTTCAACGATATCTACTATGCAGATTTTATATATTTATTTAAAAGAAAAAAAAAACAAAACAAAACATTTTGTCGTCTGTTTCTCATCTCAAAAAAGTCCATCTCTCTCTCTCTCGGACTCCCCATTCTTTTTGGATCTTTTTGTACCAATAAATAGCAGTTGCTCTGCTGGGGTTCTTTGCCAAAGCTGAGCAATCTCCTTTCTCTGCTCTTTCGACACTTTCTTGCCTTCTCTTATCTTGTGTCGAGAGCTAGCCATGGCAGACAACTCAGGAAGTAATGGAAGCCAAGCTGTTACTTTGAATGTCAATGAAAGTGAGGCCAATCGCAATATTTCTTCCTCCTCTGCCTCCAAAACCAGCAGTAATGGAGGAGGCTTCTGTGTCTCTGTTCCTTTCATGCAGAAGGTGGTTACTTTCTCCTTATCTTCTTCCAACTATCTTTTTCCCTTATTTTTCCTATATATTTTGAACCTCAACTCAACCACATCTAATTATTTTTATGCCAGCACCATTTTTTTTTTCTTAATAACTTGGGCATCCGGCCGACTAGATCTCTGGGATATAATCCGGGATACCGTCCAATGCACCCCTTTCAAACAGGTCGATAAAGTTTGGACTTTCGCTTGTCGGCGTGACTCCAAAAAATTATTTACACTCAAAGAAGTCCAACCCATTCAAAAAACACCAAACCACCTACTAAATTGTTTTATTTTTTATTTTTTCTTCACTTGTTTGGTCCTATATTTCAACTGGGAAATTGATAAACAAGTCTTATTATATGCAAGTCCTAAAAAAACATGAGCTTTAAGAATGTTTTTGGGTTTATATATTCAGCATTATCTAAACAAATTTAACATGAAAAAAGGGAAATTTTTTGTTGATGACAGTTGGTGGCAGAGATGTTGGGCACTTACTTCTTGATATTCGCTGGTTGTGCGGCGGTGGTGGTGAATTTGGACAAAGACAAGGTGGTGACTCTGCCGGGAATAGCAATTGTCTGGGGACTTGCTGTGATGGTTCTGGTTTACTCTGTTGGTCACATCTCCGGTGCCCATTTTAATCCTGCGGTCACCGTTGCCTTTGCCACTTGCAAGCGATTTCCATGGAAGCAGGTACACAAAAACAGAGAAACTTGGGGCATTGATTAACCTGCTTTCTGCAGTTTCTAAAAGAACCCACTCTAGCTACTTTTAGAGAAACATCTTGAAAGGCATGTTTCTAACTGTTATTAACACCCAAATGGGTATGTAAATTCATGTATTTGCAACTTATTTACAAAATGACAAGAAAAGCTTTTTTAATTTCTGTAAAATAATAATTTTTTTTTAAAAAAAAATTATTTTTTGAGTTTTAACTTCTTATTTTCAAATTGTTTGCTAGAGATCACTCGACCACCGTTAGACTTCCACCGGACCACAGCCGTTTTTCATTCAGTTTTCGTACGGGTAAAAATCCAAAAAATATTCTCAAAAAATAATTTCATTCAAACTATTTTTTAATGATAAACATTTTACTTTAAAATAAACGGAGGGATGATGACATGTCCCCACAAGAATTTTTAAAAATCATTGAAAAACATTTTTAAATCAACTATTATCTTTTCATCCCTCCAAAATATTTTCTTGCTCTTCAAATGACAATTGAAGTGTACTCTTAAATCAACTTCTTTCTTAGTTTATGATAAACGATGCTTATCATATTACCTAAAGAAGTGAAAATATTGAAAAGTCAAATATATAATAATAAAATTACATTTCTTTTGAGAAGCACAAGCCTTTTGTGCTTGTGAAAAGAAATGTAGTACCAAAGACTTTTTTTTTTTTTTTTTTTAAAACACCCATAAAAAATATATTGTTTATGAGGTAGGGCCCAAAAATTAATTTTCTCTCCCTCTAATTTTTATTTTTATTTTTATTTTTTTATTTCGTTTCCCTCGCTCAAAGTTCTGGTTCTGCCGCTAGGCGGTGAATTTTGAAGCTATATATGACAAAAACCCATGATGCATATTTCTCCTAACCGATGTACACTGTATTAATTCAACTTAATTTTCTGCAGAAAATAGCATGTGAATCAAATTTGTCTCTCTGATTTAAACTTCATAAGCATATATTTTTTCCTTTTGTCAAATTATATATCTTGTAGGTGCCAGCCTATGTATCAGCTCAACTTATCGGGGCAACACTGGCCAGCGGAACACTCCGGTTGATGTTCACCGGGCACCAGGACCAGTTTGCGGGAACAATGCCGGCGGGGTCTAACCTGCAGACTTTTGTGCTTGAGTTCATAATCACATTCTACCTCATGTTTGTCATATCCGGCGTTGCCACCGACAACAGAGCTGTTAGTTCTTCACCCTTAATTAATACTCTGTTTAATTTTGTTAAATCACTTGTTATCTTAAAACTTAGGGTTTAAACTCATGGCTTTATTCTAATACTGTGCAGATTGGAGAGCTTGCTGGCCTTGCTATTGGTTCTACAATCCTACTTAACGTAATGATTGCCGGGTAATAGCTTAATCTAATCTGATTAATTACTATATATATAATATTATTTATTAGACTGTTATATAATTGAAATGACCTGACAGTAAAAATTACATATTTTTTTAAGTGTTGATTTAATGGCTAATTTTACTGTCACATCATCAAATTGTATGGTAGTCTTATAACAGTGTACTAAATAGCGTTATTCATTCATGTTACGTACATATTTTATGAAAAATGCTTAAAATACTACTACTTTTACTATAACCTCTTTCCAACTCGGATGATGATCTCTTGCAATTCTGTTACTCGGGTTGCTAGTAATATGAGTAGCAAATGTGAGATAACTCTTTTGAGACCTTAGCAATCTACATATTTGTTGGAACTGGTATACGCCCCATAGATAGTTTCTCATATTTGTTACTCAAATTACTTGCAATTCATGAAAAAAGAAATTACAACAAATCTAAATCATACCAACTCAAGTGGCCGTCTACATTTGATAAAAATGAGTATCACAAAGACAACTGTGTGATAGTCCACAATTTAGTAGTTGGTATCATAAAGTCTATCACATGACTCATGTACCAAATCAATTTATAAAAGACATGTAATAAAAGTTGTGGTCATATATGTTCTAACGATGTCAGAACCCTATTTGACAGGCCAATTTCAGGAGCATCAATGAATCCAGCAAGAACCCTGGGGCCTGCAATTGTACATAGCAAATACGATAGCATATGGGTATACCTTCTGGCAACGATTCTCGGGGCTATCTCCGGTGCATGGGTTTACAATATTATCAGGTTCACCGACAAGCCGTTGCGCGAGATCACCAAGAGTGGCTCTTTCCTAAAAGGGTCAAGAAATAATAACTCTATCTAATTATAAATGAATAATACTATTTAGTAAATTCTCGTAAGACTGTTAATACAATTATGATAATGTGGTAGTGAAAATCAATATTTGGATAAAAAAAAAGAGCTTATAACAAGAATAACTGATTTTCACTACCTTGTTACTATAATTGTGTGACAGTCGAATGAGAGTCTACTAAGTAGCATTTATCTATATATATATATATATATATATATACGAAACTGTTTTGTAAGAAAATTCGTACAAATCAATTTTTAAAAGTAATATGTGTCGTTTGTGTACGAGAAGTATTTGTTTTTCTAATGGCACGTACTTCTCACATGCATTAAAAGTTTACCCGACACACGTTACTTTTAAAGGCGGGCTTGTAATAGTTTCCTAAAATTCAGTTCGTATGAAATTAAAATAGGAAAAGGGTTTCATGCATGTTTTGTACTTGTTTGGTGATTGCTACTGTAGGCTTAAAATGTGTGAGGAGGAACTCTCAGGTCATGTTTGTTATCAAATATGTTCTGTATAATCTTTGTATCATAACAAATCTTAGAAATGAAAGTTTGCTTCATTGTTATTGTTGGCGTTAAATAAAGTTTTTAGTTGAAAATTTTCTTTTAAAAAATAAATACTTGTTTAATATGTCAAATTTAGATAGTCGGACTACGTCGGAGTAAGGAACCATGACATGCATATATGTTTGGAAAAGATTCGATTTTCAGAGAGTTAAAGCCAAATGTATTTTCTCCTATGTTCCCGAGAATTAGATTTAATTAATTAATTAATGCTTCAATAAATGGTCGAGAAAATAATTTACATAAAAGAAATATTAAATTTGTAGATATTGCCTTCAAGGGATAGCTGCCTTCAAGGAATAGATTCGATTTTGAGAGAGTTAAAGCCAAATGTATTTTCTCCTAGGAAAATGTTAGGGGTTCTCTCCGTAGGTTCTTTTGGTGTTCTCTCAGCCATACGTAAAACATGATTTAAGAAAAAATAAAATTGTAGTGACCTCCACCATCGTATTTTTAGGCATTAGCATCAAATTTGAGGCATTAACACCAAATTTGTGAGGCATTAGCACCAAAATTGAGGCATTAGCATCAAATTTAGGATGATCAAATTCATTTTGAGTGATATCATCCATAAAGGGTTAACCTTCCACATTTAGGTTTTAATTTTGAATCCAAAAACAAATTTTAAAGCATTAAAACCTAACTATTAACTAATAAAAATTAATCTGTTAGCAAAAAAACGGTATTACAATTTTATTTTGTCTTAAATCATGTTCTACGTAAGACTGAGAGAACGTCAGGAGAACACTACGGGGAGAACCCCTAGCAAACCCCTTTCTCCTATGTTCCCGAGAATTAGATTTAATTAATTAATTAATGCTTCAATAAATGGTCGAGAAAATAATTTACATAAAAGAAATATTAAATTTGTAGATATTGCCTTCAAGGGATAGCTGCTGTGGACCACGTCTAATGAAGCGGATGTTAGTAGTTCAAATTTTTCTCTCATTTTCTTTGTGTGGACATGTAAAAAAAAAAAATTGTAAATATTGGTCCCCAAGTGGTAGTTCAATCGGTTGGGATTACGCCTAATGAAGCAAATGTCACTAGTTCGAATCACCCTCACCCTCTTGTGCAGACATGTCAAAAAAAAAATTAAAAAAAAAAAATTCTAGATATTCCTTTGTGCAAGCAGAGTTGAACATGACAACTTGTCTTCATCATGTACACTTATTAACGTTTGTTAATGTTTTGTACTACTAGTTATAGTTGTCTTTAATTTGTACATTACAATGAGATCCAAAGCCGTATAAATGTTTTTGTGGGGGTCCATTTAAGAAAATTAATTGACAATTTGTTTTCGTAAAGTGTTTTGTAATATATTTTTAAAAAAAAATTTTAAAAAAAACTAAACAGGGCTTATTTTGAAAAAATAAAAATAAAAATACAAGTGTAGAACCGAATCTTATAAAAACTTTTTAAAAAAGATAAAAGAAAAATAAGCAACAACCCTAAACGAACGAGAGTGAATTGTTTTATAAGTGACCAGACGCTCACCCTTATCTTGTTATAGTGGTGGCCATACAGCTACCTCTAACCATAACAAGTGTAGCATGTCTTTTCGGAATGGTCGTGTGGCCACCCCTCTATTCGTTGGGGGTGGACGAGTTGCTATTTTTCTCTCTTTTTTTAAAATCTTATCAATTTCCAAACAAGAAAGAATAAGCACTTTTGTTAATATATATATATATATAATGTGTGTGATTTTAGAGAAGATTATTTATTTATTTATTATTGTTCCATGTACTAAAAAAAAATAAAGATTTTCAGGTTTTGAAAAGTGAATTGTTTGCAAAACAATTAAGAAACGTTTATTTTTGTTTTTCAAAATATAAAATAGACTTTTTCAAACCATCAACAACTGCATATTCAACTAAGTTGTCCTATTGGCTGGAATCCTTAGGTTTTTCAGTAATTTAATGGTTTGTTTGTTTTGACGTAAAATATTTTCTTTTTGCCGGTATCTGACCAAAAACAACTTGGGACCTGCTCGGCACCTCGACAGGACCCGCCAACACTTGATCACAACTCGTCGAGACTCGCCTAAAACGTGTCAAAGATATCTTGGCAGGTCCCGGTGGGATCCCAATTCGAGTCATGGGCAGGTCTTGGTCAAGTTACAATCAGGTCCTAGGCAAGTCTTGATTAAGTCCTGGGCAAGTCTCGATTAGGCCCTAATCAAGTCCTGATCAAGTCTCGGTGGAATCATGGTCGGACCCTAGCAGGGTCCTAGGCAGGTCCCAACTAGGTCCAAGCAAGGTGTCGAGTGTCCTAGTAGGGTCTTAGATAAGTCTCAATCGAGTCCCATGTGGATACAAGTCCCTGGTGAGTCCCATGCAGGTCTTGAGCGGGTCCCGGGTGAGTCCTAGGCAAGTCCCGGTGGTGTCTTGAACAAATCCCGAAGAGGTCCAGAAGGGGTCTTGGAAAGGTCTTGGGCGGGTCCAATCGGGTCTAGGCAAGGTGCTCGGACAGGTCTTAGCTGAGTCCCAAGTAGGTCCTAGTCAGGTCTCTGTCAGGTCCTGGGCATGTTCCGATCGGGTCTCGCTCAGGCCTGGGCGGGTCCTGGTCAATTGTGTCTATTGATTTAAGAATGAGATACTCAAACTCGAAAAATGGCTTATAGTTTGAAGAATTTTCTGTCAATTGAAAAATATTTTCCGTTGATTATTATTTTACGTCACACCAAACACCGAAAATAGGAAAACTATTTTTCAGAAATCATTTTACGTCGAAACAAATGGAGTACATTTACATTACTAAAAGTCTAGAAATACCTTTTTATAGAAGTTTCCTCCTATTTGATCAATTAAACCTGAATATAGTTAGAGGCTTTTATGTTTGTCTTTTTTATTGGCTAGGTTTTATCTTTTAAACTTGTAAATAAAAGTGAGGGAAAACTCTACAAAATTTAATTACTTGAATTTTCACGCATTTTGAACTTACTTTCATAATGTTCAAAAACTCTCAACTCAGGATATAAAACTTCAATTTATTGCTATGTCCCCCTCCGTTAGGATTTTTGATTAAATCCTATCAAAAATACAATTTTTTTTTATTAAAAATCTGCAAAGATTCAATTGTAGTTATTTTTGCAAATTCCGTTAAATCTTGACCAACTTTTGAATCTTTTGGAATTATTTATTTTATTTTATTATAATAAAAAACATGGTTATTTTGAAAATTTTGATAATATTTAATGAAATATTCTAACGGATTGAGACATTACAAGAAATTGAAAGCTTGATACCTTAAATTGAGAGTTTTTAAACATTGAAGGGTAATATCAAAACGTATAAAAGTTCATAAGAGTTTCGTAAAGTTTTCCTTAAAAGTTATCCATGCATCGTAATGGCAAAAGTTAGCTTAATGGGTGTCTTGTTTGGTTAATATTACGAGATCAATCACTCAACCAATATATAACCGACATATGATTCTTGCAGACGGAATTGTGTATTCAGAGTTTACGCAAACAAGAGTAGGTCACAAAGTAGCCCGCCTTTAAGAGTTTCACGTCATTAAAAAAAAAAAAAAAAAAAGAAGGGAGGTTACTCATCGTGTTTTAGCGGGTGATGCTAAAACGCATGCTTTGTGCAGCTTTCCGAACTTATGTTGTCTTAAGATGAAAGATAAAGATGGTATCACATGTTGCCTTAATACTTGCTCCTTACTGGAGATTAATGTTAAATATTATATTATTTTCTATTAAAGTGACCCTTAAAATCAAATTTTATTTTAAAATGAAAAATTAACTAAAACTTGATAGAGACTACCAAATCTCATTAAGATAAAAATAAAACGAAAATGTAGTAATAATATTACACTCTATGTAAATGGAAATACGACATTTTATTCACCTTTCGAATCACAACTTCATTACTGTGAAAATATTAGTGGTATCAATTTGGTCCCGATTTTCGGTTATTGGCCAAAATTGGAAATTGGAACCGGGGCACCTTGGTTATTGATTTTGAAAATCAGAATCGGGTAACTGGTTCCCGGTTAGCCGGTTATACAATAACCTGCCGGTTCCGGTTTGTACCTGCTTATTCGGACTGGATAACCAGTTTTTTTTTTTTTTAAATGTATTTTGGGCTTATTTTTGCCCATGGTTTTCATCATCTACATTTTCTTTCCCTGTTGCTTAACGCGTCTTCAGACTCTTCACCATCTCATTCGTTCTTTCTTATCCGTATTTATTTCTTCTTTCATTCTCTTTAACGTAGAAGCTGAGAGATTAAGAGAGAGATTGAACAAGTTAGAGAGAGAAGGAGAAATCGAGAGGAAACAAAGAGGCAGAGGGTTGTAACGACTAACAAGCGGCTTTGAAACAAACAAACAAATATAAACACCCTAAATCAAAGCTCAAAAGCAAATATAAACCGAAAGTAAAAACAAAATCAATATATATAATATTAAAATATATTATTATATATATATTGGTACCTAGTTACCCGGTTATAACTAGGTGCCAAAAACTGGAACCGAGATACTCGGTTACTGGTTCCGATTCTGGTTTTCCGGTATTTTTTGACGCCCCTAGAAAATATGCCTTTTAGTATAGCCACTTCCTAGGAAAAATGACAAAATTATGTCCCCTCATGCAATGGAAAGCCTTTAGAGCATCCTCAATGAGCACTTTATTTTTTTAGTTAAAATTTGACTAAAAAACTCACATTTTTCGTAGTTTAGTTAACCACTATATATAATAATGCATTCTTGATAAAAACTCCATAACTGCCTATAGCACGTTCATTGTGAAAAGTTGTATTATAAAGAGAGATCGTGAGCTCTCTTCCTTAGAGAGAGAGAGAGAGAGAAGAGAAGCACCTGAACCAAAGCTAAAAACAATACACCAAATCAACAAAGAACATGGCCCTCAACAACTTTATTGGGAACAAGGGGCTTTGTGGTGTGTCTTGGTTTAGCAAAGAGCGCAAGGAAAGAGAACGAAGAGTTGTTTCACTTAAAGAATGATGTGGCTCTTTAAATTACCATTGAAATTGTTATTGATCATTATTGAATTTTGATCGAATGATGATTTTTAAAAGCCACCTCATTTTTAAAGTGATACAAAAACTTCTAAAATTAAAAATACAAAGAAATGAAATAGGGAAACAAATTTGTACGGTGGATTTGGGGAGGATTCTCACAAAACCTAAAATGAGGAGTTTGATAAATGAAGACTTTTGTTAATTTTAGCCAAAATTTGGCTAAACATCACTTTTGGACAGCTAAAAAATGAGGAGTGTGATAAATGAAGACTTTTGTCAATTTTAGCCAAAATTTGGCTAAACATCACTTTTTTGGGGCCCATATTGTTAGAAATAGAATTCATGTATTATCTTAACTTAGGATAATGATATAAAGAGGATTAGAGTATTCATAGAGTCATCTCAAATGTGACATGTCATTTAAAATAATCATTGAATTTGGAATGATCATTATTAAATTTTGATCTGTTAGTAATTTTAAATGTCACATCACATTTGAGATAATTCTAAGATGACTCTATCCATCCTTATATCATTAATCCTTAACCTCATTTCTCATTGCTTCTAGAAGAACTAAATTATCTATTTTTATCAACAAAAAAAAAAAATTATCTATTTTTATCTCTATGACAGTTGATATCTATTATGATTATTATCTACTATGCTATTTTATATTTATTTTAAAAGTACCGGAAAAGTCTACTTTCTGTGTCTCTCCCTATTCTTTCTGGACCTCTCTCTTACCTTCTCTGTTTTTGTGTCGATAGCCATGGCAGAGAATGCAGGAATTCCTGGAAGCCATGCTGTGTGTTTTAAAGAATGTGAGGCCAATCAGACTACTCCTTCCTCCTCTGCCCCCACCCCCAAAACCAACCATGGATGCTGCTTCGGTATCTCTGTTCCTTTTTTTCAAAAGGTGCATCTACTTCTTTCTATGCTCATCACCACCAACTCATTTCATCATTTGATCCTACATTTTAACTTGAAAATTGATAAGCAAATCTTATTATCTAACCCAATTTAACATGAAAGAAGGGAAACTTTTTTGTTGTTGATGACAGTTGATCGCAGAGGTATTGGGTACATTCTTCATGATCTTTGCCGGTTGTGGGTCGGTGGTGGTGAATTTGAACTATGAAAAGGTGGTGACTTTTCCGGGAATAGCAATAACTTGGGGACTTGTTGTGATGGTTCTGGTTTACTCTGTTGGCCACATCTCCGGCGCCCATTTTAATCCTGCGGTCACCATTGCCTTCGCCACTTGCAAGAGATTTCCATGGAAGCAGGTAAACTACACCAGAGAAACTTTCTCATATATGCTTGTGTGCACTGCAGGGAACTGCATTCAATGTGTTTTCAAATCATTGACAATGCGGTGCATATTTTAAAATGCACAATTTTAAAGGCTAATTTACTTAACTGCTATTTCACACATCACATTTTAAATTGCATGTCTTAAACTATAGTATTTTTATATCGCACATTTTAAAATCAAAATATCAAAAAAACTTAATGTGGTCTTTAACTTATTTTTAAAAGGTATATTATTAATTGTTATTAACACCCAAAATGGGTATGTAAATTCCTGAATTTGCAACTTATTTACAGAAAGAATTACTTCAATTTTGGTGAATTTTCTGTTGAGAAATAATCTTATATTACTTGTGGACAAGACCTTAGGCATATTTATAAAGAATGGGCAACCCTCTCTTGTAGAATCGGTTTTATGAGATGAGTTAGGCCCATAAATTTATTCATACGTATCAAAGCTTACCATATGAAAAATGGGGCCCGCACTATTTACCCTGTGATAATGACTAGGAAAAATATCGACATGCATGTGAGGGAGGGTATTGAGAAATAATCCTACATTGCATGTGGACAAGACTTTGGGCATGTTTATAAAAAATGGGCAACCCTCTCTTGTTGAATCGGTTTTATGAGATGAGTTTGGCTCATGAATTTCTTCATGGTATCAAAGCTTACCACAAGACGAATGGAGCTCACACTACTTACCCCGAAACAAAGATCGGGAAAAATACCGGCTTGAGGGGGCTAGCCAAAAAAAAAAAAAATTCGGTTCTTTAGAATTTTTTTTATTAAAACAAATTATATTGGTTGTTTTTTATGAACTAAACACTACAGTGAGGGCCACAAAAAGAGAGCATTTGAAAGTAAGGACCAAAAAAGTGGACATTTGAAAGTAAGAGCCCAATTTTTTTTTTTTAAAAAAGACTTAATGGGTATGGCCCCAAAAAATTAAGAATAGGCCAAAAGTTTTTATTGGATATGGCCAAAAAATCTAAAAATAGGGCCAATTTTTTTTTTATTATTTTATTTTATTTTTTAGAGGGGCCAAATGACTAAAATTAAAATTTTACTTTACTTTAATTTTTTTTTTTATACTGATAATTTTTTTTTCCTTATTTTGTGGGGACCATGGCCGACCCTGGTCCCCCTCCCTCCGTTTCTGCTTGCATGTAAAGGAGGGTATTGAAAAATAATTTCAAATTGCTTGTGGACAAGACGTTGGGTATGTTTATAAAGAACAAACAACTCTTTATTGTTGAATCGATTTTATGGGATGAGTTAGACTCACATATTTCTTTAAAGCTATGACAAAAACCCATGATGCATATGCCTTTTCCCACCAACCAATTGTATTCCAACATAAAATAAGTTTTTTTTTTTAAAAAAAAAATCCATGTTAATCAAATTTGTCTCTCTGATTTAAACTTAAATATATATTATATATTTTTTCTTTTGTCAAATTATGTATCTTGTAGGTGCCAGCCTATATATTGGCTCAAGTCCTCGGGTCAACACTGGCGAGCGGAGCCCTTCGGTTGATATTCACCGGCCACGAGAACCGGTTTCCCGGAACAATGCCGGCGGGGTCTAACTTGCAGTCTTTTGCGCTTGAGTTTGTTATCACATTCTACCTCATGTTTGTCATATCCGGCGTTGCAACCGACAACAGAGCTGTTAGTTCTTCATCCTTTTATTGTTTTAATTTGGTTAAATCACTCATTATCCCAAAAAGATTAATACAATAGGAGATACAAGTAAGGTCTAATTATATGAAACCTATTTAAGTAAATAAGTGTTGAACGGTTTTTGAGTTTATGATTTCAAAAAATGCGATTTAAAAATAATAATGTTAAAATATACGATTTCAAAATGTGATTTTTTAAAACACAAATAAGCGTTTGGTAAAATCGCAGTTTGACCTTTAAAATCGTAGTTTAGCCTTCAAAATTGCGCTTTAAAAAAAAAAAAAAAAACACTTCATTTGCTGTGATTTGAAAACACTAATATCTTAACTTATTAAAAACGCAATCCCAAATAATCCACTTCTTGCGATTTAGTTTAAAATTGCATTTTTATTTATAAAATTGCAATGCCAAACACGCATCCATAGTATCAGGGCCTGAACTCAAGATCTTCCGGCTTGAGTTGGATCAAGAACTTTCGGAGATCAAAGAGATAGCAGTAAAATTTACTTCTTTAAGAAGTTGCCTGAAAAAAAAAAAAAATTTACACCGAATCACCAAAAATACACTAAGCCTTCTTTAAAAAAAAAAAGGAGTTAAAGCCATATGGATCCGGAGTTTTGTTGTGCTTCATAGAGAAAAACACAGAGTAATGCTAAACGACTTTTAAAATTACCATTTGATTAAATTTAATAGTGATCAATCACAAACTTAATAGTTATTTAGAGAGGCAGAAGAGAGACTTCTATTAACACGTCTCTTATTTCTTCATGCTCTTATATCATATTATGTTAGGAAATAAAACAGTTATGGAGTTTTTACCAAGAATATATTAATATATATAGTTGAACACTATTCTAGCCTAAAAGCCTAAGCTAATGGGCTTAAGTCTATTTAGGTATATTTAATACTCATTTTCTTTATATTTTCTCAATGTGTGACTCAATACAGACAAGTGTACTCACAACATGTTAAATCACTAGTCATATATCTCAAAGTAGTAAATTAATTAATATTCTAACCAAATTTTCAACTAAAGTAATTGCACATCAATTTATAATTAGCCAATGTGGTTGGCGGATTAGTTCTCCTACCTCATTGACCTATTGGGTCGAGAATCTTATGATAACAAGCAATCTGACTAATATTTAAATCCAAGCGTGTTGAGAGTTATGATAATAAAATAATTTTTAACTGTTGTTAAATCTTCACTTGTTTTGAAAGTTTAAATTGATAGAATGAAGTAAATTTAATTATTTAATTAATACTTTAAGTTTTTAACACTTCCCTTCGCGTGCATCATATTTTAATTAAATGAGGGTGAATGATGGAGTTTTAAGGTTTGAACTCAAAACTTTTGATTCTGATAGGATATTAAAAAAAAAAGTTATTTAATCAATACTTTAACATTCGCGTGAACAATTATGTATGAACTCAGAACTTTTGATTCTAATATCATATTATAAAAAAAGTTATTTAATCAATACTTTAACATCCGTATAAACAATTATGTATGAACTCATAACTTTTGATTCGGATACCGTATTATAAAAAAAGTTATTTAATCAATACTTTAACATTTGCGTGAACAATTATGTATGAATTCTTTTACATCGTTTAAATATATATTCTCTCTGTGCAGATTGGAGAGCTTGCTGGTCTTGCTGTTGGGTCTACAGTCACACTTAACGTATTGTGTGCAGGGTAATAACTTAATCTAATTTGATTAATTAGAATATATATGCACATAATCACTAATTATATTCACACCATTTTTTTATATTATATATACTTGTGTTAAATAATGTTATTTAGTAGATGATGTGGCAGTGAAAATCAGCCCTTATCTCTTCTTTTTTTTTTTTCTTTTTTTTTAGTGTTGATGTAACGGCTGATTTTCACTGTCACGTCATCAAATTGTATGACAATTGTATAATAGTCTATTAAATAGAATTACTAATTCATATTTGGCACACATGTTGAGAAAAAAAAATGCTTTGAATACTGAAACTTCTACTACAACCTATTACCAACTCACGTAACGGTCTACATTTTATAAGGGCCACTTGCATTGCGAAGTCAGTATTCTAATGATATAGGGATACTATTTGACAGGGTAATTTCAGGAGCATCAATGAATCCAGCAAGATCCTTGGGGCCTGCAATTGTACATGGCAAATTCAAAAGCTTATGGATATACATTGTGGCACCACTTCTTGGGACTATATGTGGTGCATGGGTCTACAATCTTATCAGGTTCACTGACCAGCCGTTTCATGAGCTCACCAAGAGTGGCTCTTTCCTAAGATTGACAAGAAGTAGTGGCACCTCCAGAAGTAGCAACTCTAGCTAAGAAGTGGCATCTCCAGTCGAATTGTACCAACTCTATCTAACTACATATATAAAAGAAAAGTTATTTTGCATTCTTCTTGTTTTCTTTCAGTATACTCAACTGACATACGAGGAATTTCAATGCATCATTGATTTTTTTTAATTAAGATTTATCTGAAGGTGGATTGAGTATGTCATTTCAATCAAATATAATGAAACAATACTGAAAAAATACAAAATAACATTTTTCAAGCCAAATATTACCCTTTCAAGCCAAATGTCTCTTCTCCATTGTTCCCTACAAGCAATAAAAAAACACAGATATTTACGAACTGGGTTGGATACGAAATTAGGTTCCACATAGCCTAATGTGAGAGGGAGTTGTTTTGTAAGTGACCAAGTGTGCACCCTTATATATCTTGTTGTGGTGGCTACACATCTACTTCTTACAATAATAAAGATAGCTTGTCTTGCTGGAATTAGGGGTAGACATACGGGGCTACAATAATTCCTTATCTGCTATTCACTATCTACACATTCAGATGTGGATGCGGTTAGCAAAACTCACTATCCGCATTTGCGGATGCAGATAGCAGTTTTAGAATATGCGGATGCGGTTAATAACAACATTTGCATACCTTTTTATATATAATATATTTTATATATATTATATCTAACATACACCAAAACAACGTCGTGTTGGATTAGGTATATGTAATGTTTACATTGTTTTAGGTTTTTTTCTTCACAATTCACCATTCGCTTGGGCAAAAAGGAAAAATATAATGTGAAATCAATATATTAAAATATTAGGGTTTAAAAAAAATTAAAACAAGTCTAAAACACTAGTTCAAATTATTTTCAAAATCTTATAAAATAGATCATAATATAAACTCAAAGAAGGCCCAAGACACTAAAATAGACCTATTACCTAAAATGTGGATAGCGGATAATAATTAACTGCATTTAATAACCGTAATAACGACGTGGGTGATGTTAGTAAAAACATAATGAGATGCAAATACAGATGTGGATATTAAAAAATGATATTCGCATTTTGCGGATGTTGTTGTGAATATTGTAAATAACTGCATCTACATTCGCATATACACCCATAATTGGAATGGTTGTATAACTACACCTCTCTTTCAATGGCGGTGGACGAGTAGCCACATTTTTCTCTCCTTTTTTTTTTATTAAAAAAAAAAATCTTTTATAAGTAATAAATCAATTTATAGACAAGTAAAAACAAGCTCTTTTTTTTTAAAAAAAAAAAAAANGGAGAACCTACGGGGAGAACCCCTAGCATTTTCCATTAAGATATTAGGGTTTAAAAAAAATTAAAACAAGTCTAAAACACTAGTTCAAATTATTTTCAAAATCGTATAAAATATATCATAATATAAACTCAAAGAAGGCCCAAGACACTAAAATAGACCTATTACCTAAAATGTGAATAGCGGATAATAATTAACTGCATTTAATAACCGTAATAATGATGTGGGTGATGTTAGTAAAAACATAATGAGATGCAAATACAGATGTGGATATTAAAAAATGATATTCGCATTTTGCGGATGTTGTTGTGAATATTGTAAATAACTACATCTACATTCGCATATACACCCATAATTGGAATGGTTGTATAACTACACCTCTCTTTCAATGGCGGTGGACGAGTAGCCACATTTTTCTCTCCTTTTTTTTATTATTAAAAAAAAAATCTTTTATAAGTAATAAATCAATTTATAGACAAGTAAAAACAAGCTCTTTTTTTTTTTTTAAAAAAAAAAAAGGGAAAAAAATTTTAAAAAAAAATCCTCCTAAACTACCCGGCCGTTTGCAATATAGCTCTCCAAACTACCAAAATGTATCAAAAAAGCCACTTATTTTTTTTTATATTCCTATAATACCCTTATTCTTTTGACAAACAAAATAATTGTAAAAAAAAACCAAACAATTTTTTAAAAATACAAAAATTATTTATTTATTCGCGCATTGGTTTTTTTTGTATTTTTTTAAAAATTGTTTGGGTTTTTTTACAATTATTTTATTTGTTAAAAGAATATGGGTATTATAGGCATATAAAAAAATAAGTGGTCTTTTTGATATATTTTGGTAGTTTGGGGGCTACTTTATTACCTTTTGAACATTGGGATACTATATTGTAAACGGCTGGTAGTTTGAAAGGCTTTTTTATACTTTTCCCAAAAAAAAAAAAAAATTATTATTATAAGGTGTGTGGAATTTTTCTAAAGAGTACGTTTTGTTTGGTTTTTAGAGAAGCATTTGGTGTTTTGAAAAGTAAATTGTTTGATAAATATTTGAATAAATGTTTATTTTTGTTCTTGAAAAAAAAAATAAAGAGACTTTTTCAAACCAGTAACAAATATAACTGCAGATTCAACTAAGTTGCCCTACTGGCTGGAATCCTTAGGTTTTTCAGTAACCCAATGGTTTGGGTTGAATATTCTTAATTTTGTTCGTTTTACATTACTAGAAAATACATTTTTATAGTAGTTTCCTCCTATTTGATTAATTAAACCTGTATATGGTTATAGACTTTTATGCCCATCTTTTTTGCTTGGGTTTAATCTTGTAAACTTGTAAATAAAAGTTATTCATAATGCCCGCTAGGGTTAGCTCAATGGTCGTCTCGTTTGGCCACTATTAGAAGATCGGTCACTCAACCGATGCATGATTTCTTGCGGACGGCCGGGATTGTGTATTTGAAGTTCACCGGAACAAAAATGGGAGCCTAGTGCCCTAGCTTAAAGAGTTTCACTTTATAAAAAAAGAAAAAAGGCTATTCATGGATAGTGTTTTCACCTGATTTATTCTTTCAATGAGACAAATGTGATCGAACTCCATGTTCTGTTTTATAATAAAATTTTCAATAAATGAGAAACAACACGGGTCAGTAAAAATTGATTTTCCGATCAACATCAAATCCTTCTCCAAATCGTGAAAAATAATTTCCTTTGTTAACAAACCGTGATGAGTTATTTACTTTTAGCAAGACACATGCAGCTTTCCTAACTTATATTGTTTTTAAAAAAATTAAGAATAAAAAATAAAAAGAAGAAGAAGAAAGATAAAGATAGTATCACATGTTGCCTTAATATTTTTTTTTTTTTCGTAAACTTCATTTTAAATTCTTAAACTACTACGCAATTTGACATATTCCCTTAACTTTGAAACCTATCAATTTGAACCCCTGAACTTTCAATTGCAATTAATTTGAACGTCTCCATCAAATTTTAAACATTAAAAGTGATACAATAATGTTTATACCTCTGATTTTTTTTTATAAAATTTCAAATTTACCATTACTTTAAATTTTTTTTAAAAAAATACTATAGAAAAAAAATTCACAAGGTGACCCTAGGTTGGGCCACCTTGTGACCTTTTCTTTCTTCCATTTTTTCAATTTTTTTTAATAAAAAGAAAATTGAAGAGTAATTTTGTCTTTTCAGGGGTTTTAACGGCAAAAATTGTTGGAGGGGTTCAAGTTGATTGCAATTGAAAGTTTTTAAAGTTCGAAAATATATCAAATCGCGTGGTAGTTTAGGAGGTGTAAAGTGAAAATTTTCCTATTTTTTTGTACAAGAGTAATGCTAAATACTACTTCCCTTCTACTCAGGTGATGTGACAATGCCAATTAAAATGTGAACCAATTATTTTTTCTCCTAAAAAAATAAATAGAAGCCAATAAACACTAATATATCAGCCCAATAAAATAAGGATATAATATAATGTACATAGTATTTAAAATTACTCTACCAATATGAAAATATGACATTTTGGTAATCTTTTGAAGCATAACTTCATGACATTTAAAATATGCCAGTTAGTAGGGATAATAATTTGTGTTCACGTGTTGAAGTATGTGTATAAGACTATATGACTCAACCATAACTTGACCCATTTAATTAAACGGGTCAAGCATCTCAATCTTAACCCTTTAAATTTGTATTGGGTTAGTGTTGAGTTCACGAGTCATGTAAAAATTATCTGTCATTATGTCATTTGTCGGTTTCGGGTCGAAGCATAAATATAAGACTAGATAAATCCATCTTAGCATGCCCCCATTTAATTGAACATGTCAAATTCCTCAACCTTCATCCTTTAGTTTCGAGTTAGTTTCGTTTCATATCGGCAGATCAACTAGTTACTAGGAAAAAATGCCAAAATTATGTGCCCACATGCAGCAGAAAGCCTTTAGGGAAAAGTTTCAAAATTGCCTTCATCCACATGCTTTAGTGCTTTACCCGGTAAGTGAGTGAAAAACTTTAAAGCCAATAAAATCACCTGAGTGTTCCTGATCCTCATTAGTGCAAAGATTTTGATCTCTCTGAAAGATTTCTAGAAGTGATTTTTGAGATAAGATTTCCCTCAAGTATTCTCTCTGTTCTTTATCTTCAGAAAAAAAAAATAAAAAAGGTAAAAAAAAAAAAATTAAAGAGTATAAAGAATGTAATAAAGATTAAAGAATCTTGCTTGAGTTATTATTAAAAATAAGGGAAAACTTCACAAAACTCTTTTGAACTTCCATCCTATTTGAAATATCTCCCCTAAACTTCAAAAACTCTCAATTTACACCCCTGAACTTTTAATTGCTCTCAATTTGGACCCATCCGTACAAATTAGGGCACAAAATTTTTGAAAAAGACCAAAATACCCATGACTTTCATTTTTAAAAAAAATTAAAAAAATATCTGGAAGTTAGAATTTTATACAAAAGTCACTGGTTACAATTCACTATTTAAAATTTCAACTTCCAAAATGTTTTTTAATTTTTTTTAAAAATGAAAATCATGGGTATTTTGGTCTTTTTCAAAAATTTTGTGCCCTAATTTGTACGGATGGGTCCAAATTGAGAGCAATTGAAAGTTCAGAAGTGTAAATTGAGAGTTTTTTTAAGTTTAGGGGTGGTATTTCAAAACGGGTGAAAGTTCATGGGGGTTTAGTGAAGTTTTTCCTAAAGATAAAGAGGATAAAATAGAGAAATTACTTTTTGAGTATCTAGAAGAATTAAATTATCTATTTTTATATCTTTTGCAGTTGATAAAATACAATGAGAGAGATGTTATTACTCAAGTCCTCAACTAAGATTGGTCGCTGTAGAGTAACATTAACAATGCCGGTAGGAGTAGGAATAGGATCCTCTCCATTTCAAATGAAATGGATCCTATCTATTTAGTATAAAATGAGGGATAATATTGTAAATTTAGTCATTCAACTTTAATATTAAGCAAATACTACCACTCATTTTACACTAAATTAATACTCTCCATTTTAGTTGAAATGGAGAGGATCCTGTTCCGGTAGAGTAACATTAACAACTCATGGGTGCCACTTGCCCCTATAAGCAAAATCTATTTATTAAATTTTTCACTTTTATAAGGCATTCATGTCCCTACTGCACTCATTTCATAGCAGAAATTTTCTTCAAACATCAATTCAGTCTGATCAATGTTAAATGTTCTTTTATACGTTAGGTTAGAAATAGTAATGATATAAGAAAAATTAAAATTTTCATAGAGTCATCTTAAATGTGATGTAGTATTTAAAATCATCAACAAATTTAAATTCAATAATAATCATCTCAAATTAAATAGTAAATTTAAATATCACATCATATTTAAGATGACTATATGAGAACTCTAATTTTTCTTATATCATTACTCCGTTAGGAATACGTGTTTGTTTTTTTTTTTCTTTTTTAACAATTTTAATATAGTCATTTATTTCTCTTTTACTAACTTAGGAACCCAAATAGGGGTAGAACCACGTTGGGCCTTGAGGAGACCCTGACCCCCAAGGCTCAAGGTAGTCCCTCAAAAAAAGAAAAAAAATTGAAAAATTATAAAATTCCTATCAAATTTAATTTTTGACCCTCCAAATTATTATTATTTTTTTAAATTTTGCCCACTAAACACAAATCTCTAATTTTGCTCCTGAACCCAAACTTTGATAAAATTGAATCATAAATTCGAGAATATCCCTTTAGTTATATTAAGAATATTTTTATTTTCTCAAAAAATAATAAAAAATAATAATAATATTCAAATATAACTAAACGAATAGTGAGTTCATTTGGAAATGAAACTTTGTGTCCTTTCCGGTGAATGTGATTGAAACTGCCATCAATGCATTTATCTGTTCACATATTCTAAAAATCAATTTCCAACGATATTTACTATGCTGTTTTATATTTATTTTAAATGTGAAAACAAATTTGGTCGTGTCACTCATCTCAAAAAGTCCACTCTCTCTCTCTCTCTCTCTGTCTCTCTCCATTTTTTTTGGTATTTTTCGTGCCAATAAATTTGAGTTGTTCAGCTGGGGTTTTTACCAAAGCTGAGCAATCTCCTTCCTCTCCTCTGCTCTTTCACCTCCTCTGTTTTTTGTGTCAATAGCCATGGCAGAGAATGGAGAAATTCCTGGAAACCAAGCTGTCGTCTTGAATGTTAAAGAGTGTGAAGCCAATCACAATACTCCTTCCTCCTCTGCCCCCAAAACCAACCATGGAGGAGGCTGCTGTGTCTCTGTACCTTTTTTGCAGAAGGTGCATCTTCTTATTTTTATGCTCATGATCACCAACCTATTTGATTCCTTTTTGATTCTTTTGATTCGTTACGAATCTTATTATCTAACCCAATTTAACATGAAAAAAGGGAAATTTTTGTTGTTGATGACAGTTGGTGGCAGAGGTGTTGGGCACATACTTCTTGATATTTGCCGGTTGTGGGTCGGTGGTGGTGAATTTGAACTATGAAAAGGTGGTGACTGCGCCGGGAATATCAATAGTTTGGGGCCTTGCTGTGATGGTTCTGGTTTACTCTCTTGGCCACATCTCCGGCGCCCATTTCAATCCTGCGGTCACCATTGCCTTTGCCACTTGCAAGAGATTTCCATGGAAGCAGGTAAGCTACTCCAGAGAAACTTTCTCATAACTCTGCCCCGTCCCTTTCATAGAAGCATCTTGAATTCTGTCTACTCTTCAACTTTGTTTTAAAAGGCATGTTATTAATTGTTATTTACACCCAAAAGGGTATGTAAAATTCATTGTATTTTCAACTTATTTACATAAAAAAAAAAATGTTCAATTTTGGTGAATTTTCAAGCTATGACAAAAACCCATGATCCATTTGTCTTTTCCCCACCTACCAATACACATTGGATTCCCATCAACTTTGTGTCTCTGTTTTAAACTTCCAATTTTTTTGTTCCCTTTGTCAAATTATATTTTGCAGGTGCCAGCTTTTATATTGGCTCAAGTCCTCGGGTCAACACTGGCGAACGGCACCCTTCGGTTGCTATTCACAGGGCACGATGACCGGTTTGCCGGAACAATGCCGGCGGGGTCTAACATGCAGTCTTTTGTGCTTGAGTTCATCATCACATTCTACCTCATGTTTGTCATATCCGGCGTTGCCACCGACAACAGAGCTGTTAGTTCTTCGCCCTTATCTCCGTTTAATAACTAGTTATTCCAAAAATGTTTAGACGATAGGATATAGTAAATCTAATCATATTAGTCAAGTTTAACGCCTGAAATGTTGAAATGAATGGTAAAATATAGAGTTAGGGTTTGAACTTTGAACTTCTGCTCCAAACTATAGAGTTAGGGTTTGAATTCAGAATCTTACCGCTTCAATTGGGTCAAGAACCGTCGGAATCATGAGCTGTGTTATGCTTCATAAAGAAAAAATATATATATTATTTTCTCGTGCTTTAATATAATGTTAAATCATTAGTCGTGTATCTTAAAAGTCATGAAGTAAATCGTTTAATTAATATTCTAACAAAAAATTTCGATTAAAGTAATTGCACAACAATATATAATTGTCCATTGTGGTTGGCTGATTAGTTCTCTCCTATCTCATTGACCTATTATGTCAAGAATCTTATGATATCAAGCAAAATGCCTAATATATAAATCCAAACGTGTTTAGTTATGACAATAAAATAATTTTTAAGCTTATCCATGCTGACCATTACGGATGAATATTCTTTTACACCTTTCAATATATATTTTGTCTAATTAACAGATTGGAGAGCTTGCTGGTCTTGCTGTTGGGTCTACGGTCCTACTTAACGTGATGTTTGCAGGGTAATAGCTTAATCTAATCTTATTAATTACAATATATTACACAAATCATATGTTCACATCATCACTAATTATATTCACACCATTTTTTATTTTATATATATACTTATGTTGAGTAATGCTATTTAGTAGACTGCATGGCAATGAAAATCATGTCAAATTGTATGATAATCGTATAACAGTCTAGTAAATAGCTTTACTCAAAGACTGTCATGTGGCAATCCACAATTTAATAACTGACAAGATAAGTGTCATGCATGAATTAGGATCATCTCCAGTTCAATATTCATTTAGTTATATCGGAAAGGTATTTTTGTTTTCTCAAATAGTGAAAAGAAAAAAAATACTACTCAAATATAACTAAATGGATACTATTCAATTCAAATGAACTGGAGAGGATCCCTGTCACGTGACCGCTCGTCTACTTTTTAGTAATTGATGTAATAAGTATCACGTGCACTGCCAAGTGAGTTTATAACGGACTTGTAATAAGTATTCTAATGAGGTCGGGATGTTACTGTTTGACAGGCCAATTTCAGGAGCATCAATGAATCCAGCAAGAAGCCTGGGGCCTGCAATAGCACATGGCAAATACAATAGCATATGGGTATACATTTTGGCACCAACTCTTGGGGCTATATCCGGTGCGTGGGTGTACAATTTTATCAGGTTCACAGACAAGCCGTTGCGTGAGATTACCAAGAGTGGCTCTTTTCTAAGATTGGCAAGAAGTGGCAACTCAAGAACTAGCAATTCTATCTAACTATATATATATAAAAGAACTGTTATTTTGCATTATTTCAGCATTCTTTCAGTATACTCAACTGACATACGTGACATGTTCAATTCACCATTAAATAAGATTTATCTAAAGGTGGATTGAGTATGACACATCAATGAGTACACGAGAAGAAAGCTGGAAAAAAGCATAATAACATTTCTTTATGTTTTTATATATACAAAATAGATAGAAAAGAAAGGGGTTCCCTCCATATTTTTGTAGTTGTTGAGTGATTGTTACCTAGAATGTGATACTACAGGGTTTAAAAAGTGTAAGGAGGAACTCACATAATTGTGTGTTATCAAATGTAATCTCCATAATCTCTATATTTCAACAAACATTATAAATGAAAGTTTGCTTCATTGTAATAGTTGGTGTTAGACGAAGTTTGAAAGAAAACTTGGTCAAAAAATTTTTCCTTAAAAAAATTTGCATGTGAGAGAACATACTCCAAATATAAACATATATCCAATTAAAATATCAAATTTAGGCTCTGTTTATTTCTCCATAAAATGATTTATGGAAAAAAAAATTCATATTTTTCGGGTGTTTGGTGCAATGTAAATAATAGTCAATAAAAAATATTTTTCCTTTGACCGAAAATTCTTTTTTTATTTTCGGAAAATGGTTTATGATTTTCAAAATTGTAAACTATTTTTCGACTTTAAGCATCTCATTCTCAAATCGATGGACCCTGCTAAGACTCGTCCAAAACCCCGTTGGGACTTGCCTTGGAGTACTTAATCCGGACCTGCCTGATACTCGCTAGGGACTTGACCATGACCCGTCGAAGTAATTAAGCATTGTCTCGTTGAAAGGTTCTATGTATAACATCCTACCGTTTCTCAAGACATTACTTGAGACAAAGACTGTTTTAATTGAAATTGAGAACATAGAGTGTGCATGAGTTATGCCGTTTCTCAAGACATTACTTTAGACATAGACTGTTTTAATTGAAATTGAGAACATAGAGTGTGCATTAAACTCATGTTTGAATTGAAATTGAGATATTTCTACAAGTTCTTTCCATTTGAATCAGATATATTCACATTTGAAAGCGGTTTACAATAAGTTCTTTCCGTCTGTGATCGACAAATGAATGGATAGGATCGAATTAAAAAATGGAAAGATTTGTACAAATTATGACGTAAAAAGTGAAAGTAAAAGACAATTCGGAAGAAACTTGTGTTTCCTTGGCGTTACACGAATATCTACGTAAATGATATCAAAGAAGGTAAAAAGGGATAAGCCGTGCACGCAACACGTGAGGGAGAGGAAAGAGATGACACGAGGAAACGCTGCATGCATTTAGAAAGTGAGCAGCCATCGATAATTCTCAAGTGGATAAGGACAAATCTTTCTGCATTAATTCTCAAATGGATAAAGATATATATATATATATATATAAAAGAAAGAAAAGAAAAGAAAAAAGTAGCTATGACGGTGTTTGATAACTCTTATCTTAATCACATGAATCCTGTTCTTAAATAGACAAAGGATTTCAAATTAAAAAAAAAATGGTACAAATAATTTGTTGCTAGCTACCAAACTCGTGATCAACTTTGAGGAATTGGTTCAAGTGGTAAGAATTTTGATCTTGGTGGCATTCCCATCAAATCTAAAATGTAAATAATTTATTGAGGTCATGCTCACTGACGAAGTCTGAGTTTAACTCAGTCCATGTAAAAGAAGGGCTTTGCATAGGTCTAAAATTTATCCAACAGGAATAAGTAAATAAAATAGCTGAGCAAACACTATTCGCTCAAGCTTGACTCGTTAAAATTGAAAAAAATCCCGAATATGCTCTTTAATTTGTTTATTTTATTTTATTTTTTTCAATATTTCTTAAATCCTACCGTTTGCCTGCAAAAAAAGAGAGAATTAGTCAACTTGGCCGTTTCTTTCGATCCTTTTTTTTTTTTATTTTTTGGTTTAGAAACTTCTCCACTTTTCAAACTTTCAATGACGGCATGCTTATGTTGTAGCTACATGGGAAAGATTTATGCAATTGATTTTTTTCTTTTTTATTTATTTATTTCACATTTGACTAAACAATAGAGGGAGGAGTAGTCCTAATTCCACAAATTCAAATGGGAAAAATCCCATGACTTGTGGCTTGAAGAAGGGGGCAAATTAATACCTGTTAATGACATCCCCAAATTTGGGGACTAGTCAAACCCTCAAACGTGGTGTCCCCGTTATGTTTCCATCACACATCATAGATTAATCAGTTGAGCAGTTGATCAAACAAGGAGCTAGAGGGAATGAAATAGACACATGCATATGGCTTATTGCTTACATTACAAGAAAAGTTGGCCACCCATTTGCCTTGTCATAAATTACCCACTCATTGCTAAACGGACTTAGTTTCCATCAAATTGGGTTGAAGAAAATTTTATAATTTAGTCTATTAAATTGATAAGAAGTACTATATTCTATATTTTTATCATATTTTGTTGATGTGGTACTATTAATCAAGAGTAATTATAGAAGTCTTTTTTTGTGTCCTTTCAATAATGATGTGGCTCTTAAAATTACCATTTAATCTAAATCTAATAATGATCAATCACAAGTACAATGGTGACATAAAAAAGGCTTGTAGCATTACTCGTTAATCAACATGCATTTTTAAAATGTATATGAGAATCAAATCGCATGCTTTAATGACAAAGGTCATATGCTTTTTTTTTTTTTTTTTTTTTTNTGTTAATGACATCCCCAAATTTGGGGACTAGTCAAACCCTCAAACGTGGTGTCCCCGTTATGTTTCCATCACACATCATAGATTAATCAGTTGAGCAGTTGATCAAACAAGGAGCTGGAGGGAATGAAATAGACACATGCATATGGCTTATTGCTTACATTACAAGAAAAGTTGGCCACCCATTTGCCTTGTCATAAATTACCCACTCATTGCTAAATGGACTTAGTTTCCATCAAATTGGGTTAGAAGAATAATTTATAATTTAGTCTATTAAATTGATAAGAAATACTATATTCTATATTTTTATCCTATTTTGTTGATGTGGTACTATCAATCAGGAATAATTATAGAAGTCTTTTTTGTGTTCTTTCAACAATGATGTAGCTCTTAAAATTACCATTTGATCAAAATCTAATAATGATCAATCACAAGCACAATGGTAACACATGAGAGACTTGTTGCATTACTCATCAATCAATCTTGGAACCTCACATGCATTTTTAAAATGTATATGAGAATCAAATCGCATGCTTTAATGACAAACGTCATATGCTTCTTTTTTTTTTTTTTTGAGGTGTCATATGTTTTATTAATTTTATTAAAAATGCATGTAAAATTACTTATTTTAAGGTTATATGTTAGTTTAATATTTCCTCTGCCCAGTTTAGTAGAAAAATTTGTCAAAAATAAATATTAAAAATAAAAAATTTATATTAATGTCTGTTTTTTGAACCAACTCAAAGATGTTTTGCATTTTTTTTTTTTTAAAAAAATAAAAATCTTTTGTTTTGTTTTTATAGAGCTTGTAAAGTTAGGGAAGTAACAGAATTGTTGGTTACAACTTACAAGAAGCCAAAACTAGTCTTTCGAGTGCTTTTTAACAACCACCTCCACCTAGATGAGCTTTCACTGTCATACGTCAATAACAGAGAAGACGGGCAAGATGGTCATTTTACTTTTATCGGCCACTCTATGTGATTTGAGCATTTAAAGGAGGATGCCCGGAGTTAAATATTAGGAAAAAGAATGGTAAAATTACTTCTTATGGTTTACATGATTTCACGTGGCATTAAAATAAACTCAAATGCCCTCTGAGTTATGCCACAAATATTGTCAAGTTCTGTCCATTAATTTAACAGGTTCTATTAATGCGATATTGATTTAAATAAAACATCATAATTTTATTGTCTATAACATTTCACGCTATCAGAATTTGTTAAGTCAGAGAATAGAATTTGACTATAGGGAGTACAACTGATGTAGCAATTTTAATCAACTTTTAATATATATTTTTTTTCTTTTTAACAATGACTGATTTAAAGGTTAGTCGAGACTACTCTTTTTCTTTTTTTATTATTATTTTTTTAATGTCAATAAATCATTTCAAGGTAAGGCCACCTTGTGTACCCACCACCTATGGGGTAAACCTCATAGTGCCAATTTTACATGAATAAGATAATATTCTGACTTCATTTGCGGGCTACCCTAATAAATTATTTGCATCAAAAAAGATTTGAATCTTAAACCTGATAAAAATGCCCCAAAGATTATAGGTTTTACTGCTCGAGCCAACCCCTTAGTGTTAAGGTTGATGGAGACTAGTATATAGGAGATATATAGGTTGGTTGCAATGAAGTAATCCAAAGAGAAGGGGAGGATGGATAGGCAAGTCTAACTAGTTAATAATAGGTACATTCAAGGCTTCTCTACCCTAAAAACACGAGAAAGCCACATGTTGTTGGCTTCTTCTACAGGCTACCACAATAAGTTGTTTGCACCCAAAAAGATTTGAATCTTAAACCTAATAAAAATACCACAAAGATTAAGGTTTTACTGCTCGAGCCAACCACTTAGGGTTGAGGTGGGTGGAGACTAGTATATAGGAAATAGGTTGGTTGCAATCAGGTAATCCTAGGAGAAGGGGAGGATGGATAGGCAAGTCTAACTAATAATAGGTACATTCAAAGCCTCTCTACCCTACAAACACGAGAAAGCTACATGTTGTTGGCTTCTTGTTTTCACCTAAATTTTGTCTTTAACCTTGATTTTAGCAACATGCACTGGGTGAAAGTTTGTCTATCTTGTCTCTGTTTTTCACTTTTTTGACATATATGCTATCAAAGTATAAGAATCAGATGCTAAAGACTAAAGCAATGTCAGAAGAAGAAGAATTATTACTATAAGAATCAATTAGCATAGAATATCAGTTCTTTTAATCGGCCAGATCATTTATTTGACTTATTTTTTATTGTTCAAAGGAATGCTTAGTCGCCTTTATTTTTAGGTTGGATTCTCTTAACCTAAGAAACTTTTCACACAATATGTCTGGTGTAATGATTAAATCTTGGACAGTCAATTACAAGTGTGTAGGTTTAAGTTTTAAGATTGGCCACTTCATATAAAAAATGTGGGAGGATGAAACTATATCCAAGCCATCCCTCCAGGCACCGGGTGATAACCATTTCCTGGAGGCCTTCAAATTGAGGTTTCAATGGCAGGCTAATTGGCTAACTCATAGAATTGTAAGATCTTTGATAGGATTAATAAATAGATTAAAGAAGTTGACTCAAGAAATTAGTTTTAGAGCATAACTAAAATCTGAATTGGTTTTATATCTATTGCTCAATCCATGATTGGTTTCCATTACATTTTTTTTTTTAAAATGAGGAACTCCTCTAAGGCAAGGCCATTTAGTGTACTCACCCCTTTCAAGTAAGCTTCGGACTCGTGCAAAGTACTCTCTCCACACAGATTCAGTAATATTCTTGTTTTTCAGGTAGGTTAACCACAAGAAATTGTTTACACCCAAAGAGATTCAAACCTTAGATCTGATGGGAACCCACAAGGACCAAGGCCTTTACCACTTTGAACCAATCCCTTGAGATTTTTTATGCATTTATAGACTAAGAGTCTATTTTGTCCTATGATTTTGGAGACCAAAAGTACGATTTTGAAAAAAATCATGAAAAGTGTATCGTTTAGGAGTTTTTTTTTTTTTAATCATAGTTTGAAAACGTTTAAAAAAAAAAAACTGCATTTTTTATCGTAGGCAAATAAGGGTGTTTTTAAAACCCACACTTTTAAAGGTTAAACTGCAATTTTAAAAGCCAAATCATAATTTTATCAAACCCTTAATTGTATTTTTTAAAAATCATGCATGTTTTAAAACTGCAAATCCAAACGAACCCCCAACCTCATATCAGATTGGAAGTTGTTGGAACTTGGAAAGCTTTACTAAGGTGGAACCTTTAGGTAATTGACACATAAAGGAAGTAAATTCCCTGAATATCTATCTCTCCCAAGTATGTGAGGATGCATGCCGAAGGTGCAACACTGCAACCCTCCAATAACAAGAAATAAATGCATACCCATTTTAAGGCCATAGTGGAATTTTGGCAAAAACAAAAAAAATAAAAAAATTAGCAAGTTCGATAGACATTATTATTTGGGTAAAATAAACTATGTTCTCATTGAAAATATGGAATCAATCATTATCAGTCCTTTTCAAGGTTTCTGCACTACAGGAACATGTTAGGTGAAATGTGAAGCCCCCAACAGTGGTAGCTTTTGGCACACCAGTGAGTGAAAATGCCGTGGTCCAAATACTTTATCCATTACAAATTTGCAGACACTGGGAAGCAATATTCTGACAAAAGCACAACCAACCAAGAACCAAATCCATTTATGATGAGCTACCGTCACTTTTCAATTTTTTTGAGAAAAATCTACCAATGCAACAAAACTAGAATTACCTGTAGTCTGTAGATGACCAAGGTGAAAAAAGCTCACATGCCACATTCAATGCACATAGTCAATTCCATTGCTAAAAAGATGTTCATAAATTATTTTCAGATTTCCAAATAACTTTTACACCAATTTATATCCTCACAATGAAAAGTTGTAATTGCATCCGTTTGAAACTATTTTCTAAGTCATACTAAACTAAATACAACATTATGTGCTTCTATCTTCATTGCATCATATTTCACAACATGGCTCATTTAAAAGCTAACCAAAGAACTAAAATCTGTATGGGAGATATACAAATGTCAATTTAAGTCCTCTTTCCAACATGTACACAGCCGTTTCAAAAAATTAAAAAATGGTGAAAATCAAAGGTAGGGTGCCATACCGAATGTAATTGAATCTGTTAAAAGACCCTGAGCTCCACTATCAGACATAGAATCCTTTTTTCATATTTATCATCCAGTCTGCAGAAGCCAAGTTCTCAACCTTGTGCCGGGAGACTGTTTCGAGCAGCACTACTTCTAGCAGAACCCTCCCTTGGCCTTGCTTTCGGAATAATAATAGGTCTACAGCAGACTAGAGTAAACAGCAACTGCATCATAAATGATGTCATGCTGATCCATATAAATATAGTCTTCTTCCAATACCATATAATTCTTTTAAATAGGGGAAGTTCTGACTCAAGTATTAGAGATGCATCATATATTTCAGGGATACCAGCACCAGGGCGGTACTCTGCCCGTTGTTCAATTACAACCTTTAAGCAGGCAGTAGCCATATCTCCTTCAGTGAAACCTCTGAACTTCAGATTCAGAGTCTGTGATTCTGATACGTAACCAGCAACAAGAGGAGCAATCTTAAGAAAAGTCAGGAGAAGACGGACGGGCTCACTTTTGAACTGTAACATGCATGGATGGCTTGAACTGGCAAGGGTTTTACCACTAGCAGAGATGAAGTCTATTCTGATCTTCAAAAGAGCATTAAAGAAAGTCATACAAATATCGAGTCATTGAATTAAGATCATATAAACAGTATAATTTTGGCTGCCAATATGGAAACAAAATATACAAAGGAAAAAAGGGGGGGGGGGGGAACCTTAAAACTATACAATAAGAAACATCCCAAGCAGAAATAGCATTCTTCCTTTCTCTCAAACTTTAACAACCCTGTAACATTTTTCGGTTTCAAGAGTGCACATCATTGCTTAAACTAGTTCCCATTAAACATGGTAACCAGTATATATACATATGATATGGGGATAGGTCGAAGCATTCTAAACATTCTCAATCTTTTTTGTTTTCCTTTTCTTCAAAGGACGGTAAGAGGATTGAGTTCACACCATCCAGATCCAAATGCCACAATTGGAAGTAAATCTGGCACAATCTCATACAAACTTCTTAAACTATTATCATCAACGATTCTTTTTGATGTTATTAGTTTCAGACTATTTATAACCAATTCAATAATATAATAACATCTTAATCTCAGGCTCTTGCTCTAGCAACAAATAGAACTCCAACTGCACCCTATGATGCCAACAGTCTTCACTGATGGCCAGGGCAGAGGATGAAACAGGCTCCACTAAATCCCATAGCGTTAGAAAAAGTTCCATTTGTATAAGCTTTCCTAAGAACCCTAAATTTAGGGTGTTCACAATTTGGTGCGGTCAGATTTGAGGATGTTTTGACTACCGAACCAAGGTTGTTGCTGTCCCCTTACTGGACCAATACACAACAATATCTGTCAGTGCGGTGTGAGTTAACAGGCTTGAGCACCTATCTCGTCATATCTTAGAGAGACACAGACTGAGACCAGCCAAGCTTCAAGCGAAACACCCCACCGGGCAGGCATGTCATTGACGTCCAAAACCAAGCACTGAACCGAGGGCATTGGTTTAGTTAAAACAGAAACCGCACCGTGGTGAGTGTCAGAAACCAACCAGGTATATCGATCAATTTCATTAGCCAGATAAAGACACCTACCTACATTTTCTAAAAAGTTGCATTATCCCACTCCTTAACACAAAGAGTACACATTGCAACTACAAGAAATCTAAAAATTCCAATCCAACAATGCAAGTTCACAGATTGCATCGTGACCCCAAAAGAAACATGAATTATACTATGTGAAAGCAATGCAAGTTCCTTACGCAAACAAAAACTACAAATTTCATAACTAAAAGGAAGAAAATGAACAAAAGGAGATTAATTTCACTCTCAATGAATCAATCAAGTACCTGAAACACCCCGAGATTTCGGTTGTACTCCGACTCCGGCAACGTCAACGAAACCGTGGCCTGCAACCTGTGACCAGGAGGTGCAACCCTGAACCCCGAAATCTTTTCCTCACAATCCTCGCCACAACCAACGCAACCACACGACGCAACCGGCACGTACGTGACCGGACTGTGCTTCGTGTAATCGAAAATCAACACCTCCTTCATCTGAATCGGCTCCTCCACCAAATACCTCATCAAAATGCCGCTAACCGCGACTGACGAGACCAACAGACCGCACAAAACGACGCAAACGTAGACCGACCACAACAACCCCCACGCGCACCGCAATACGACCTTCAAGACCCAACTGTGCTCCCGCGACCAGTCGTTTAGCCAGGGGCTCGCGCTTTCGCGGACAGTGTCCCCTAGCTTTGAGAGTCTTTGGATTAGATGGTCTCTGCCGCGACGCACCGTTTGGAAGGGGTTAGTGATGAGCGCGTAGGAGTGGTAGAGAAGGAGGAGAGGAAATGTTATGAAGGTGATGAAGAGGTTAATTTGGAAGTTGATTGCTTTGATTACCAGTCCGGCTACGAACACGAGCAAGTTAAATGAGAGATCGCTGAGTCCGGCGGCCGACTCAGCCGAGTCGTCGTCGACTTGGATATCGGTTACAGTGGTTATGGTCGAATTGGAGCCCTGAGCTGGAGAAACCAAGGTGACTCGCTCCTGAGTCGGCTCGGGATCAGGCTTTTGGTTTGCGTTCCGATCAATCCCATATTTCCGTTGCCGGAAACTCGGTTTCGTATCGGGTTCGGCGAGGATCTCGAAGCTGAGAGTGGAATCCGAATCCAAATCCAAATCCAAGCTCGAGTCGTTGGAGACCCTTCCGGAGAGTACGCGGCGAGAGAAGTGTCGGCGCCGGAGGGTGGAAGCCGAAGGAGTATCCGGCGATGGATTGGGAGCGGAGAAAGTTAAGGAGGACGAGTAGAGTTCTGGTTCGGCAGTGAGGGAGGAGAGGCAGTCGTAGAAGGGGAAGTCGTCGAGGGCGTCGAAGTAAACGTCGTCGTCTTCAGTGTTGGGATCGGAGGATTCCATTTAGGAGATTGCCAAGTTTTCCTAGAAAGGAAATGCGGCGAGGAAGAACGTGTGGGATTTCACAGGTGTGTATTTTCTTAATAAACCTTTATCTCTACCGTTGATTTTAAAAATAAAATAAAACACATGATATAGAAATAGAAATTAATTAACAAAGATTTATGAGTAGAACATTATCCTAATTGGATCAAAGTGAGGGTTATATGATGAAAATTTTATAAATAATATGTGTTGCTTATCTAATATACGAACAACTTATATATATTTAACTTCTTTTGTTGAGGAATAGACTTAAGTAAAGGAAATGACAAATGAAATATTTGTTTCTTAAGATAAAAAAAAAAGAAAAAAAAAAATAGAAAGTGTTGAGCCACTCCCTCTTGTTGGCCTGTGAGCGGGTTGAACCACTCTTGGCCAATAGGATAATTCGACCACTCTAAATATACTCAGAGATGGTAGTTTGGCCACTCCAACCTAACCAGATGAGATTGTCAAACCGTACGTTCTATTTTTTATTTATTTATAATTTTTCAATACATCCAAAGTATTATAAGCATTGGAGTTATTATCCCTAGAGAGTCCTGTTAGGATCCAATTCCATGCCCATGCTGTGTCAGTGTGTGCAGAGACGGAACTAAGACCATGAATCGAGAATTAAAGTAACATTTTTTCAAATGGAAGGATCAAAATAAAAAAAAAATTTACAACCAATTTTATTATTATTTTTTTTGGAGCCAAAGAACCATGGCCCCATGCTCTTAGTCCGTCCCCCTCGGTCCGTCAGTGAGTGTGTGGACAGCCATACAGGCTTCATGTAAAAAGTTGGTTATCATTAATGGAGTTTTTTTTTTTTTTTTGGTGGTATGGTTTATGGGTAGTTACCAATGTATTGAAAAAATGAAAGAAAGAAAAAAAAACTGCTCTTCTCTCATATAGTAGCTTTCTACAGAGAAAAAACTTCCATTAATTCTTATAACTTCCTCGATCGTTCAAGAACAAGTAAGGAGGAAGACGCCAAATTGACATGAAAGTAGACGGAATAACTGCAGAACAAATCCGGCGGGGTCGCCGACTCTCATCATGGGCTCCTTGAAAATCTTTGTATTCTTTGAGTAAGAATACAGTACATATCTTTCTGACTTTAGTTAGTACATCGAGGAACACCAAAAGAAGTTGGCTTCGAGATGCTTCCACGTTAATCAAGGTATGTCTCTATACAATTTTCTTTTTTGACTGCTTTCCCGAGACTGTTAATGCATTACGATCAGATTTTTCTTGGGGAAAATACGTTTTAGCCCCCTCAACTAACACCCTGTTACGTTTTAGCCCCCTAAAATATCAAAAGTTGTAAAATGGCCCCCTCAACTACCAAACAATTACGTTTTAGCCCCCTCCGTTAGTTTTTACCGTGAAATTGGATGGAAACATCAAAACTACGTCGTTTTGAGATTGCAAGTTACCAAAATACCCTCAACTAACGGAGGGGGCTAAAACGTAACTGTTTGGTAGTTGAGGGGGCCATTTTACAACTTTTGATATTTTAGGGGGCTAAAACGTAACAGGGTGTTAGTTGAGGGGGCTAAAACGTATTTTCCCCATTTTTCTTTTTGAAGAATGCACTTTTTTTTATTTGAAGTATGGAATTAAGCTTATAAATGCATGAAATGCCTTTACGTATAGCATTACTTTACAATGATTATGGAGACTTTAAGCCGTCCGCTAATAGAGAAACAAGGGATAAATGGGTTGATTGGTGGAATCCGGTAGAGTCGCTCCGACTCTCAAGTTAGTGAAGAGTTTGGCTAGAATTAGAATTACATGCCTAAATGATCATATCCTTGCTTTCTTTATATACGTTATCTTATGTGTCCTTTCTGTTTAGGGTTTTAGAAATTCTTGCCAATAAGTTGTTACATATGCGGAGATTGATTTCCCTAGGTTTGTTGGGAATGGCTTTTTGGCGTGGACAGGCAGTTAGTTGAGCTGGTAGTAACGGGGAAGAATCTGCTAGCTGGATCGGGATTCCCAGCAATAGTTGAGGAATTTGCTCATCAAATTTTTTTTAAATCTTGGCCATTGAATCTCGTCCACTGGCCTAGAAGCTACCATGTGTCCCACTAATTAAAAACTAATAAAATATTATTTAAATTTTTAAAAATATATATACAACAAAATAATAATAAAAATATATAGGGTAACTGGCTACCCCACCTGAGACATGGGGGTGGCTTTCGGGCCTGTGTGCCCTAGAGCCAAACCCAAAAGTTGAAATTTTCAGCTACCCTCTAGGCCCAAACCCAAAAATTTCAACTTTTGGGTTTGGCCCTAGGGCCATGGGGGTGGCTTCGGCCATCCCCCAATGGCCCTGGCCACCTCTTAGGGCTAAACCCAAAAATTTCAAAAATCAATTTTTTTTTTGAATTTGGCCATTAGAGGTGGCTTTAGCCATCCCCCAACTAACCACTCCCAAAGGTCAAACCCAAAAATTTTAAAAATCAATATTTTTTTAGATTTGGCCATTGGGGGTGGCCGAATCACCCCCTTGGAGTGGCTTCGGCCACCCTCAACCGACCCTTGAGGGATGGCCGAAGCCACCCCCATGGCCTTAGGAGGTGGCTCGACAACCTCCAAGGGCCAAACCTAAAAATTTCAAAAATCAAATTTTTTTGGATTTGGCCATTGGGGGTGGCCGAACCACCCCCTAGGGCCATGGAGTAGCTTCGGCCCTTGGGGGTGGCCGAACCACCCCCTAGGACCATGGAGTGGCTTCGGCCACCCTCAACCGACCCTTGGGGGATGGCCGAAGCCACCCTCATGGCCCTAGGAGGTGGTTCGACAACCCCCAATGGCCAAACCTGAAAATTTCAAAAATCAAATTTTTTTGGATTTGGCCATTGGGGGTGGCCGAACCACCCCCTAAAGCCATGGAGTAGCTTCAGCCCTTGGGGGTGGCTTTCGGCTACCCCTTTGTCTCAAATGGGATGGCCGGCCACCCCATATATTATTATTATTATTATTATTTTGTTTTATATTTTCTTTTCAAAATTTAAATGATATTTTATTAGTTTTTAGGGTTAAATACTCCCTTAGTCCCTAGGGTTTGGAAACTTTATTTTTTCTTCCTTAGGATTTGGAAAGTGACTAAATTAGTCCTTGCGATTTTGAAAAGTGACAAAGTTAGTCCTTTTGCTAGTTGATCGTTAGTTGATTTAACGGACTAAATAGTGGACCAATTAGAAGTTAATACGTGGCTACCTAATTAAATTTTTTTTAAGTAAAAAAAAAATTCAAAAAAGAAAAAAAAAACTTGGGGAGGCTACGGCCACCCCCTTGGGCACCAAGGGGTGGCTCGACAACCCCAATTTTCTTCTTCTTCTTCTTCTTCTTGAAAAAAAAATATATATATTTTTTTAAAAAAATTTAATTAGGTGACCATGTGTCAACTTCTAATTGAACTACGTGTCAGTCTGTTAAGTCAACTAACGGTTAACTGACGGAAGGACTAACTTAATCACTTTTCAAAATCACAAGGACTAATTTGGTCACTTTTCAAAGCCTAGGGAGAAAAAAATAAAGTTTTCAAACCCTAGGGATTAATGGGGTATTTAACCCTAGTTTTTAATTTGTGTGACACGTGGCAGCTTCTAGACCATTAGATGAGATTCAATGGCCAAGATTTGAAAAAAAAATTGATGAGCAATTTCCCAGCTATTGCTGTGGATCCCGATCCCTGCTAGCTAGGCGCTATACCCAGGTGAAGGGTCGCTTGGGCTTTGGCAACTAGTCGGGGTCGTGGGCAGTTGGACCCCCGCAACTCATATGGGTAACGATGCCCCTAGAGGTCTGCTAAATTCTTCAACATATGATGGGCCTTCGAAGCCCGTCAATAATTAGGCCTTTTAGTAACCCTCAAATTCTGAATGATTAGCTTACCAATCAATCAGGTAGCCAGGAAGTCAATTCTTTCCGTTTTGGCATAACTGGTCGCTTTCCAAAGTTTGGAGGCGACTAGCTAGGACATCACTCAGTTTCTATGGTCAAAAATCGCAGGGCTAACTACGTACCTTATTATGTTGTCCAAATACAGCCGAAATTGCTTTGGCTCAAGAGTCAAAAACACAAGTTATGCGATCATATTACTATGACCAATTAATTTAATCATGCCAAATTGATACAATGAATCTTCTTCTTTTCTTTCTTTTTCTTGTTTCCCAAGCTATATATATATATTTCACACCATCTCTTCTCAAATAGTTTGGATAGTCAAAAGTAATAACTTTGACAATTATGCAAAATGGTCAAGGAAATTGGCGCATGAACATCAATGGTTATCCCTGACTAATTTACCGTACGTGCCTGGCTACTTGTAAGTACAAATGTCTCTCTCTCAAAAAAAAAAAAAAATGATAAGCACAAAACAACAACCATAAAAGGTCAGTGGCGGGCAACTAATGTGTGCATACAGCATATTCATTTTCAATATTTCAAGGCATTTGACTTTTCATCTTCTACTGTTGCATGCAGTCAGCTTGATTTAATGTACAAACAAAGAGTACAGATATGGGAATTCTCTGACAGATCGAAAGAGAGCTTGGAATTTGGATGCTTATCAATCAATCTTTTGTGGGTTGTTCCAGACATGTTCTTCCTCAAACATGCACTCTTTGTTTTGGTTGTAGCCCTGATCAGTTGCTTGAGCACACAAAGATTTGCTACTGCTATTGTGCCTCAAGATGAAGGTGTGATGAAATTCTTATTTCCCTTTTTCTTTTTTGATAATTGAGAGCTCGATGAAAGGCAAAAACAGTTCTTCACTCTCTCCACTCATCACATGCTTACTGCAGTTCATATTATCCTACTAATTTCGTGGCCAAAATATTAATTTAATTAAATTCATAATTTCATATTAGTTTAGTCTGTTTTTAATATATCTGTTGCGTATCGGACCTCAAAACAGTGTTAAAATATTATTTTAAATATTGATTTAACAGGCATCACTAACTTTGAGGTATGAAATTATAAGGTAGTTTATGTGCTTGTATTTCAGTGGATGCTCTAGAGCAAATTGCCAAGACAATGGGGGCTCCTTACTGGAACTTTAATTCCACCTCTTGCAAATTGGAAACGGTAGGAGTTACGTCGCCGGAGCCGCCAGCCCGTTCTGAGAAGAACATTACTTGCAATTGCCAATTTGAGAACAATACCTGCCACGTTATAGCCATGTATGGTAGTCTATGTTTGAGGTCTTATTTTTTGTTTCTACAAAGAAATATAAGAGTATTAATTAAAAAATTTGAATTTGCATTTGACTTTGTTGCGTTTGTTTGTTGGTTTCTGTTTTATTGTTTGCAGAGAAATCAAAAGGTTCAGTCTGCCAGGTGTACTTCCACCTGAGCTGGTTCAGCTCCGTTACCTTCAAAAGATGTAAGCTTCATTTAAAAAATGCAGCTATTAATTTTCTGTTTGGTTGCCAGGAAAACCAGAAACTAAACCCATGTTTTTATTGGCAGTGATTTTGCTTACAACTATCTAAGTGGGTCAATTCCAATCCAATGGGGTTCAATGGAATTGAAGTCTATGTAAGCAATGTTATTTTCTTCTCAAGCATATAGAGAGCATTGAATTCTTTGATCAATTAACTATAAATAGCCATTATAATGCAGCTCTGTTCTTGGAAACCGGTTGTCAGGGGAGATACCAAAGGACTTGGGTAACTTCAGGAATCTCACATACTTGTAAGCTTCTTTTTCTTTTTTACCAAAAATATGTCTTGGAAAATGATGTTGCCATTTTATTCCATGAAGTTTGGGAGGTTAGATTGTTATATAACTTTTAGCATAAGATATGGGCAATTGGGTCAGTGTATGCTTATTATTTTTCCCCATTTTCGTTGTGCTGTTTCAATTGTATGAGTTTCTTCTCTGGAATTAAGAAGCATGCAATTGCAGTGCTTCAATCACTCTTGAACACACTTTCCATGAAACACAATATTCTTAGCGTGTGTACAGAAGAACTTGCTGACAAACTGAATGGCAAACTCTTTTCTTAGGAGTCTTGAAGCAAATCAATTTTCTGGAACAATCCCTTCAGAACTTGGGAAGTTAGTTAACTTGGAAACTTTGTGAGTCACCTTGTAACTTCTTTTTTTGAGATGGATAACCTATTTTTTCCGAATGTTGATTTGTCTATTTTGCTCTAATACTTGTACTCACAGGATGCTATCCTCCAACAATTTGAGTGGGAATTTGCCAGAGGAACTTGGTGGGCTGAAAAACTTGACGGATTTGTAAGCTTTTCTGTAGTATGATACTTCACCAAACATATAAACTCATGCTGACATTGTAGAATCGGTGACATTTTACTGCACCTTGCAGCCGTGTAAATGATAACAACTTAAATGGAACAATACCAGAATTTATTCAGAACTGGAAACAACTTGAGAGACTGTAAGCTCCTGAGTTTCCAAAATACTGAATGCCTTTTAGGGTTTGAGGAAAGTAGCATAACGGAGGCTTGCTAATTTCTCATGATTGTTTTCTTTCTATTCAATGCAGAGAAATGATTGCTAGTGGACTCAAAGGGCCCATACCATTATCCATTTCGGTTTTGGAACAGTTAACAGATTTGTGAGTGAAGATCTTCTTGACCATTCTGTTAAGTGACATAAATGTTTATAATAATTGATGAATTATATGGTTGTGCTTGAAGGATTGTGTTCATAACAGTATCTTTACATACAGGAGGATTAGTGACATAAATGGGACAATCCAGGCTTTTCCAGATTTGGGAAACATGAAAGGCCTTACGAGAATGTATGTCAAATGCTTAGTTTATTTATGTTCAGAAATGCATGCATTTATCTATAATCTTACTATCATAATTGATTTGGTATTTTTTTGGTCTTTCAGAATTTTGAGGAACTGTAATATTTCTGGTGAAATCCCAATTTACATCTGGGAAATGAATTATCTACGAATTCTGTAAGGACAAAACTTGTGGTTTTTTTTACAAAAATACTGTATTCTTTTTCCATTATTTTACTTTGAAGTATTTATGGACTTGAGTAATAACCTAAGTTATGCGTCTAAATATGTTTTCATAGGAATCCTACTGTAATTCATTTTAATGTATTTGATATTTAGCTATCTCAATAAAAAAAATATAAATAAATATCAATATCTCTAAGAAGCATAATTTAGTTTCTGATGAGGTAACAAGATTATTAAAAAGTTGAATAAGACACAGGAACCTGGCCAAGGATGGCCTGCATTGGGCACAATGGGTGGAGAAAGGAGTTATTAGGGTTAGCTTTGTTCCTTCGAAATCTGAGGTTCCATGTTTTATAGTTACTTCCCTACTATTGCTTCTTTATGGTGCTTGGTTTACTTACAAACATTATATTTCAAGAATGACTTGTCTAGATTTCTAACTCTTCATATTACAACAGTGGATTACTACATGTACTTATAAAAAAAAAACAGTGGATTACTACATGTATTTTGGGACTAAGATATGAAGATATGCGTTTATCTTGTGATTTTGCACAGGGATCTCAGTTTTAACAAGTTAAGTGGGGAACTACCCACTGTTATAAAAACAGAGAATATAAAGTTCATGTAAGTTATGATATGGACATTCTAGTATTTTGAATACTTACTATTGCAATGTGATCGCACCTTTAACCTTGTCCTATTATTAACATTAACATACTAATTGTGTGATGTGTATTTCATCAGTTTCTTAAGCCGCAACTTGCTTAGTGGAAATGTTCCGGAGTCAATCTTGATGAAAGGGACTAACGTGTATGTTTCTCATTTTGGAAGCCTAGTCTTTAAATTCTTCTATTTGGCTGGGAAATAGTTATTCTTCTGTCCCTTTAATGTACAGTTGTTGGCTATGGTTTATCTTTATATATGTCTTGATTTGTCAACTCTCACTGAAAATGAGGCTTGAAGTTACTACTTTGGAGATATACGAAAGTGCCACAACATTTGGTGAAAATCAAATCATTAGATATTCTACTAGCTAGTGTTAAATAGCAAAGCATATTGAATGCACTGCCAATGTCAGGTAGCCTTGTAGGAAACTTGTATGGATACATTATATGGATGATGGTTAATAAAAATATGCAAGACCATGATGTAAATGAAATTAATGATTCCAAAGATATGCGGATCAACGATATTAAGAAGACTTATGATATTACCTTTAAGAATAAATTCTGAAATCTAAAAAAGAAATTGTTGAGGGATGCTTGTCAAATTCAGAGTTACAATAAGAATTGACACTCTTTATGAATATAAGTGCATCATTTTAAGAAGATTAAAGTTTTTTTTTTTTCTTACTCTTTTGGGAATCCAGGGATCTCTCGTATAATAACTTCACAAGGCAAAGCGCAGAGCAGCCTGCTTGCCAGACCTCGTCAGTAAAGAAAAATTATTTCTTCTTTGTTAATATCATTATCTGTTTAATTTCACCTTTTATACTACCAGAAGGTGAAGTCAAGTACTAATGTTTATTTCACTTTCTATTTTTCAAATTTTTGTTTCACCAGCGGTCTGAACTTAAATTTGTTTCGAAGTTCTTTGCAAGAAAGTGGCTTGTAAGTTTTTTTATTCTTGTCTTCTCTAATTTAGCCCAAAATTATGTATTTGGAATTAAATGCATCAAGATGTTCTTTGTAAAAGAGAGGTTGGGGGGGGAGGGTGTTCAGGATGGTGGATGCTTGAACAAAAGAAAAAAAGGAAACGATCTTATACATTTTCCATGTGAATCCAGTATACATTCCTTTTCTTCTTTGGCTTCATGACCTGACAGTAGCTGTGTTTTTCAACATGACAATCTGTTTCTATTTGGTAGTATTGACTTTGAATGATGTCCATGTAGTGCTAATCTTTTCCTTTTCTCAACTTATTAAACCAGAAGGTCAATTCGTCCATGCATGGAAGATTTCAAGTGCCCTCGATGTAAGTGTGCCTTTTCAACTTCTTTGATCAAACAATGTCTGTTTCACAATTTTTATTGATTTTCCTCCATAATTAGCAAACTCCTATCCCTATCATCTTTAACTGTATGATATGTTATCCTAAAAAGTAATAATTAATTGAAAAGCAATTCAGTGATTTGTGCAGATGGACAAAATAAACCTTATGGACTATGGTCTTGATAGGCTTGTGTTGTTTCCCTTTGATTTTTGAGAATGTTGCGGTTCATATGGATTTTAGCTTGAAAGTTTTTATTCTGATTGGTTGACAAGATTTTTTAGGAAAAGAAAAACTAACTTTTAGATCTTAAAACTTTGTTATTCAGAATCAAGAAAAAAGATGCTTGGCTACAAACTATGCATCTGGGTTGCTATCTCTCTTACTTGAAATGAGATTTTGATTTTGAAAACTGGAACAATTGTAATCATAACATCCAAAATTTCAATAGCTATTCCTCCTGAAAACAACCGAGCTTCAATTTTAACCGCATGGTTTATATTTAAGGCCAGTTTACGTGAATTTTCTAATTGATAACATGAAGTCGTCTATGTTTTTCTTTTGGCCTTTAAAATTCATCCTGTATCATGGTATCAATAGAGTTTGTTTTCTCTGATTTGTTTAGTACAAATATCTCTGGGCAGATTGGCATTCTTTATATATCAATTGTGGTGGAGGTGACATTGAAGAAAGAGACATTGTATATAAAGGAGATGCAGCTGCTGACGGTGGTGCTGCAAGATTCTTTCCAAGTAACAATGATAACTGGGGACTAAGTAGCACTGGAGACTTCATGGATGACAATGATTTCCAAAACACTGATTACATTGCAACCTTGCAATCACCAAACATCTCTGCATTGTACACTACAGCCCGCACTTCCCCCCTCTCTCTTACTTATTATCGATATTGTTTAGAAAACGAGAATTACACTGTTAGTCTACACTTTGCGGAGATAAAATTCACAAATGACGAAACGTATAACAGTCTTGGGAGGCGCTTATTTGATATATACATTCAGGTAAGCAATCACATTTGTGTCATGTATGCTTGATTGATTCTTCATATTGCCATACTGTAGTACAGGTGGAGCTGTTGAATAATCTAACTGATCATACTTGAGAATTCAAGACATTGATGAAATGGGATGCTTTATTGATCTTTGACCATTTCCTTTTACAAGTTGGTTAACTTATTTGGAAAACAAACTATGGTCTTCTAATCAGATTGTACAACCATCTGATATTTGATGATTTCTGGCATTCAGTCTCATTAAACAATTGGATTATTCATATTATTGCATGAGTCAGCATGCATGTACAATGCACCAAGCTTGGTTTTTCAGGGCCCTTGCTTTTTGTGAGCTGGCTATGATGGTGTTAATGGACTACTGTGTTGCAGGACATATTAGTGGAGAAGGATTTCAATATAGTAGCTGAAGCCCCTGGGGTTGTTACACCAGTCACAATAAAGTTTAATGCCAGTGTTACAGAAAATATTTTGGAAATCCGCTTCTATTGGGCTGGGAAAGGGACAACACGAATACCTGCAATTGGAGTTTATGGTCCCCTGATATCAGCTATTTCTGTTGACCCCAGTTAGTTGACTCTTCCCTTTAATAATATTGTAATTCTAATAGTTGTCATCGTTATTGTAATACTCATAAGGAGTAATGACTATATGCCAGTTGAAATTTAATGGTTTATGTCAAAGTATTAAAGCATTTCAATATAAGGGGACATTGTAATCCCGTTAGTAGATTGTGGGACGAGGGCATTGCAAAAACCGGAACATTGAGAGGACATTGAATTGAATGGGATAAATGTAGTTTCCCCTATAAAATTTTATTATTTAGTATAGCCTAGTTTTTTAATTTCAATTTTACACCTTAAATTAATATGGTTTGAGTTTCTTTCCTCATTGCCAAACTAACTCCTGATTAGCATAATCACTTGGTTATTTTTGGCAGACTTCATACCTCGTTCAGAAGGGGGAAAGGCAAAGATTGCACCAATAATTGTAGGAGTTGTAGCAGTATGCCTCATATTCTTGGCATTGGCTATCATTTTGTGGAGACGCTATTTCAAAGCAAAGACTGGGAAAGAAAAAGGTTTGTGTGTAATCAGTTGCACAAATCATTGTTTCAGATAAAATCAGAAAAAATTACCTATGTATTCTTGTGGATCACTTTAATCATTATTTTGTGCATGTGTCACACAATCAAGTAGAATCTCTTTCTCTCTACCACATTTTCATGTTAATTTTAAGAATGTAAGTGTACTGTGTTTAGGGTCTTTAGCCACCTTGAGTTTATCAATCTGTTTTCTTCTATTATTCTATTAATCATTTAGAGAAATCATTCAAATATTTTTATTTATTTATAGTTTAAATCTTGCAGGATATCTGTTAAAATATGATATTCAGTTTTGACTTGCACATTAGTGAAATCTGGTTGTTTTCCTCAATGCATGCCTACAAATTTGATTATGACTTACTCTTCCTTGAAAGGGTAGTTCATAGTGAATGATGAAACTGTTCTAAGAATCATTTTATTTTTGTTTGTTGGTAAACAAAAATGGTATTATTGTAATTTCACCTTTTCGAATGCTGTATCCCTCGTTCTTTCCTTCTCTTCTTCCCACACCCATTTTTATTTCTCCAAATCTAAATTAATCAGCTTTGCTTAATTCTGAAAATGTATGTGAGCAGACTTTCTAAATCTGTAGATTTTCATGTCTTATAACTTGAAGGGAATCCTTCGATCGAGTTGTGGAATAGAGTATTTTTTTTAAGTGTTTAGCATGTATAATAATGTCATATGCACTACTACTAGGAAGTTTTGAGAATTTCAGATTCATATGATTGCCTTAGGGCTTTATCTGTAGGTCACAAACCGAACCACGTAAAATATCTTGTCTATTTTATTTATTTATTTCGCTATTATTTTATTTTCCCAATTGATCATTAATTTCTTTATAAAGCTTATTACGTAGATCAATGAAGAAAATAAGTCACAAATTAAACTTGTGTAGTCTACCTCTTAACTGTTAGAACTTAAGGCTTGCTATGTGATTATAGAATTGTTTATAATACCAAAGAGCAACTTAGCAGTTAAAGTACCAGATTCACAGAGTCCTAAGGTATACTTTCCTCTCATTGGACAGATTTTAAAGGACTAGAGCTCCAAACAGGTTCTTTTAGTTTGAAGCAAATTAATGTTGCCACCAATAATTTTGATCCTGCAAACAAGATTGGAGAAGGTGGATTTGGTCCTGTTTACAAGGTATTCAAGCTAAACCTTTAGTTATAGTAAGTCATACTATTGTATGGTTCTTCCTTAAGGAGTCTTAATTTTTCTTTTTTTTCATGACTGGGATGTAGGGCCTGTTATCCAATGGTACTGTAATTGCTGTAAAGCAACTCTCATCTAAATCAAGTCAGGGAAATCGCGAATTTCTGAATGAGATTGGCATGATTTCATGTTTGCAACACCCAAATCTAGTGAAACTTTATGGCTGTTGTATTGAAGGCAATCAAATGTTGCTCGTATATGAATATATGGAAAATAACAGCCTTTCAAGTGCCTTGTTTGGTGAGAATTATTCCCTGCTGTTTTCTTAATTGATAGTGTTATATCACAAAAATATAGTACAGGCTTAAGAATTACCAGTACTTTTAGGTTAATGAATTTTACCTTGAATAGGCTCTAAAAGCCATCAGTTGAAATTGGACTGGCCAACAAGACAGAAGATTTGTGTTGGAATAGCTAAAGGCATAGCTTTTCTCCACGATGAATCGAGACTCAAGATCGTTCACAGAGATATAAAAGGTACCAATGTTCTGCTTGATAGTGACTTAAACCCTAAAATTTCTGACTTTGGGTTGGCTAGGCTTGAGGAAGGTGAGAAAACCCACATCAGCACCCGAGTAGCTGGAACGATGTAAGTCACGATGTTGTCTTGTAACTGACCTTTTGGCTGCTTTAGTGTTATTTTGGTTTAAATCAGTATCTTATTATGGTCAAGTGGACAATATTCACGATTTTTTTTTTCTTCATGTATATGCAGAGGATATATGGCACCTGAATATGCTCTTTGGGGTTATTTGACCTACAAAGCTGATGTTTACAGTTTTGGAATTGTGGCTTTGGAAATTGTTAGTGGGAAGCACAATATGAGTTATGGGCCAGCAAGTAATTGTGCTTGTCTTCTAGACTGGGTAGTTCTCTAACTTTTATAGTAGCCTCAGTTGATTGCATCTAGTAGAGATTCTTTGGCTGATATGGTCCTGCCACTCAATTTCCATTTTCATTATTCTTGGGATATTTGTATTTTATTTAACCCAAAATACCTTGTGCTTCTTTATTTTTCTCTGATTCTTTGTAGCTCTGTATCTGCTCTAGAAATGATACTAATGGTTCTTTTGTTTTAGCGAAATGCTATATGCTAAACAAGTATTCACCTTCCATCTACCAAATCTGATGTGGACCAAAAAACATATTTTCATCCACCAAATGCTATGGGGAACCACGCCACATCTCTCTTAATTATCCAATATATAAGATCTCTCTTAATTATAAAGTACTTTTGAAAAGTTAGGTTTCTTTCACTCAAGTTACTATGGGATGAGGACTCTATAAAGAAGATGAAAAGCAGTGTACTTTGGTCAAGAGCTGGTGAAGGGATTCTGTTGAAACAAAATGATAAAGAAAATATTTAGATAAGCTGAAGAGTTTACAAGCTATAAAATACTAGAGCATTTTGCACTTGTAATGACTAATTACCCCTTAAAAATCACTTGCAAAACTTCCATGCTATACATAAATATATGTTTCTCTAATGATTTCCATTGCAGGCCTGTCAGCTGCAGCAAAATGGAAGCTTAATGGAGCTAGTAGATGAAAAGCTTGGATCTGAATTCAACAAGGTAGAAGCAGAAAGGATGATTAAAGTAGCTTTCTTATGCACTGATGCTTCACCCTCAATAAGGCCAACAATGGCTGAAGTGGTAAGCATGCTGGAAGGAACTTCTACCATTCCCGAAATGATTCCTGAAGCAAGTAGTTATAGTAAAGATTTAAGGTTTAAAGCTATAAGAGACAGTAAAAGCCAGATGCATGGCCAGAGTTTGGGAAGGAGTCAGGCTCATTTTTCAACATCTGTTGGCTCATGGCGTGGCTCTTCCTCCACTTCTGCCCATGACCTCTATGAAATCACAGATGAGGTCAAAGCCATGAGGGAAGATAATATACGGATGGAAAGCAAGAGTTCAGAAGTAAGCCAGGCCCAGATTTCAACTTCTGAGGAAGATCTATATCAAATTAACTCGAACACATTTCATTGATTTTTTTTAAAGGTTGAATAAGTTGTATATTTTCTGTTGCATAATAGTATATATCACTGTATTTCATACTCAAACAATGAAATATAAGATATGTTAGCTTTCTGTTAAAAATCCCCTCCCCCTAAAGATTTTGAAGAAAGAAAGAAAAAAACCTCCAAGAATTTTGGAAAACCAAAATAATTATAATAAATGTGTGAGCTTGCTGTATCGACGCTTTCTTATATTCAGTTTCCTTGATTATCATTTGGAAACGAAGATTTGGAGAATCTTATAATATTGTTGGTACTTATTTACCAACAAGGGAAAAAGGAGAGATGTTCTTCAATTCATTCAATCCCAGTAAATTATTTATGTCGAATATTGTCTCTAGTAAAATCAAGACTCCAACATTTCTCATAAACCATGTAGTCATGGCTACTTTCATCATTATTCTTAGGGAAAATTTCATTTAAGCCTTTCTGAACATCTAGTCACTTTTACAATTACTCCCCTAAAAAATTTCATAAATTTCAATTTAGTGTACCGAACTCTTAATTTTTTGCAATGTCACATTAACTGTAACTGTCTAGAAATTAGTTGGGGGTGAGTAGGGCATGTTTGTAGAGTGGTCAGGTTCAATGGTTAAGAATACTTTTCGCATAATTGGTCGATTTCCACAGATTGAAGAGGACATCATGTTCGAAGTGTTCTCTGACTCCAGGGTCAAAAACAAATTAATGCCGGCTTTCAATGACCAATTAATTCCAAATTGATACAATGAAATGTATTCTCTCAGTCCTTCTCTTTTCCTTTCTTTTTCCCAAAATTAATACAATAGGCCCTTAAGATTCCCTTTTTATTTGTTTTTTAGGTGAAAATTTAAGCATTCATCAACACAAGATCAAATAGTACAACTCTCTAAAATTACAATATCATGAAGAATCCATCCAAATTTTCTCCATAACTTTTTGAAGAGCTGCTCTTGCCAGAAGATGAGCTGCCGTTATTGTATAGTTGATTGGCAATGAAATGTCTACTTATTCATAAAAAATCGAAAGGCTTCTTTCAGTGATCCCATCTGTTTGAGGGGACAATACTAGTCAAGGCAACTGGCCGGTGCCTGGAAATTAATAGTTGAGAGAAGGAAACCTAATCTCCCTGGAATTCAAAGTAATATTCAAACAAGAATAGAGCAAAAGAAAAATCAACTCTGAAAGACCCTAAGCAGACTCCAACTAATTGTTTATCACAATTTATGCGGAATTGAAATCAGTAAAGCAATAAACAATTCAACCAAATATGTAAAGCAATAAGCAATAAAGAACACACAGAATTTGGTTACGAAGAGGAAACCATTTAGAGAACTCTCTAAAATGTAAAACCTCTCCGGGGCAGCCAAACCCAGGAAATCAACTAAATCAGTAAAAAGATAAAGGATTACAAGATGTTCATACTCACAAAACCTTTGCTATGACACGATCTTGTATAAGACAAGCGACCCACTCGTCTTCTACCGCAGTAGCCCTTTCCAGAGACAGCTGGCACAATCCTTCTACGTGATTTCCTTTCACCGGAACTCTGGTTGACTTCACTTCAACTGATGACGAATAATGATGAACATGGAACAAAACACTCCAAGAGAGAGAACTTAAACGCTCACTATCAAAGACTCTCTTGGCTCACAAAGACGAATTCTAGATACCGAATTCGTACCTAATACAGATCTGTAAAGATCTATATATAATTACATAGACTCTTAGTTCTAGTTAAACTCAAATACAGGTTAAATAAACCCTAGCCGCAACATACCGTTCGGACGGTCACTTGGTGCGTCCGAACGGCCATGTAAAAATAAAGGCCGAATATGAGTTTTACACGTGGGCCGTCCGGACGGTATACATGGCCGTCCGAACGGTCCTAGGGCAACATCGCTAACTTCCATCTTCTGATGCGGCGCGTTCGGAGGCGTCCGGACGGCTAGCGAACGGCCAGCGAACGGGACACTCGGGAATTAGTATTGGGAGCTGCAGCACGTTCGAACGGTCCCTCTGTCAGTCCGGACGGTCTGCGAACGGCTGGCGAACGGGCTTCCGAACGGTGCCCTCGGGTTTTAGTAGGAAGTCTTTCACTGCATCACGTCCGGACGGGAGAACTGGCCGTCCGGACGGTCCTTCTTCCATTTCCCTTGAAACTTCTGCACAAACCTCCGAGAGATGCGAGAAACATAAAAGATCGATTTACAATGTTTTGATCACCAAGAAATAGCCAACTAAAAATAACTAACAAACTCAACAAATATGGTCACCAAAAACTCCACACCTGCCTCAATAATTCTAAGTACAAAAGAACATCTATTGTAACAGAAGGAGAGAGCTTGGAATTTGGATGGTTATAATCAATCTTGTGGGGGTTCCAAACATGTTCTTCCTCAAACATGCACTCTTTGTTTCGGTTGTAGCCCTCAGTTGCTTGAGCACACAAAGATTTGCTACTGCTATGGTGCCTCAAGATGAAGGTATGATGAAATTCTTATTTACCTTTCCCTTTTCCTTTTCTTTTTTGATTGAAAGCTCGATGAAATTCTAATTGTAAATCATTCAAAGAAACAAAATAATATTATATAAACAAAATCCAAGTACAGAGAAAATCATGGACATTAAGAATCGGTAATATGGCAATGAACAAGTAATTAAGTTTTTTTAAGTGAACCCAGTTGAAAAAATACATATTATTATTAAAACGGTTTGTAGCCAATGACTACAAATTGGCTAATTTTGTCCCATAAATATTGGTCGCTTTCCTCAGCTTCGAGGTGAGTAGGACATGTTTGTTGTGTTGTCAGGTTCCATGGTCAAGAATACTACTTTTGGCATGATTGGTCGCTTTCAACTGTTTGAAGGCGAGTAAGACCAGGGGCGGAAGCAGGATTTATATTATGGGGGGGATGAATTTACTTGAATATATAAACACGTAGATACATATTGGCCTTGTTCGGTAAACCCCCTCTTATTCCCTCACATTTTTTTATTGTTTACCACATTATTTATTTTATTTTTTTTAAAAAAAATATATCAAATCATTCACTTTTTATATCACATTATTTACTATTCAAATAAAAAAATCACTACAAAACAAAATTTTTCACTTTCTAATTTCACTTTTTTATTTTCTCATATCAATCATTATTTTTTTTTTTAAATGGTGAACAGTACCATGTTGCTACAGTGCTGTTTCATGCCGTGTAGTTTGCTGAACAATACCATAGTATCTCTTTATATAGCTAAGTCTTTAAATTTAAGGGAAAAATACTATTTAACCCCCTCAACTACCAACGATTTACTATTTAGCCCCCTCAACTATCAAAAGTTGTTAAATGGTCTCCATAACTACCAAACAGTTATGTTTTAGCCCCCTCCGTTAGTTGTTACCGTGAAAGTGGATGGAAACATCCAAACTACATCGTTTTGATAAGTCCAAGTTACGAAAATACCCTCCCAGCGAGAAAAAAAATATATTTAAAGCTCTTACCAAAACGGCGCCGTTTTGGTAAGAGGGGAAACCCTAATCTTAGTCAAAACGGCGCCGTTTTAATAAGACTTTTAAATTTTTAAATCTAAAAAAAAAAAAAAAAAAAAAAAAGGTGAAAGAGGAAGAGAAGGGTGGCCGATCCACCCACAGGGGGTGGTTTGGCCACCCCCTTAGGCCACTAGAGTGACTCGGCCACCACCAAACTGGCTGGTCTGGTGGTGGCCGAGTCACCCCAGTGGCCTAAGGGGGTGGCCAGACTACCCCCTGTTAAAGAAAAAAAAAA
>CM017321.1:12311293-12323600 GCA_006937295.1 Carpinus fangiana | reverse complement strand
GCCTAAGGGGGTGGCCGGACCACCCCCTGTTAAAGAAAAAAAAAAAAAAAAAGTGAAAGAGGAAGAGAAGGGTGGCCGATCCACCCACAGGGGGTGGCTGGCCACCCCTTAGGCCATGGGGGTGGCTCGGCCACCTCCAGACCAGCCGGGTGGATCAGCCACCCTTCTCTTCCTCTTTCACTTTTTTTTTTTTTAAAGGTCTTATCAAAACGGCGCCGTTTTGGCTAAGATTAGGGTTTTCCCTCTTACCAAAACTGCGCCGTTTTGGTAAGAGCTTTAAATTATTTTTTTTTCTCGCTGGGAGGGTATTTTGAAATCGCACACTCGAGTCTTCAGTCCTATTGCATCAGCCTGGTGAGTCTCCCTAAAACCCCCATTGGCGTATTTCCCTTTCTACTTGGTTCATTATTTCATTCTTCACCCCCATGTGCTGGTTGAGAGGGGGTCTAAAACCCTTCCATTTAGTGCTTAGTGGGCCTAGCTCGTCCTTGGCAAGGCAAGGTCCACTTGCCTTATTTGTTTTGTGTTTTTTTAAAAGCAGTTTTCTTCATAACTTGGACTTATCAAAACGAACGTAGTTTGGATGTTTCCATCCACTTTCACGGCAACAACTAACGGAGGGGACTAAAACATAACTATTTAGTAGTTAGAGGGGCCATTTAACAACTTTTGATAGTTTAGGGGGCTAAATAGTATTTTTTCCCTAAATTTAATTTCATAGTAAATTGCAAGTTGTTATTGCATACAAAAGTTATATTTTAAAATAAACTAAAAACGATCTATTGGATTTAAAAAAAAAAAAAAATCACTTAGTGTGAGCTCCTATAAATACTAGAATCAAGCAAAAATAATGTTGCGAGCCGAAAGTCACTAATTAAATGGTAGCATTTTCAATTTTTTAAAGCTGAAAGAGTGGACAAACCTAAAAGGAAATTTTAAAAGAGAGCAAAAATATAATTTTGGAGGGACAAAACTAAATGAAAATTTTTAAAAAGGGGAAAAAAATATAATTTTGTGAGAATAAATTTATAAAAAAATTATATTTTAATAATATTTACAAAATGTTTGGGCATATGCTTGCTTCCGCCCCTGAGCACGACGTTATGTTTGTAATGTTCTCAGTTGAATTCCATGGATACTTGGCTCTAGAACTAAACACAAGATTTGTGATCATATGAATGCAGCCATCTGTCCTTGTAGCTTTCTATGACCAATTAATTCCAAATTGATAGAATGAAATGTATGCTCTTCGTCTTGAATTATAAACTTCTTCGGTTCATTTGAACGGTATAATATTTAGTTAGTTATATTGGAAGAGTGTATTTTTGTCCCTCAAAAAGTGAAAAGATAAAAATATTCCTCCAACATAACTAATTGGATACTATCAGTTCAAATGAATTGGAGATGATCCTATTCCCTTCATCTTTAGTCTTATTAGTAATTTCTTTTTTCTTTTTTTTTTTTTCCAAAATTAAAACGACAAGCCCTAAGCATTCCCTTATTGGGAAGCTTTTAAGCATCCCAAACCCAAGTGTCCATTGGAAGTCCTATTGAATCTTTAGGATATAGAGGAGACACATATATACACTCCATTTTTATACTAAAGGGAGATTGTCATTATTGTATAGTTTATTAGATGGGTTTGTATGGATTAGCTACAAACCAGTTTATAGCAAATTTCTGTCCAGTTTATTGGTAATGAAATGTTTACTTATTTATGAAAAATTTGAAGGCATCTTTCAGAGTCTTATCTATTAATTTGAGGAGACAATCTGGACTAGTCAAGGCAATTGGTGCCTGGAAAGCAATGGTTAAAGTTCTATACTCTCTCTCTCTCGCTTTCAAAGTTTGTAATATTAAAAATGAATAATGCAAAAGAAAAATCAACTCAAACAAAATATTTGTTAAAAAACCCTAACCCCAGAGAACAATTCTAAGAGACTCGTTTCTTCTCCCCTCCCCCATCTCACAGATTTTTTTGAATAATACAGTGATGAGTCTACCCATGCTTAGGCTCTACAGTAGTTCTTATTCGTCTTTTCTCTAGATTTGCTTTTAGTAGTAATCTACGGAGTAAAGTTTTTTTTTTTTTTTGAGTTAATTTCAATTTCCTACAGTTGTTTTTTTAAGGTTTTGTTTACACGAAACCTTAAGAGTAATATTGATCTTAGATCTCCGGTCTATCTATTGTTTTCTTTCTGTTTATTTTATTAGAAGCAAATTGTTGACTGATGGCGAAGGAATTATCAAGTATATAGAAGAATTGTTAGTGATGATAGTGGCAACGAAGGGGATTGCATTTGAGAATGCACTTGTACCACAGATAAAAAAAATTAAAATTAAAAAAAAAAGTTAGGAAATCACTGTCTAGTTGAGAAAGTTGTGATAGACCGAGCAGCGGCCAAAAACATGATTAACCGGAATATGCTATAGATCTGAAAACTAATTAGGACAGTGACATTCAAAAAGCTAAACAAAGCATAGATCAAATTTGGATGGAAGAAATTTTTCATTGTATTTATGATATTTTTTCTGTTAGAACATGTTCTATTTTTATGAAATGAATAGAGAAGAAGCATTGTTATTAAAATTAAAAAATTAAAAAATTAAAAAATTAAAAAATTAAAAAATTAAAAAATTAAAAAATTAAAAAAAAGAAAAAGAAAAAGAAAATCTGTTTCGTGGGTCACCAAAAACAACTCCATGAAAGCTCAGTATGTATGATGTTAATGTGGCCATATTTATTTTCAGCATTTAAAGATATTTGACTTCATCTTCTACTCTTGCGTGTACTAGTCACTGACTAACTGATATATATTTACCAGCATGATTTAATGTACAAACAAAGAACTCAGACATAGGAATATTTCTCAAACAATCTTTTGGGGGATTACGTACAGACATGTTCTTCCTCAAACATGCGTTCTTTGTTTCGGTTGTAGCCCTCAGTTGCTTGACCACTCAAGGATTTGCTACTGATATGGTGCCTCAGGATGAAGGTATGATGAAATTCTTATTTTGTTCCGGACAATGACTATTGCAGTTCCATATTATCCTATTAATTGCATTTTTTATCCGTTTAAGTTTTTAACATATGATTTAACGTCACGAGTTTGATTTATTCAGAATAAGTTCTTATGTGTTCAACGGTATATATGTTAGAATAGTAATTTAAATTAGAAGTTAGTTTATGTAATTAGTAACTATATATATATATTATATTTGTATATATGTGCAAGAATTAATGTTGGCTACAGCGTGTTAATATTTGATATGCTTGTATTTCAGTGGATGCTCTCCAGCAAATTGTCAACACAATGGGGGCTACTGACTGGAAGTTTAATTCCACCTGTAGCAATTCGGAAATGGTCGGAGTTACGGCGTCGGAGCCGCCAGCCGATTCTACGAAGAACATTACTTGCAATTGCGGCCAATACGAGAACAATACCGATACCTGCCACATTGTACTCATGTACGGTACTCTATGTTTTGAGGTTTTATTTTTTAATTTGTTTCTACAAAGAAATATATATAAGAGTATTAATTAATACTATATATATATATAGAGAGAGAGTATGGTTTTGTTCCTTACTTTTATCTTATAATTTTTTGAGTAATACAATGGAAGATATTCTTGTCTTTCCCATCATCCACTTTTTCTTAATGGCCATGGGACAATATTATTGTTAGGTTATATATTGTACAATGTCCCAAGTTGGTTATTGGTGTGTATATCTATATATATAGGCTCATCTTGTACAGTATTATGTGTGATTTAATATAAAGTCATTTTCTCTATATGGTATGAGAGCCTAGGTTCTAAATCACCTCCCGGCCTCCTTTCTACCATTTTTCCGGCATTCTCTTTAGCATTGCAAACTTTTTGGCGAACTCTGTAGCTCTGCCTTCTTTAGACACTCTTTTGAGCATCGTTGTCACGCATCCAAGTGTTGCCTGAATGTTCCCTATGCCACCTCATTGACCGTACCAATCAACAACCCAATGGGTTGGGGGTGGCTTGGCCACTTTAAGTGGGTTGGCAGTGGTAGGGACGGCTCATTGGCACCCCCACCATAGATTGTGTGCCCTTTGGGTTTTATGTTTTTTTTTAAAAAAAAAAAAAAATTATTTTAGTTTTTTAAAAAAATGACGGATATCATTAGAAAATTGATAGAAGAGTGGTCATGTGCATGGCACTTAATTAGAGAAATTATAAATTTAAGACCGCGTCCCTCTTTTCTTTTGTCACCTCAAAGTTAATGTCTTTTAAAATATACCGTTGAATTTGTGATAAATCATTATTGAATTTAGACTTTTAATCCCATAGAAATATTAAAAAGCATATCATTACTCGTATTTCTCATTCTAATCATTCGACTTTGTTGCGTGGTTCGTGTTTTATTGTTTGCAGAGAAATCAAGAAGTTCAGTCTGCCAGGTGTTCTTCCGACTGAGCTGGTTAAGCTTCGTTACCTCGAGCACATGTGAGCTACATTTTCAAAGGAGAAATGTTATGTGTATCTATGAGATGAATATCAAGTTGATGTTTAGTTCATTCATTGACTTCTCTAGCATTTTTTTTAATTAATTATTTTGATCATATTTAATAAATAAGAAGATTCACATTAGTTTCGTAGCAATCTCTTGGTAAAAGATTTGTTACCCATATCATTTTTCTTTCAAAATATACACCTATTAATTTTCTGTTTGGTGCCCAGAAAAAAAAAAAAAAAAAATTAATAATAGATAAACCCATGTTTTATTTCATTGGCAGTGATTTTGCTTACAACTATCTAAGTGGGTCAATTCCAATCCAATGGAGTTCAATGCAATTGAAGTTTATGTAAGCAATATTATTTTCTTATTTTTACTACTTTAGGCATTGAATTCTTTGATCAATTAACTATATATAACCATTATAGTGCAGCTCTGTTCTTGGAAACCGGTTGTCAGGGAAGATACCAAAGGACTTGGGTAACTTCAGGAATCTCACATACTTGTAAGTTTTCTTTTTTTTCGAAAATCATGTCTTGGAAAATGATGTTGCCATTTTAATCCATGAAGTTTGGGAGGTTAGATTGTTATATTACTTTTAGCATAAAATATAGGCAATAGGGTCAGTGTAAGCTTATTACTTTTCTCTAATTTCGTTTGACACTTTAACTGGCATTAAGAAGCATGCAATTGCAGTGCTTCAATCACTCTTGAACAACTTTCCATGAAACACAATATTCTCAGCGTGTGTACTGAAGAACTTGCTGACAAACTGAATGGCAAACTCTTTTCTTAGGAGTCTTGAAGCAAATCAATTTTCTGGAACAATCCCTTCAGAGCTTGGGAAGTTAGTTAACTTGGGAACTTTGTGAGTCTTCTTGTAACTTCTTCTGAGATGGATAACTTATTCGTGTATACTTGCAGTATTTTTTTTTTCCTTCCTGAATGTTGATTTTTCTATTTTGCTCTAATACTTGTCCTTGCAGGGTGCTATCCTCCAATAACTTGAGTGGGAATTTGCCAGAGGAACTTAGTGGGCTGAAAAACTTGACGGATTTGTAAGCTTTTCTGTAGTATGATACATCACCAAACATATAAACTCATGCTGACATTGTAGAATTGATGGCGTTTTACTGCACGTTGCAGCCGTGTAAATGATAACAACTTAAATGGAACAATACCAGATTTTATTCAGAACTGGAAACAACTTAAGAGATTGTAAGCTCCTGAGCTTTCAAAATACTGAATGCCTTTTAGGGTTTGAGAAAAGTAGCATCATTGAGGCTTGTTAATTTCTCATGATTGTTTTCTTTCTATTCAATGCAGAGAAATGATTGCTAGTGGACTCAAAGGGCCCATACCATCATCCATTTCGGTTTTGGAAAAGTTAACAGATTTGTGAGTGAAGATATTCTTGATCACTCTGTTAAGTTACATAAATATTTTTATTAATCGATAATTGATATGGTTTTGCTTGAAGGATTGATTGTGTTCATAACATTATCTTTACATACAGGAGAATTAGCGACATAAGTGGCACAATCCGGGCTTTTCCAGATTTGGGAAACATGACAGGCCTTATGAGAATGTACGTCCAATGTTCGGTTTATGTGATGTTCATAATCGAATATATTTATCTATAATCTGAATATCATGATTGACTTAATGTTTTTTGGTCTTTTAGAATTTTGAGGAACTGTAATATTTCTGGCAAAATTCATGATTACATCTGGAGAATGAACAATCTACAATTTCTGTAAGGACAAAACTTGTGGTCTTTTTTATACAAATATTGTATTTTTTATTCCCAATTTTTCCATTGCAATATTTATAGACTTGAGTAATAACCTAAGTTATGCCTCTGAATATGTGTTCATATGAATGCCATTGTAATTCATTTTCACCGAGTAGGGTGGGACAAATCTAATCTAAGAAGCATAATGTAGTTTCTGATGAGGTAATGGGATGATGACAAACTTGAATAAGACTTGGGAACCTGGCCAAGAATGGCCTGCATTGGGCACTATGGGTGGAGAAAGGAGTGACTAGGAATGGCTTTGTTCCTAATGCCAAACCTCAGGTTTCTTGTTATGTAGTTAATACATTCTTCCCTACAAACAATAAGTTTCAAGGCTGACCTATCCAGAGTATTAACTCTTGCAACACTAGATTACTGCATTTCTTTGGGACTAAGATATGAAGATATGCTTTTATCTTGTGATTTTGGACAGGGATCTCAGTTTTAACAAGTTAAGTGGAGAACTACCCACTGTTATAAGCATAAAGAGTATAAAGTTCATGTAAGTTATGATATGGACATTCTAGCATTATGAATTCGTACTTTTGCGATGTGATCGCACCCATAATCATGTCCTATTATTAACATGAACTTACTAATTGTATGATGTGGTGATGTGGATTTCATCAGTTTCTTAACTGGCAACTTGCTTAGTGGAAATGTTCCGGAGTCGATCTTGAAGAAAGGAACTAACGTGTATGTTTCTCATCTTGGATGCCTAGTCTTTTAAGTCTTCTATTTGGTTAGGAGATAGATATTCTTCTGTCCCTTTATTGTACAGTTCTTGGCTATGGTTTATCTTTGTATATGTTCTGATTTGTCAAGTCTCACTGAAAATGAGACTTGAAGTTACTACTTTGGAGATATATGAAAGTGTCACTACATTTGGTGAAAATCAGAGCATTAAATATTCTACTAGCTAGTGTTAAATAGCAAAGCTGTTATCATATTGAATGCACCGCCAATGTAGGGTAGCTGTGTAGGAAACTTGTATGGATACATTATACGAATGAGGGTTTGTAAAAATATGCAAGACCCTGATGTAAACGAAATTAATGAATCAAAAGATACGTGGATCATACCATATTAAGAAGACTTCTAATATTGCCTTTAAGAATAAATTCTGAAATCTAAAAAAGAAATTGTTGAGGGATGCTTGTCAAATTCAGAGTTACAATAAGAATTGACACTCTTTATGAATATAAGTGCATCATTTTAAGAAGATTAAAGTTTTTTTTTTCTTACTCTTTTGAGAATTCAGGGATCTCTCGTATAATAACTTCACAAGGCAAAGCACAGAGCAGCCTGCTTGTAAGATCTTGTCAGTAAAGAAAAATTATTCCTTCTTTGTTAATATCATTATCTGTTTAATTTCACCTTTTATACTACCAGAAGGTGAAGTCAAGTACTAATATTTATTTCACTTTCTAATTTTCAAATTTTTGTTTCACCAGTGGTCTGAACTTAAACTTGTTTAGAAGTTCTTTGCAGGAAAGTGGCTTGTAAGTTTTTTTTCTTGTCTTCTCTAATTTAGCCCAAAATTATGTATTTGGAATTAAATGCATCAAGATGTTCTTCCAAAGAGAGGGTGGGGGGGGGGGGGGGGGGNGGGGGAGGGTGTTCAGGATGGTGGATGCTTGAACAAAAGAAAAAAAGGAAATGATCTTATACATTTTCCATGTGAATCCAGTATACATTCCTTTTCTTCTTTGGCTTCATGACCTGACAGTAGCTGTATTTTTCAACTTGACAATCTGTTTCCATTTAGTAGTATTGACTTTGAATGATGTCCATGTAGTGCTAATCTTTTCCTTTTCTCATCTTATTAAACCAGAAGGTCAATTCGTCCATGCATGGAAGATTTCAAGTGCCCTCAATGTAAGTGTGCCTTTTCAACTTCTATGATCAAACAATGTCTGTTTCACAATTTTTTATTGATTTTCCTCCATAATTAGCAAACTCCTAGAATCCCTATCATCTTTAACTGTATGATATGTTATCCTAAAAAGTAAATAATTAATTGAAAAGCAATTCAGTGATTTGTGCAGATGGACAAAATAAACCTTATGGACTATGGTTTTAATAGGCTTATGTTGTTTCCCTTTGATTTTTGAGAATGTTGCGGTTCATATGGATTTTAGCTTGAAAGTTTTTATTCTGATTGGTTGGCAAGATTTCTTAGGAAATGAAAAACTAACTTTTAGATCTTAAAACTTTGTTATTCAGAATCAAGAAAAAAGATGCTTGGCTACAAACTATGCATCTGGGTTGCTATCTCGCTTACTTGAAATGAGATTTTGATTTTGAAAACTGGAACAATTGTAATCATCACATCCAAAATTTCAATAGCTATTCCTTACTGAGTTCTTTCCTCTTAAACAACAGAGCTTCAATTTTAACCACATGGTTTATATTTAAGGGCAGCTATCCATGCAAGTTTACGTCAATTTTCTAATTGATAACATGAAATCGTCTGTGTTTTTCTTTTGGCCTTTAAAATTCATCCTGTATCATGGTATCATTAGAGTTTGTTTTCTCTGATTTGTTTAGTGCAAATATCTCTGGGCAGATTGGCATTCTTTATATATCAATTGTGGTGGACGTGACATTGAAGAAAGAGGCATTGTATATAAAGGAGATGCAGCTGCTGACGGTGGTGCTGCAATATTTTTTCCAAGTAACAACGATAACTGGGGACTAAGTAGCACTGGAGACTTCATGGATGACAATGATTTCCAAAACACTGATAACATTGCAACCTCGCAATCACCAAACATCTCTGCATTGTACACTACAGCCCGCATTTCCCCCCTCTCTCTTACTTATTATCAATATTGTTTAGAAAACGAGAATTACACTGTTAGTCTACACTTTGCGGAGATAAAATTCACAAATGACAAAACGTATAACAGTCTTGGGAGGCGCTTATTTGATATATACATTCAGGTAAGCAATCACATTTGTGTCATGTATGCTTGATTGATTCTTCATATTGCCATACTGTAGTACAGGTGGAGCTGTTGAATAATCTAACTGATCATACTTGAGAATTCAAGACATTGATGAAATGGGATGCTTTATTGATCTTTGACCATTTCCTTTTACAAGTTGGTTAACTTATTTGGAAAACAAACTATGGTCTTCTAATCAGATTGTACAACCATCTGATATTTGATGATTTCTGGCATTCAGTCTCATTAAACAATTGGATTATTCATATTATTGCATGAGTCAGCATGCATGTACAATGCACCAAGCTTGGTTTTTCAGGGCCCTTGCTTTTTGTGAGCTGGCTATGATGGTGTTAATGGACTACTGTGTTGCAGGACATATTAGTGGAGAAGGATTTCAATATAGTAGCTGAAGCCCCTGGGGTTGTTACACCAGTCACAATAAAGTTTAATGCCAGTGTTACAGAAAATATTTTGGAAATCCGCTTCTATTGGGCTGGGAAAGGGACAACACGAATACCTGCAATTGGAGTTTATGGTCCCCTGATATCAGCTATTTCTGTTGACCCCAGTTAGTTGACTCTTCCCTTTAATAATATTGTAATTCTAATAGTTGTCATCGTTATTGTAATACTCATAAGGAGTAATGACTATATGCCAGTTGAAATTTAATGGTTTATGTCAAAGTATTAAAGCATTTCAATATAAGGGGACATTGTAATCCCGTTAGTAGATTGTGGGACGAGGGCATTGCAAAAACCGGAACATTGAGAGGACATTGAATTGAATGGGATAAATGTAGTTTCCCCTATAAAATTTTATTATTTAGTATAGCCTAGTTTTTTAATTTCAATTTTACACCTTAAATTAATATGGTTTGAGTTTCTTTCCTCATTGCCAAACTAACTCCTGATTAGCATAATCACTTGGTTATTTTTTGGCAGACTTCATACCTCGTTCAGAAGGGGGGAAGGCAAATATTGCACCAATTATTGTAGGAGTTGTAGGAGTATGCCTCATATTCTTGGCATTGGGTATCATTTTGTGGAGATGCTATTTCAAAGCAAAGACTGGGAAAGAAAAAGGTTTGTGTGTAATCAGTTGCACAAATCATTAATGTTTCAGATAAAATCAGAAAAAATTACCTATGTATTCTTTTGGATCACTTTAATCATTATTTTGTGCATGTGTCACACAATCTAGTAAAATCTCTCTCTCTCTCTCTCTCTCTCTCTCTCTCTCTCTCTCTACCACATTTTCATGTTAATTTTAAGAATGTAAGTGTAGTGTGTTTAGGGTCTTTAGCAACCTTGAGTTTATCAATCTGTTTTCTTCTATTATTCTATTAATCATTTAGAGAAATCATCCAAATATTTTTATTTATTTATAGTTTAAATCTTGCAGGATGTCTGTTAAAATATGATATTCAGTTTTGACTTGCACATTAGTGAAATCTGGTTGTTTTCCTCGATGCATGCCTAAAAATTTGATTATGACTTACTCTTCCTTGAAATGGTAGTTCATTGTGAATGATGAAACTGTTCTAGGAATCATTTTATTTTTGTTTGGTGGTAAACAAAAATGGTATTATTGTAATTTCACCTTTTCGAATGCTATATCCCTCGTTCTTTCCTTCTCTTCTTCCCACACCCATTTTTATTTCTCCAAATCTAAATTAATCAGCTTTGCTTAATTTTGAAAATGTATGTATGCAGACTTTCTAAATATATAGATTTTCATGTCTTAAAACTTGAAGGGAATTCTTCGATTGAGTTGTGGAATAAAGTATGTTTTTTAAAGTGTTTAGCATGTATAATAATGTCATATGCACTATGACTAGGAAGTTTTGAGCGTTTCAGATTCGTATGATTGCCTTAGTGCTTTAACTGTGGATGTATGCCACAGACCGAATCACGCAAAATATCTTGTCTCATTTATTTATTTATTCCGCTATTATTTCATTTTTCCAATTGATTATTAATTTCTTCATAAAGCTCATTCAGTAGATCAATGAAGAAAATAAGTCGCAAATTAAACTTGTGTAGTCTACCTCTTAACTGTTAGAACTCAAGGCTTGCTATGTGATTATAGAATTGTTTATAATACCAAAGAGCAACTTAGCAGTTAAAGTACCAGATTCACAGAGCCCTAAGGTATACTTTCCTCTCATTGGACAGATTTTAAAGGACTAGAGCTCCAAACAGGTTCTTTTAGTTTGAAGCAAATTATTGTTGCCACCAATAATTTTGATCCTGCAAACAAGATTGGAGAAGGTGGATTTGGTCCTGTTTACAAGGTATTCAAGCTAAACCTTTAGTTATAGTAAGTCATACTATTGTATGGTTCTTCCTTAAGGAGTCTTAATTTTCTTTTTTTTTCATGACTGGGATGTAGGGCCTGTTATCCAATGGTACTGTAATTGCTGTAAAGCAACTCTCATCTAAATCAAGTCAGGGAAATCGCGAATTTCTGAATGAGATTGGCATGATTTCATGTTTGCAACACCCAAATCTAGTGAAACTTTATGGCTGTTGTATTGAAGGCAATCAAATGTTGCTCGTATATGAATATATGGAAAATAACAGCCTTTCAAGTGCCTTGTTTGGTGAGAATTATTCCCTGCTGTTTTCTTAATTGATAGTGTTATATCACAAAAATATAGTACAGGCTTAAGAATTACCAGTACTTTTAGGTTAATGAATTTTACCTTGAATAGGCTCTAAAAGCCATCAGTTGAAATTGGACTGGCCAACAAGACAGAAGATTTGTGTTGGAATAGCTAAAGGCATAGCTTTTCTCCACGATGAATCGAGACTCAAGATCGTTCACAGAGATATAAAAGGTACCAATGTTCTGCTTGATAGTGACTTAAACCCTAAAATTTCTGACTTTGGGTTGGCTAGGCTTGAGGAAGGTGAGAAAACCCACATCAGCACCCGAGTAGCTGGAACGATGTAAGTCACGATGTTGTCTTGTAACTGACCTTTTGGCTGCTTTAGTGTTATTTTGGTTTAAATCAGTATCTTATTATGGTCAAGTGGACAATATTCACGATTTTTTTTTTT
>CM017321.1:12281957-12310559 GCA_006937295.1 Carpinus fangiana | reverse complement strand
AAAAAACACTAATTCCTTCTTTGTTAATATCATTATCTGTTTACTTTCACCATTTATACTACTATAAGGTGGAATTAAGTCTAATATTTATTTCACTTTTTACTTTTCAAATTTTTGTTTCACCAGACATCTGTACTTAAACTTGTTTCGAAGTTCTATGCAAGAAAGTGGCTTGTAAGTTTCTCTAGTTGTCTTCTATAATTCAGCTCAAAATTATGGATTTGGCTTTAAAGCATCAAGAAATTCATTTACTGGTGTTGACTTTGATTCATGTCCATGTAGTGCTAATCTTTTCCTTGTCTCAACTTATTAAACCAGAAGGGCGATTCGTCCGTGCAAGGAAGATATCAAGTGTCCTCGATGTAAGTGTGCATTTTCAGTTTCTATGAAGGATTACTTTCAAATAATCTCTAGTTCACAAAAGTTTATTGCATTTCCTCCATAATTAGCAAGCTCCTGGAATCCCTGCCATATTTAACTTCATAATATGTTATCCTAAGATGTAAATAATTAATTGAAAGGCAGTTCAGTGATTTATGCATATGGACAAAGTAAACCTTATGGAATATGGTTTTAAAAAAGATGTGTATAAGAGACAGCCCCCAGACCGGCCGTAGGGGGTGGCTCCAGCCACCCCTTGGCCAAAAATGGGGTGGCCGGGCCACCCCATTTTTGGCTAAGCCACCCCACGATTTCCTTCCTTCTTTTTTTTTTTTTAAAAAAAAATTTAATTTAATTTTTTATTATTATTTTATTATTATTTAAAATTTTAAAATTTTTTCCTTTTTAAAAAGGGAAAAAAAAAATTAATGGTAAAATGACCAAAACGACGTAGTTTTGGAGTGAAGGATAAATAGGTAATTTTGGCTGAATCCGTTAGGATTTTCTGGAAGGGGCAAATTGAAAGCAATTAGAAGTTGGGTACATCAAAGTGAGAGTTTTTCAATTTTGGGGGAGTGTTTGCAAAAGGCGCGTAAGTTCAGGGGGGTTAAGTGAAATTACCCCTTCTGTTTTTTAATGAAGTTTAACGTTTAAAAAAGGATATTCCATTCAATTTAACGAGTTTGACTGACAGAATAAGGATTTTAGAAAGAAAATGGTAGTTTAATAGGATTGGGCAATAAGGTTGGTAGTTCATGAGGAAAAATTAACAATACATTATAATTGATGAGAAAAAAGGTAATTACCCTTGCAGTTATTTACCAACAAGGGAAAAAAGAGAAGTGTTCTTCAACTCATTCAATCCCATTAAATTATTTATGTTGAATATTATCTCTAGTAAAATCGAACATTTCTCATAAAACATGTAGTCATGGCCACTTTCATCATTATTTTAAGGAAAAACTTCACTTAAACGTTTCTAAACTTTTGCCAATTTTGCAATTATTCCTTCAAAAAAATATCAAAATCTCAATTTAATGCATCGAATTTTTAATTTTTTGTAATGTTACCTCCGTTAAGTTATTCCATTAATTGTCATCGTCTAGAAAGTTGGGGTGAGTAGGGCATATTTGTAGTGTTGTCAGGTTACACGCTTAAGAATACTTGGCACAATTGGTCGCTTTCCACAGTTTGAAGAGGACATCATGTTTGAAGTGTTCTCAGGCTCCAGGGTCAAACACAAATTAACGCAGGCTTTCAATGACCAATTAATTCCAAATTGATACAATGAAATGTATTCTCTCGTCTTTCTCTTTTCCTTTCTTTTTCCCCAAATGAATGCAATAGGCCCTTAGCATTCCGCTATTTTCATTTGTTCTTTAGGTGAAAATTTAAGCTTTCATTAACACAAGATCAAATAGTACAACTCTCAAAAATTACAATATCATGAAGTAAAAAAGAATATTCTTCCATCCAAATTTTCTCAAATTAAAGAGCTACTTTTGCCAGAAGATGACTTATTTATGAAAAATTGAAAGATTTCTTTCAGTGACTATCTGTTTGAGGGGACAATACTAGTCAAGGCAACTGGTGCCTGGAAATTAATGGCTGAGATAAGGAAACCTAATCTCCCTCAACTTCAAAGTAAGTAATATTCATAAAGCAAAAGAAAAGTCAAACTCAACAAATATCTGCTTTCTGGGTGACCAAAAACTCCACACCTGCCTCAATAATTCTAAGCACAAAAGAACATCTACTCTAACAGAAGGAGAGAGCTTGGAATTTGGATGCTTTAATCAATCTTGTGGGGGTTCCAGACATGTTCTTCCTTAAACATGCACTCTTGGTTTCGGTTGTAGCCCTCAGTTGCTTGAGCACACAAAGATTTGCTACTGCTATGGTGCCTCAAAATGAAGGTATGATGAAATTCCTATTTCCCTTTCCCTTTTCCTTTTCCTTTTCTTTTTTGTTAGCGTAATTATGGGGTAAGTGATTATTTAACATGTTTATTAATTTAAATGTTGATTTAACACACATTACTAAATTCAAGGCATACTATATTTGTATGTGCATGGCACTCGGAAATGTTGGCTACAACATGTTACTGTTTGATGTGCTTGTATTTCAGTTGATGCTCTCCAGCAAATGGCCAATACAATGGAGGCTACTAACTGGAAGTTTAATCCCACCTCTTGCACATTGGAAACGGTCGGGGTTATATCACCGGAGCCGGCCGGTTCTGAGAAGAACATTACTTGCAATTGCCAATTCGATAACAATACCTGCCACATTGTAGCCATGTATGGTATTCTATGTTTGAGGTCTTATTTTTTTGTTTCTACTAAGAAATATAAGAGTATTAATTAATAATTTTCAATTTTCATTTGACTTTGTTGTGCTTGTTTGTTGGTTCGTGATTTATTGTTTTCAGAGAAATCAAAAGGTTCAGTCTGCCAGGGGTACTTCCACCTGAGCTGGATCAGCTCCCTTACCTCCAAAAGATGTAAGCTTCATTTAAAAAATGCAGCTATTAATTTTCTGTTTGGTTGCCAGGAAAACCAAAAACTAAAGTACTAAACCCATGTTTTTATTGGCAGTGATTTTGCTTACAACTATCTAAGTGGGTCAATTCCAATTCAATGGGGTTCAATGGAATTGAAGTTTATGTAAGCAATATTATTTTCTTCTCATTTTCGTTACTTTAAGCACATAGAGAGCATTGAATTCTTTGATCAATTAACTATAAAAAAAACATTATATTGCAGCTCTGTTCTTGGAAACCGATTGTCAGGGGAGATACCAAAGGAATTGGGTAACTTCAGGAATCTCACATACTTGTAAGGGTTTTTTTTTTTTATACCAAAATTATGTCTTGGAAAATGATGTTGCCATTTTAGTCCATGAAGTTTGGAAGGTTATTGTCATATAACTTTTAGCATAAAATATGGGCAATTGAGTCAGTGTATGCTTATTACTTTTCCCTAGTTTCTTTGTGCTATTTCAATCGTAAGAGGTTCCTCTCTGGAATTAAAAAGCATGCAATTTCTGTGCTTCTATCACCTTTGAGTACATTTTCCATGAAACACAATAGTCTGTGTGTGTGGACAGAAGAACTTGCTGACAAATTGAATGGGAAACTCTTTTCTTAGGAATCTTGAAGCAAATCAATTTTCTGGAACAATCCCTCCAGAACTTGGGAAGTTAGTTAACTTGGAAACTTTGTGAGTCACCTTGTAACTTCTTTTCTGAGATGGATAACCTATTTTTTTTTTTTTTCCATACTTTGATTTGCCAATTTTGTTCTAATACTTGTACTTGCAGGATGCTATCCTCTAATAATTTGAGTGGGAATTTGCCAGACGAACTTGGTGGGCTGAAAAACTTGACGGATTTGTATGCTTTTCTGTTTTATGATACTTCACCAGACATATAAACTCATGCTGACATTGTAGAATTGATGACGTTTTACTGCACCTTGCAGCCGTGTAAATGATAACAACTTAAATGGAACAATACCAGATTTTATTCAGAACTGGAAACAACTTGACAGACTGTATGCTCCTGAGCTTTCAAAATACCAAATGCCTTTTAGGGTTTGAGGAAAGTAGCATAACTGAGGCTTGTTAATTTCTCATGATTGTTTTCTTTCTATTCAATGCAGAGAAATGATTGCTAGTGGACTCAAAGGGCCAATACCATCATCCATTTTGGTTTTGGAAAAGTTAACAGATTTGTGAGTGAAGATATTCTTGATCACTCTATTAAGTGACATAAATATTTTTATTAATCGATAATCGATATGGTTTTGCTTGAAGGATTGATTGTGTTCATAACATTATCTTTACATACAGGAGGATTAGTGACATAAGTGGGGCAATCCAGGCTTTTCCAGATTTGGGAAACATGACAGGCCTTACGAGAATGTATGTTCAATGTTTAGTTTATGTGATGTTCATAATCGAATATATTTATCTATAATCTGACTATCATAATTGACTCAATGTTTTTTGGTCTTTTAGAATTTTGAGGAACTGTAATATTTCTGGCGAAATTCCTGATTACATCTGGAGAATGAATCATCTACGAATTCTGTAAGGACAAAACTTGAGGTCTTTTTTATACAAATATTGTATTTTTCTTTCCCACTTTTTTCCTTTGCAATACTTATAGACTTGAATAATAACCTAAGTTATGCTGCTGAATATGTGTTCATATAAATGCCATTGTAATTCATTTTCACCGAGTAGGGTGGGAAAAATCTAATCTAAGAAGCATAATGTAGTTTCTGATGAGGTAATGGGATGATGACAAACTTGAATAAGACTTGGGAACCTAGTCAAGAATGGCCTGCATTGGCACTATGGGTGGAGAAACGAGTGATTAGGAATGGCTTTGTTCCTAATTCCAAACCTGAGGTTTCTTGTTTTATAGTTAATATATTCTTCCCTACTATTTATTCTTTATGGTGCTCTGACTTATCCAGAGTTTTAACTCTTGCAACAGTAGATTACTAAATGTCTCTGGGACTAAGATATGAAGATATGCTTTTATCTTGTGATTTTGGACAGGGATCTCAGTTTTAACAAGTTAAGTGGAGAACTACCCACTGTTATAAGCACAAACAGTATAAAGTTCATGTAAGTTATGATATGGAAATTCTAGTATTATGAATTCTTACTTTTGCAATGTGATCGCACCCTTAATCATGTCCTGTTATTAATATTAACATACTAATTGTATGATGTGGATTTCATCATCAGTTTCTTAACCAGCAACTTGCTTAGTGGAAATGTTCCGGAGTCGATCTTGAAGAAAGGAACTAACGTGTATGTTTCTCATCTTGGATGCCTAGTCTTTTAAATCTTCTGTTTGGTTGGGAAATAGATTTGCATGTGTCTTGATTTGAAAATGAGGCTTGAAGTTACTATTTTTGGAGATATATGAAAGTTTCACTACATTTGGTGAAGATCAGAGAGTTTCAATAAGAATCAAAACTCCTTATGAATCAAAATGCATCATTTTAAGAAGTGTTTTATTTTTCTCTTTTGGGGAATGCAGGGATCTCTCCTACAATAACTTTGTAAGGCAAAGAGCAGAGCAGCCTGCTTGCCATACCTCGTCAGTACAAAAAACACTAATTCCTTCTTTGTTAATATCATTATCTGTTTACTTTCACCATTTATACTACTATAAGGTGGAATTAAGTCTAATATTTATTTCACTTTTTACTTTTCAAATTTTTGTTTCACCAGACATCTGTACTTAAACTTGTTTCGAAGTTCTATGCAAGAAAGTGGCTTGTAAGTTTCTCTAGTTGTCTTCTCTAATTCAGCTCAAAATTATGGATTTGGCTTTAAAGCATCAAGAAATTCATTTACTGGTGTTGACTTTGATTCATGTCCATGTAGTGCTAATCTTTTCCTTGTCTCAACTTATTAAACCAGAAGGGCGATTCGTCCGTGCAAGGAAGATATCAAGTGTCCTCGATGTAAGTGTGCATTTTCAGTTTCTATGAAGGATTACTTTCAAATAATCTCTAGTTCACAAAAGTTTATTGCATTTCCTCCATAATTAGCAAGCTCCTGGAATCCCTGCCATATTTAACTTCATAATATGTTATCCTAAGATGTAAATAATTAATTGAAAGGCAGTTCAGTGATTTATGCATATGGACAAAGTAAACCTTATGGAATATGGTTTTAAGAGGATTATGTTATTTGTTTCCCTTTGATTCTTGAGAATGTTGTGGTTGATATGGATTTTAGCTTGAAAGTTTGTATATCTCTGATTGGTTGCCAAGAGTTTTTTCCTCCTAAAGCAACAGAGCTTCAATTGTAAGCACATGGTTTATATTTAAAGACAGCTATCCATGCAAGTTTACATGAATTTTCTGACTGATAATATGAAGTTGTCTGTGTTTCTCTTGTGGCCTTCTAACTTCATCCTGTTATCATGGTATCTCAAGAGTTTCTTTCTCTGAGTTTTTAGTGCATATTTCTCTGGGCAGATTGGAATTCTTTACATATCAATTGTGGTGGGGATTACATTGAAGAAAGAGACATTGTCTATGAAGGTGATGCAGATGTTAATGGTGGTGCGGCGAGATTCTTTTTGAGTGACAACGATAACTGGGGACTAAGTAGCACTGGAGACTTCATGGATGACAATGATTTCCTGAACACTCGTTATATTTCAACTCGGCCTTTACAAAACATCTCTGCATTATACACCACAGCTCGCATTTCTCCTCTCTCTCTTACCTATTATCGATATTGTTTAGAAAATGGGAGTTACACTGTTAGTCTACACTTTGTGGAGACACAATTCACAAATGGCACAACGTATAACAGTCTTGGGAGGCGCATATTTGATATATACATTCAGGTAAGCAATCACATTTGTTTAATATATGCTTACTATGAGAATTTGCATGAGTGCTTGATACTTCATTCTTCCATTCTTTAATACTCTTGGAATTGTTGAATAATATAATTGATCATATATACTATTGAGACAAGAGTTACAATAACTCAAGAGACAAAGAACCCGAGTTAAGAGTTACAAGAACTAAAGGGACAAGAATTGCAAATGATAAATTAACTCTATTATTGTTAATGTAAAAGTAGAAAAGACTTGTAATGTGTGGACGTAGGCCATAGGCCGAACCGGCCACCTTAATTCTTTGAGTCTCTCTTCTTTGTTCTCATTTATCTTCTCTAAATTATAAGTTCTAATATATACTTGGGAGTTCTAGAAATTGACGAAATAGAATGCTTTATTGATACTTTACCGTTTCCTTTTACTAGATGGGTAACATTTTTGAAGAAAAAAAAAGTTATGGTCTCAAGTCAGATTGTACAATCATCTGATGATTTCTGGCATTCACAGTCTCATTAACAATTGAATTATCCATACTATTTCATGAGTCTGCATACATGTGCTAGGCTCTTGAGAGTTCATGCTTTTTGAGCTTGCTACAATGGTGTTAATTGACTACTATGTTGCAGGACATATTAGTGGAGAAGGATTTCACCATGGTAGCAGCTGAACCAATCATAAAAAATTTTAGTGCTAGTGTTACAGAAAATATTTTGGAAATCCGCCTCTATTGGGCTGGGAAAGGGACAACTCGAATACCTGCAACTGGAGTTTATGGTCCCCTGATATCAGCTATTTCTGTTGACCCCAGTGAGTTGATCCTTCCCATTATCATTATTGTTATTGTTATACTACTACTTCTACTGGTAGTGATACTGCCACTGCCCTGATTTCTTGCACTAGAATCAGTAAGACGTTGAAAGTTGATGACCGACCACATTTAGAGATTTCTAATATATACTTACCACTTGAAGAAAGTTAAATATATATATATTTTTTCTGAGCAAAATGGTAGGCTGGGGGAGACTAATTGTAGTTATCTTATCTGGGCGTGATCATAATAGTATCTACATGCTGAAAGCTGAACATGAGAGGCCTAAACAGTGAAAACTGCAGGTGTTCCCTTAAGTTCGATTGAGCCATAGCCAGACCTAGTCTCACCAGGGCATCAATGGGAATCTAAGGCAACAAATACTAATCAGACATATGTGAGGATTTTTCATTGCAAATATTTGAACCCACGCCTTAGTACATACCTTGACCACTTGAAAATTTCTTTGGGTCATTGAACCACCATCCTTGATGGTGAAGAAAGTTAAATAATTATTTGGCTTGGAGTAATACTCATAAGGAGTAATGAATTGTACCAACATATGAATTTGACTTGTTCTCCGTGTGAGAAAATCAAAACATATGCTTTAGAGTAGGAAGAAAGTTGAATATTTATTTGGCTAATAATCCTCCAACCTGTGCAATCACTCCGGGATGCCATTTTGAAAAACTGCATCAAGTGCCCCTCTAGGTCTTTGGTTTGTGAATGTGTTTAGTAGATGCAGATTACTCATTGATGTTGCTCCTTTGAAATGCAGATTTCTCTAATTTTCTTCCATTAACTATAAACTTTTATTATTTAGTACAGCCTGGTTTTCGAATTTCAATTTTAAACCTTAATTTATGTATGGTTTTATTATTCACTTGGTTGATTATTTTTGGCAGACTTTTCAGAAGGGGGGAAGGATCTAGTTATTGTTGGAATTCTAGGATTCTGCATCATATTCTTGGAATTGGGTATCATTTGCTGGAGGCGTTATTTCAAACTAGAGCCTTGGAAAGAAACAGGTTTGGATGTTATCAATAGCACAAATTATTGCTTTCACATATTTAATTTAATTGTTTAGGGGTGGCCAAACCACCCTATGAGGGGTGGTTCAGCCACCTCTTAGCACATTTTGAACATTGCGTGGCTCTTTAAAAAACGGTTGTTAGTTTTTAGGACTTTTTATATTTTTCTTTAAAAAAAGAAAATTGAATTCAACTATTTTATGATTAGAGATTTGTTTTCCTAAGCCCTTTTCACTCGCTCCGTTTTATGTTTTGTTTTCAGGTTATGAGCGAAAACCATTAGGAGGCTGGAATGGGGATAAGAATAATTATTGAGTCCATCGGCATCATTTAAACTTTTAAATAAGTGTAGTAGCACTAGACTTAAATTATTATGAATAATTTTTTTAAGAGAAATGCTAAAAATTATTCTTTCAACTATTTCCCTACAGTGAATGGATAAATTTACTATTGAATTTTTGTAGGACCTACATAAGTCCACAAATCAATGATAAATCTATTAGATATGCAAAAAGAAGATGATTGAAATATGGTTAAGAGAATGATGTATAATATATCTCTTTTTGTAAATGTTAGTATTTAAAGTTTTTTTTTTTTTTGAAGGAAAATAGTTGTAGCTTTTCATTAAGTAATTAATCAAATAGTCTGGAGTACGTAGGAAGCTCCAGTAATACATTCAGGAAAGCCCTCAACCCACACTCTATCCAACGAAGAGGAAATAGCCAGATGAGCCGAAGCATGTGCAGCCCCGTTACCAACATTAGGAGCCCTTTCAACTATGCACCTGCTTATAGTACTCCTCTACAGCCCGTATATATAGTCTGCCGCACCAGATCACGTGGGTGTGTAAAAACACCTCCATGTAGGACCTCATTCCTTCTCAACCAGATGCGTCGTGCAATTAGCCCCACAAACTGTACCATTTCCTCCTCCGTGCAAGCACCAAAGATGCCTTCTACTATCTGCATAAAATCAGGACTGGAGAAAAAGCTTTTCTGGATACTCCATACATCTCTGGCAGAAGGGCGTTGCCAGAGAATGTGGAAACATGTTTCCATATCTTGTTCACAGAAAGACATAAAGAATCCATGATGACTTTTCTCTTGGATAGGTTTTCACGAGTAGGGAGACTATCGTGACATGCCCTCCAAATAAAATGTTTTTCAACATTAGGGACCGGTAATGCCCACAATTTTCTCCACACCTCTCGTTTGCACCCCAGATTTGAGGTCCCCGCGCGCCACGGATTGTACTTCAAGGTCTTGTTGAATATGGTGTGCACTTCTTACCGAGAAAATACCATTTGCCGTTCCCCTCCCAATAATAGCATCACTCCGACTTGTGCAACTAATTGGTATTGATTGAATCATTTTGATCTCCTAGCTCCTCGGTAAACATTAATAATTCCAACAATTGAATGTTCCACCACTTCGTATTTTCATCAATAAGCTCGCAAACTTTGGCATCCGGGTTTAACAATCTAGAAGGGGACAAAATCCGGAACATTGGTTGTTGGGGAAACCACCTATCCTTCCAAATTCGCACCGAAGATCCATTTCCCACACGCCACACCAAACCTTCTTTAACAATGGCACTAGAGCTGTGAATACTCCTCCAAGCAAAGGAAGGGCGATGACCCACACCGGCCTCAAGAATTGAACTTTCCGAATAATACTTAACCTTCATGATGCGTGGCTAGACGAAGGGCACACTTAACCTACCATCAAATAATAATTTATATAGTTTCTTGCTGACTTTGAACTTTTTATTTATTTATTTTGAGATAATGCTGACTTTAAACTTAATTTGCAATAGCATTAAATATTTAATGGGTCGTATACTCGGTTGAGGACCATGAATACAAAATGGAATTTATCGACTTGAACGTACAGTTCACAAACTGGGGGCTTTTTATAAAGTTTAATGATATTTAATAGACTAATATATATATATGACTTTTATTTTATATAACAATTATATAACCGTCCACTAAATAACATCAAGGAGACGTAAAGCTTCACGGGTCAATTTATCTGCATTTTGAAATGGTGCATAGCAGACAGCAGGTATACTTTGGCTGGCTATGAGCAAATGGTTTGGTCATATTTGATAATCTCCTTTAGTCTCAGCAAGAAAGTTCCCTTTCTACTTTTGAGCTTTTTTGATCATGGATAGAAATTGGGTACAAATGGCCGGGCTCCGTCCAGATACAAATCTTAATTAGGACACATGGTTAAGAATTAAGAATGCTCTTAATAAAGTGGGGACACGTAAGTTTATAAAATACCTTATATGATTATATCACCACGTATCATGCTCTACAGTTAATGTCTACGATGACTCGTACTCTATTAATTAATATTGACTTGATGATAGTATTTTTTTCAACTTAATTAGCAGTTCTGATACTGATTAAATGATATATATAAACGTTAGGTACTATCTTTAATAATCGACTGACACTTTAAATCGTAACACATCGGTCGTACGTGTGTATCCCATGCAATATAAGACACCTTACATGCAATACGAGAATTCATTTTAATTTAACTATATCCCATGTCCTCTGTCCCCTTATTTTGGCTTTCCTATAACTTTCCGAAGAAGACCAATCTGCTTGGGAGAATTGAAGACTGAAAGTACGATAAAGACGGGTTCATGCATGTGCTAGCTATTGACCAATCTAACTTGGACTTGGTCAAACGTTGAAAACAATCAAACAAAAAAAGGCAAAAATAAACAAATAAAGAAAGAAAAAAGCTAACCCTTTCCTTTTTTGATTGAGATACGTACACTTTTTAATAGGAAATTGAATTCATTCAAAGAAAGCTTGTCACCTACGTTTGGTGATCAACTCAGGCTGATCAGTTTGGCTTGGGTTGCATCAACTTATGCAAGTTAAAACTTCTTTCTCTTCCTCAGCTGCCCACTTTAACTCTTTAAGACGTTTCAATAACTTCAACCTAAATATTGTAAAGAGAAATGCTACGATTTTTTTTTTCGATATTTTTTTGGCGTTCTCGTAATACTAAGTAGATATTATTTTTTAATGATTTTACATAGTATTAGGTTTTGAATTGCAACCTTAATTAGCTGCCTAAAGTTTGGATAAGAATATCCTACAATTTCAAAGGGATTGTAGGATAATTTGTAGTTTCACAAATTATGTAAATTTATGCAACTTCTTATATCAAACGGAATGAAAAATGTAATTACCTACTCAAAAGGTAACATATTACTAATGAAAATTGAATTATTTTTATCAGGTTCTTACGCTTTATGTCATAGATCTTTGAGCCAAAAATTGTATTTTTGTTTACTAAAGAAGAAGCGTCTCTTCGAAAAATAAAGAAAAAGCATTTTGGAATGATTTTTTTTTCAAGCCGTTCGTCACATTCGGTGCAAGAAACAACTTGAATTCACATAATTTGAAAAGTTTTAATTTTTTTTTAAAAAAAAAAAATTGTAGTAGATCCTAATCCATAGAAGCGCATGGCAACCACGGTGGTGACTGCTAGTGTCCCTTATAATAACGCATTATCGTCACCAGCCCTCCCATATAGTTACCCTTTTTCAACAATCTTGTCCTGTTTTTAATTTACTTAATTACCCCCCAAAAAAGTCCTATTTTGGAAACAAAATTTTTTTTTTTTTTTTTTACATGTCCACACAAGAGGAGGGAGATTCGAACTAGTAACCTCCACTTCATTAGACGTGGTTTCAGCCGATTGAGTATTACCTCTTGGGGACAACAAAAACATATTCTTATAGAATATAATAACCCAAATTAAATTATCATATTGACCATAACTAGATCACATTTTTCAGATTAATATATATGGATTCTAAAATCTAAAACCTTAATTATCATTTAAGAATTAGTAAAAAAAAAAAAAAGAAAAAAAAGAAGCTTTCTAAATCACTTCATATTTATAATAATAATGTTAAATATAATATGTAAAGCTAGAGTAAAGTTCAAAAATTGGACCATTCCAAAAGCTTGAGTGATTATTAGCGCATGACAGGCTTGGTGCTAGCTAGAGCCAAGCATGTGTAAACAGTGAGGTTTGAAAAATGCCTATTTTTTTAGTAAAAGTATCATTGCTTTTTTGACTAAATGAGCCTTTGGAGATGCTTAATTATCTTCTCTAATGTCTCATTGATCTTTTTTGTTTTATTAAAATAGTATAAAGAAAATTAAATTTACCCTTTTAATATTGTAGTTTCAATCATCCTATCATTTAAAAAATGCCTCTTTCTGTATTCTTACTATCTGCTCCATTAGATTTACCGTTAAAATTTGACAAAATGTGTACATATGATGTACCTCAAGATGGTGACATATATACATATTTTCTAAGCAATAAAATTCAACCAAAGATGCCTCTAGGACCAAATTTATCACATTGGAAAACCCAAAGAGTTTACAATCAAGTTTGTTTAACCCAAAAGAGAAGAGAAAATTGCTAAATTGATCTTTGTATTTTGATCATATAACAACTAATAAATGCTCATTTTGTTTCAAAATGAATTTAATAAATCCTAGTGGTATGCCTCTATGAAAAAATGATGACTTTTGTACAAATTTGGCCACTTTACCATTGGAGTCATACAAAAAACTGCAAAATTTTCCTCAAATAAAAATTATAAATAAACAAAAAGATAAATAGAAAAAAAATTTGGTTTGGGGGTGGATTGAGAGTGCGTTAGAACCACCTAGACATACTAGGGGTAATTGACCACCCTTAAGGGTCTTTTGGAGTGGTTTGGGCACCAAGATGCTAGTTTTGGAGTAGCTAAATTACTCTTTGGGTATTAGGGGTGGTTCGACAACTTCCAATAACAATTATAGTGGTTGTTGACTACTTTCAAAGTTATGAGATAGCTCAACTATCCATACAACAATCAATGGCGGATGATTTAGACATTTCAAGCTATGAGATGGTTCTAGGGTTGTTAGTGAGCCTTCGTGGTTATGGGGGTGGTTTGCCATCCCTAGAATTGGCTAGAAAGGATGATTGAATCGCCAAATGAGTCAATGACCCTTGGAGTAATTTTTTGTAAGAATTGTCGAATCATCCCAAAACTTTAGAACTGGCTTTAAATTTGTAATTTCATGGTAATTTTGGTGAAATATTGTCAGAATTCATCCATAGGAATCATTTGTCACTTAGGAATATCACAAGAGTTTATAAGTTTATTTTGAAAATAAAATTTTATTTATTACATAATCAAAATCACAAGGATAATTTAACAATTTTTCATTAAAAAAAAAAAACAAAAACACATTTTATGACAGGGAAAAACAATGATGCTGACTGCTAATGCATGGGGTACCTTACAAAGACGCCATCCCGCCCGCCTCCTACAGTTACCCTGTCTAAACTTTATTATCCTGTTTCAACGATCTTGTCCTGTTTTGGTGCCTATTCTTCTGTAATAAAATAACCCAAATTGAATTTTCACATGGCCATCACTAGATTACATATTTTAAGATTTATAATTTGGATTCTAAAGTCTAAAACTTTTACTATTACATATTGGTTTTTTTTTTTTTAGCTTTTATAAATCAGTTCATAGTTGTAACAATAATATTGAATACAATATGTATATAATTCTTTTTCCTTGAAGAATACACCTTTTTTACAAATTAATTCAATGTAAATGTAGTTTAATAATCCAATAATATCAATTTATAGCAAGAAATATATAGACTGTGAACAGCCGCCATCATTATTATAGAGAGAGACGGGAAAGTCCAAACCCAGAACATTCCGAAGTTCAAAGAATCCACAACATTAGCTACATCCATTTTCACATCTGTGTGGTGGGATTAGAGTTTCAAATGTGAACTACATACATTGGTTGATTCTCGTATGTACAGCTTTTTGCAAAACCAAGAAACTGTGAGGCAGCCAACTTTGTTTCCAAATCATGTGTTAAAGTTTCTTCAGAAGCATCAGTAATAGTTGTGTCAAATTCTTGACCATGGTGGCAAAGAATCTCTTCGTGTGTATGGTTTTTGCGTTGAGTTGCTTCGGGTTTCTGAGATTCGCAAAGGCAGTGGTAGCCCAAGATGAAGGTACGAGCTTGCTCTTCACAGGGAAAAGAAATGGAAAGTTTGAATCTTGGGAAGTTAGTCAAACTGGGTGTCACCCATTAACTGCTTGGATTAGTTGTGCTTAGCTTATCATTTTTCATAGTAAGATATGAAAGTACTGTGTAGTGATCTTTTTTTTTTTTTTTTTTTCATTGAGTTATTTGGTGACAAAACAGAAAATTGGGGGTTTCCCCTTTGAAATTTATGATTATGGTGCTTCACAAGTGCATGATTCTCTGGTACTCTGTATTTAGATGGGCTAAGTTCTAATCACTGTGATTCTCAAATGCTTATTGGTCTAAATTCACATAATTCTGGCAAAACTGATTTTTTTTTGTTTCCTTGTTTTAATGCATTTATCGAATTGTCGAATGTCATATTAAGTTGTTAGTTTTCATATTTTCCTTCACAAATGTGGAAGTGAATTGGAAAATTAAGTTGATTTCTTCATGAAACTTTGCTGATTTTGAAATATGTTAATATTTGGGATTCAATCAATCTCCATGATCTAGTGTCTAGTTGATCGTGAGCCAATATGTCACTGCAAGGAGGTCAAGGAAAAAGGAAAGAAAAAAGAAGAAGTTATTTTTGGAAAATAAACATAAGCGAAGAATGGTAGAAATGTTGTGGATGTTTCTCGAATTTCTTTTTTTCTTTTTTTGCTTCAAGCCTCAAGGTCATGTGATTCAGAATGACAAAGATGTTAAAAAATTTCTTGGCTATTTAGAACTGCTGGACACAGTTGAGCTTATAGTGTTTTGAATCTGAATTTAGGAAATAAAAATGATATTGCTCAAGCGCTGATAACTCTTTTCCTTGGTTCTTTGTAATATGAATTTTTGTGACTTAAAGTAGCCAAAACTAGGTGCAATGAAGTTGGATTTCCAGTTTTTTTTTTTTTCTAAGCACAGTTGTACAATGCTGATTTGACATGCCATGTTTATTGATTGTGGATGTTGTGTAGTTGATGCACTCCAACAAATAGCTACTACCATGGGCTCAACATATTGGAAGTTTAATGGTAATTCTTGCCAAATTGAAATGGTTGGGATGACACCAGATCCACCAAGGAATTCTGAAAGCAGCATTGCTTGTGATTGCAACCTTAAGAATAGCACCGCCTGTCATGTCGTGAGGATGTACAGTTCCCTCATTTTGTTACTAATTATTTTTATGTCAAATCTTCCATCTTATGCATGATTTTACATTTCCGTATGATGGTAAAAAAAATATATATATTTTTTATTAATTAATTTAAGTTAACTCATCTAAGCCTTCATCTACTAATGTATATCTACTAATGTATATATGTTTAGTGTTATTTTGTTTATCAGGTTAGGGAAAAAAATTTTGATGACTATACATTGTAAATGAAGGCCACCAAACATTTTTTTTTTTAAAAAAGCTGCCTTTTCTACATCCATGACATGATTGTTCTACTTCTCATGATAACGCAACTCACTATTTAATAACTCATTTATTATAGAGTGCTCAAAGGCTATAGTCTTCCTGGCATGCTTCCACCTCAACTGGTGAAGCTTCCTTACCTTCGAGAAATGTAAGATCATTTTGAAATGCTTCAGTTACACGTTTGATGTTAATATTTTACAACACTAATGTCTAACACAATTCACTAGAATTTAGTAAAGATTATTTTTTCAGCGTTTTCAATTTACACTGGTTGTCCTCTCATTGTAGTGATTTTGCCCTCAACTATCTCAATGGGACAATACCTCTGGAATGGGCTTCAATGCAATTAACCTCTATGTGAGCTCTTCTGTTTTATATTGATGAAGTTTTTTTTTTTTTTTTGTAAGTTATTGATGAAGTTTTGATGTAGCTGCTTTTATCTTAAATTAACGAGCAAGTAATGTGCAGCTCTGTTCTTGTGAATCGCTTATCAGGGGAGATTCCAAAGGAACTGGGAAATATTACCAGTCTCACATACCTGTACGTCTTGAACTTTGGTTTGAAGTCTTTATGAGTGCTTGAGTTGTGAAATAAAGTAGAAAGACTCTGGTTTTCTTGTTAAGTGTACTTCTATGACCTCAAACTTCTGAAACTTTTTGTGTTTTTCAACTGTTATATGGTTGTTTTGATACCCCTGCACGCCATAGTGATTTCTTGGATGGTTTAATCATGAGTTTCTATTATGCACTTTTAGTAATCTCAATATACCTTTTTTGGTTTTGTGTTTACCTTTTTCTTTTCTTTTATTTTTTAAAACAGATGCCTTGAAGCAAACCAATTCTCTGGCATTGTTCCTCCTGAGCTTGGAAATTTGACCAATTTACAGACTTTGTAAGACATCTCATATCTTCATTTTGGTAGTTTATAATTAATTCTTTTCCTTGGTAACACATTTTTGAAGGATTTTGTTGGTTCATTGCTGCAATATTGTGATTGCAGGATGCTATCCTCCAATAATTTGACAGGAAACTTGCCAATGACTTTTGCCATGCTGGGAAGTCTAACAGATTTGTGAGAGTTTATTATATCTGCTTCTGTTGAGATAATTTGCCCCCTCCTTTAAAACATAAATATAGAAAGTTTTGCTGATGAACATCAGTTTATTGCACAATGCAGTAGGATAAATGATAACAACTTCAGAGGAACAATACCCGATTTCATACAGAACTGGAAGCAACTGACAAGATTGTAAGATCCTTGTGTTTTTTTCTTCAAGAGATCTCAAGTGCTTTTTGAGTCTTGATAGCAGATAAGTCTTTATTTTACGTATATTTTCTAATATTTATTCTCATTAAAATTTGAATTCTTGAAGAGAAATGCATGCAAGTGGACTGGAGGGACCCATCCCACCAAATATATCACTTCTGAGTAATTTGCAGCAGTTGTGAGTAAAAAACCTTCTTACATCCATCCATTTGCTTGATAGGATGCTACTTTTATTTTTTGGTATATTCAATCAACAGTTTTCACTCATGCGGCTTGTTTTAAACAGGAGGATTAGTGATATAGATGGGCCCAATCAGGATTTTCCTATGTTGATAAATGTGTCTGGCCTAGTAAGATTGTATGTTTAGTGCTTATTTTGTCAAATATATATATATTCGATTTGATGATGCTTTATGTGATACAGTTCAGTTATGTATTTTAGGGTTTTGAGAAGCTGTAAAATTTCTGGGGAGATCCCTTCATACATCTGGACAATGAAGAATCTGGAAATGTTGTAAGTAAAGCATGTGACATATTGGAGTATGCTGTTTATTAGATTGAATTAGGCAATCATATATATCTGTGTAAGTGTGTGTATCGATATTTGCCTTCAGAATGCCTTTGATTTGGATGGTATTTGAAGCTCCAAAGAACATGCCTTTGTTGCAATGAACAACAAAGATGGGGGCCAGTTAACTGAAAATAAAAGGCTAGCTTTTCTTTACTTATAATGGTAGATTACTTTGATTTTATTTTCATTTCTAAAATGTTATCCTTGCTCATATGTAAAGTGTTGTTAACTCCACAATACGTTGCATCCATTCAACGATAAATCTTGGGCAGATGCATGAAAGTCAAGCAAGATTTATTTTTACATCACTTGATTGGAGAAATTCTTAGGATTGATAGAATTCTAAGGGACTATTTGGTTGTGTTTTCAAAGAGTACTTTTACCAAATTGATTTCAAAGAACAAAAGAAAACTGCCAACAAGATGTTTCCAATTGAGTTATTTTTCCTAAACTGAAAATAGAAAGCAGTTTCAAGAAACTTTATTTTGTTTTCAGAGAATTGATTTCAAAAGCAACAAAAGAAAATAAAGATAAATCAACATTGCAATTTAGTGTGAAAGACCTCAAATAAAAGTAAAGGTGTAGAAAATAGTTTGAATGATGATGTAGAAATAAGTTCTAGACCTATTACAAAGATTGGTGTAATAAGAAACAATCTGGCTTCGCAAACTATGAATATTGCACTCTTATTAAGAAACCAAATTACAGAAACTGAAGACATCATTGAGAACACATTTAATTTGTAGACACACTTACGCACACACATTTAATTCTCCAGCTTCAAAGGTCTTGAATTTGGCTTGGGCGGTGAAAGGGACGGCTGGTCTAACCTATGGTGGGCAGGAAGGGAAACTAAAACAGCTCTTTGGTCAAATAGTGGCTGATAAATATGGGGGGGGGACTTCTTCTCCAAAAGAGATGGAGGCAAATGGTAACAGGGGGATGAGGGATGAAGATATTTATTATGAAGCTTAAAATTTTATCATGGAACGTGAGAGGGCTAAATGAGGTGAAGAAGCGGTTTAGGGTTAGACAACTGCTGAGCCAGTGGAAGGTAGATATTGTGTGCCTCCAAGAGACAAAATTGGAGATGATCACTCTTGGATTAGTTCGGAGTTTATGGAGATGTCCTTATGTAGAGTGGAGTTTTGTGGCCTCTCTTGGGGCGTCAGGTGGTATTTTATTGATGTGGGATAGAAGGGTTGTTTCGNTTAGGATTGACAGAATTCTAAGGGACTATCTGGTTGTGTTTTCAAAGAGTACTTTTACCAAATTGATTTCAAAGAACAAAAGAAAACTGCCAACAAGATGTTTCCAATTGAGTTATTTTTCCTAAACTGAAAATAGAAAGCAGTTTCAAGAAAATTTATTTTGTTTTCAGATAATTGATTTAAAAAGCAACAAAAGAAAATAAAGATAAATCAACATTACAATTTAGTGTGAAAGACCTCAAATAAAAGTAAAGGTGTAGAAAATAGTTTGAATGATGATGTAGAAATAAGTTCTAGACCTATTACAAAGATTGGTGTAATAAGAAACAATCTGGCTTCACAAACTATGAATATTTCACTCTTGTTAAGAAACCAAATTACAGAAACTGAAGACATCATTGAGAACACATTTAATTTGTAGACACACTTACACACCTACTTATTATGATCACACAACATATAGATGTGCACTTGTGTGCACACCTGTAAGTTTTTGGTACAGAAAATTGACCAACCAGTAAAACTGAAACAACAGAGACCTATAAGATGCAAGCAAGTTGTGACACATGTTAATTTACTGGTTAACATAAATATGTGCCAAATTTTTTGCCGCTGTTATTTTTCAATTCTTTTCTTATAATTGTTGTCTGGTTTTCTCCTATCTGGATGGTAACAGATTACTATAAAACATAGCCTATTGATAGAAGCAATTTTTACTTTCATGAACGAAATAGCTTCTAGTAATGCTAAGTGAATGATGCCTTCACAAACTATAAAATTTTGAACACCCTTTCTTCTTCCTAACATTCCAGGTTCGAAATTGTTCCAGGGATGGATATTGATTATCTTGTCTCTTTGTGATTGCTGTAGGGATGTCAGTTTCAATAATTTGGTTGGGGAGATTCCCACCAGTATGAACTTAGAGCGCCTGAGGTTCCTGTAAGTATATTGAAATGGAGGCTGTAATTGATTGCATATTATAACTCTCATCAGTAACATACTTTAATATCATTTCCAATCCTGGAGGACTCAATTTACAGACACAAACACCTGAACGCACAACTGCACACCTGCACCCCAGTTTTTTTATAATCAAACTTGCTATCTCGTGCAGAACCATGTCATGTATATCGTACCAAATGCACCATAGATTTCTGACAGGATTTGTTCAATTGCTTTTTAATTCTAGTATTTTTAGTGCAAACTAAACATTTGATGTTGCTTTTGTTAGCTTTTTAACTGGCAACATGCTAAGTGGAAATGTACCGGATTCAATCTTGAAGGAAGGAAGTAATATGTATGTTTCTTATCTGGGATGCTCTCTGTTTAGTTTCATCTCTTTGATATATTTGCAATCCACCTTTTTCTTATTGCCCTTGTGGTGCATCCAATATTTTTCTCCATGTTAAATGTTAACTATGAAATACACGAAAATAACAATTTGAGGCCCATTGGCACTAACCATATATATAAGGGTGGAGTTTGCTGATCTCCTTTTGAATTACCAAAATATGCAATTTTTGCTTATCTTATTAAGCTCATAAATCCACTATTTCTATTTGGTAGTTCTCCTATTTAATCTATGCTTTTGAATTAAAAATAGGATTTTCCCAAATGTTTTTATATTTAATGTTATGTTTAATATAATTGGCTTGTTTTGCTTGTTGAATTGAGAGCCACTACATGTACTAGACTACTATTTCTTAATATTTTCATAAGCAAGAAACAATTTAATATCCAGTCTAGGTGTCCCGTTGCTGCCCATCCTGCCTCAAGGCAGGACGGAACAACTTTAGTATCAAACCTCACAGCTAACAGTATTAGGGGTTTTCACCATATACTCGAATTTCCCTAAGTTCAGATCTTAGCCAAATTCTCCTATTATCATTGTATAAGTTGCTTCTATTTTCTGGATGTCAACAGATTACTACATTAGTGATAGATATTAGTCATTCAACGAAAATGACATTCCATGATAAAACATGCTTTTCAAATGTTTTTGAATGCTATTACTTTTAAATTCAGATCGGGTTTTTTTTTTTTTTTTGCGATTTTTATTTTCTAATTAAAGAATTGACATTTTTTTCCAATGCATGGATGCAGTGATCTTTCTTACAATAACTTTACATGGCAAGGTCCTGATCAACCAGCTTGTCAAGAACACCTGTCAGTCTACTTGTATACTAATTGTTTATGTATGTTTTCCAGTTTGATATAGCTTTTTAAAATTTATTTTTCTTGGACCTTTTGTTGTTTAATTAGGAATTTAAACCTCAATTTGTTTCGAAGCTCTTCAATGGAGGATAACTTGTAAGATACCCTTTCGTTTCATTCATCTGTTAGCTGGTTTCTTTAGTCCTGTTATAAGTTTTCAAGAAACTACAAAATGAGAACAAAGTTTAATATTAAGGGTGTTCATTTTCTACTAACATATTCTTTTGTTACTCATTCTCTGCAGAAGGCAAAATCCTCATTGCTTGAAGAATTTCAATTGTCCACGATGTAAGGATACATTTCTAGAGTTCCAACATTATTGAATGCTATGAAATTAATCTGGAGTTTCTCAACATTTATTTTGGAACTTCTTTCTTACCTCTCATGTAAAAATATGAGAAAATTGCCTCCATTTGAGTATGTACATACAAATTTTATGGAACTATCAAAAGTGAATGATAGTTGTTATGATAGCTTAAAAGAGTTTAACAGAAGACTGTTAAGGTGTGTAGGTATATATTGATATATCATTACACCAAATATATTTTTTTTTAAAAAAAATATTGAGCTATATAAAATGATGAGCTCGGTGCATTCACTGCATTGCTTTGTGGTTACCATATATCTTTCTTTCTCATAGATTCTCTTTCTATATTGTCTCCTGGCAGATTCGAATTGTTTGCATGTTAATTCTGGTGGAAATGATCTAGCCTTCAAGGAAGATAAAGCAGCTGTTATGTATGAAGGAGATGCAGAAGTTGAAGGTGGCGCTGCAAAATTCTTTGTCAGTGATGATAGATACTGGGGATTTAGCAGCACTGGAGACTTCATGGATGATTTCGATTACCAAAATACACGTTACACTGTATCTCTCGCATCATCAAATGTCACTGAATTGTATGCGACAGCACGTGTATCTCCTACATCTCTTACTTATTTCCATTATTGCTTGGAGAATGGAAACTACACTGTAAATCTCCACTTTGCAGAGATAATGTTTACAAATAACGAAACATATAGCAGTCTTGGGAAGCGTGTGTTTGATATCTATGTTCAGGTAATAAGCCACAGTGATGGTAAATATGTATCTTTGAAGTTGCATATTAGGTTTAATCAAACCTCTTTGCCACAGGAAAGACTAGTGTGGAAGGATTTCAATATTGAAGATTACACTGGTATTGCTCAAAAGCCAATAGTAAAGCGTGTATCTAATGTCAGTGTGTCAACAAATGTGTTAGAGATCCGATTCTACTGGGCTGGTAAAGGGACAACGAGAATCCCTGATAGAGGAGTTTATGGTCCCCTTATATCAGCTGTTTCTGTGGTTTCTGGTGAGTTATATGTGTATATATTTTCTTTTTCGTATTACTATCCCTAGAGATACTATATATTCTTGCACATGCTAATCTACAAGTAATAGGGACATATAACCTATTTATAGACCCTTTGCTGTGTTATAGATCCTATTGGCGCCTCATGGAATCATTAGGTTTGCTCTTTGTGGAGTAAGAAAATATTCTATTTGTTTCATTGGACAAGGAAAAGGTCATAGAAATTGAGATGCATGACATGAAATTCCTTCCAGTTTTCCTTTGGCTTATAAATGCACATTTCAGAACAACATAGAAAAGCATAGAGACAAATTTCAACTACTTCTTTGAAGTTGAATCTTATGAATTCAATTCTATGATCTTTATTGTTTGGTAATCATACATAAAGCTTATAAGAAATTCACTCTCTTGATTTAATTTTAGTCTTTCAAATTATCCTTGCTATAAAATTATTTTGGATTGTCAAATATTTTGGAGCTTAAATAGTTGATACTTTTGGAATTGAATATTTTGGTTTCCTGATTGCTCACAAACGATTGGGTTCATTGCCAAAGGATAAGATTAAATTGCAATGTAGTAATTGTTGTGATTGGGACAGTGCAACATTGTGATCCCTTTTTTCCTTTTTTACTAATAATTAATGTAAAGTCCTAGCTGTCATTTTTAGGAATCGCTTATAATCAATTGTTAGCCCTTATTTGTTGATCTGCTGGGCTACATATTATGCTTTATGTGGTAATGATATTCTAGGAAGTAACAGCTTGATATACCTGCTAGCTTCAGTGTATGCAATTGCTGCTACTTGTTTGCTTTAAGTACAATATATCTTTCTCCATCTCAAGTAGTCAACTCTTAGTTTCAATTTTGTGATAAAATAAGAATTTCTTATAGCTGGCAAGAAAACATAATTGGTTTATTTTGTTTTTGGACAGATTTCAAGCTTTGTCCAAATGGCCAAACCAAGCAAACTGTTCATATGATTGTTGGAGTTGTAATTGGAGCAGTATGTTTACTACTCTTTTTAGTGGGAATCCTTTGGTGGAAAGGTTGTTTGTGGAGGACAAGAGGGAGAAAAACAGGTACAGGCTCTATCAATTGCTTGATTCTCAAATTAATGATTTAAAAAAATGGGTTGATTTTCAAATTGATTTAATTGCCTCTACATAGTCAATTTTAATGAGTTAATTGCCTTGACTTTTGAACTTCTTTAATTGTCATTTATTGATCTTCGGTTGCTAGAGAAATGAATGAATGTGTGCATAATTAAATTCAGATATCTAATATATTGTCAGGTGTAGTCTTCTAGGCTTTAATCAATTTCCTTGTAGAAATGTTTTGATATGTCATGGAATATTTGTTGCATTAATATGTTAAGTATGGCTTTCAAATATAAATTGTGAAGTGTTAGTTTACTCTAATTGGGGGGGGGGGGGGGGGGGGNCTATTTTTTTTTTTTTTTTTTTTGTTGAGCTAAATTTTTTGGGCATATATATATTTTAACTTCTCAAGCATCACAATCTTAAGTTCTGACAAGCGGTTGAATTGTTGCTTCTTAATGATGAGATCCATTGTATGATATTAGAATATGATAGAAATTAATTATGATAAATGATATTTAGAAGAATAAGAAAGTTGATAGTCATACTCACTGCAGTCATTACATATAAAATAATTCCTTGGCTTACTAGTTCACATGTGCCTCCTTGGACAGATGTGGAAGGGCTAGATTTGCAGACAGGTACTTTTACCTTAAAACAAATAAAAGCTGCTACTAATGATTTTGATTCTGCCAACAAAGTTGGAGAAGGTGGGTTTGGTCCGGTGTACAAGGTGCTGCAACAAACTCTTACTTGATTTATCCCATTTGAGCATAGATTTTTGTTCTCATCAGAATAAATGTTGGGTGCAGGGTCAATTACCTGATGGTACTGTCATAGCAGTGAAGCAGCTCTCATCTAAATCAAAACAAGGAAATCGTGAATTTTTAAATGAGATAGGCATGATTTCTTGTTTGCAACACCCAAATCTTGTGAAGCTTCATGGATGTTGTATTGAAGGGGATCAATTATTGTTGGTGTATGAGTACATGGAAAATAATAGCCTTGCTCGTGCTCTATTTGGTGAGTATTATGTCATTCTGTTCAACTGTGGATACTACTAAAAATAATAAGATATAAACTATTCTTTTCTTGATTTTCTGGTTTGGCAGTTCTATGGAATTTGATTTTAGTTGTTTGGTTTCTCCTTGTATGTTTCTTGTGTTCTTGGATTGTGTCCCATTTTTTGTGCCCTTCAATTATTTCATTACTTTTTCGAAAACTTAAAAGTAAAGATTTGAGTGCTTTAGCTATGTTTTCTTGTTTTTTAGGTCCAGAAAGCAATCGGCTTAAATTGGATTGGCCTACTAGGCTTAAAATTTGTATTGGGATAGCAAGAGGTCTAGTTTTTCTCCATGAAGAATCAAGACTCAAGATTGTTCATAGAGACATTAAAGCAACTAATGTGTTGTTGGATGGAGACTTAAATCCAAAAATATCAGACTTTGGATTGGCTAAGCTTGATGAAGAGGAGAAGACTCACATTAGCACCCGAGTCGTTGGAACAATGTTAGTTTCCATCTTCTATAAAACTTATAGTTATTTATTTGTATACTTGTCAGAGTTGCATACATGATATTTGCAAAATTTAAAAATAAATAAATAAATAAATAAATTTGTGTTGAATTACGAGATGTTTAGATTTTGGTTTGCAGAGGCTATATGGCACCAGAATATGCATTATGGGGTCATTTGACCTACAAAGCAGATGTTTACAGCTTTGGAGTTGTGGCCTTAGAAATTGTCAGTGGAAAGAACAATAAAAACTATTTGCCAAGTGACAATTGCGTTTGTCTTTTAGATCGGGTACTTTAGAATTCTTCTTCTTGTTTGATCCATTACACATCCGTTGTCGGTCCTTACTTGTTACTTTGATCATAAGCTAAGAGGAACATTTGCACGATAGTTGTTAAATATTTTATGTCGCAGGCTTGTCATTTGCAACAAACTGGAAACTTGATGAAGCTAATTGATGAGAGGTTGGAGTCTGAGGTCAACCAAATGGAAGCAGAAATTATGGTTAAAGTAGCTCTATTGTGCACAAATGCTTCCTCATCACTTAGGCCCACCATGTCGGAGGTTGTAAGCATGCTCGAAGGGCGAATGACTATTCCAGATGTGATCCCAGAACCAAGCAGCTATAGTGAAGATTTGAGGTTTAAGGCCATGAGAGACCTCCATCGACAAAGGCCAGAGCACAGTTCGAGTGGAAGCCAGATCCAAAACTCAACTACAGTCCATACATTTGACTCTTCCTCTACATCTGGATATGACTTCGGTGAAATCAAACCCGAATCAAGATCATGTTGAGTAGGGGTGAGCATTCCTCTTAGTAGTTCACTAGTCATGGTAGGTATTCTTTTGACAGATTCTTATCTCCATCAAGGAGATGAAACTGAAGTTCAATTGTTTATGTGAATATTTGTTAGTGTGAAAGTCCACCTACTAGTAGAGATTTTACTTGGGATTCCTTGATATGATATGTTTTTTGTAAAAAGCAATTCTATAGTTAGAGCAAGAATATATGGAGATTTTTTTTATTTTCTTTTTTATTTTTTTGTGTTTTGGTTTTATAAAAATTGTGGAATGTAATTTGATGAAAAAATGCAAGAAAATTTGATTCTGACTTTTCTTATTTTGTGGTTGTTATTATATCCTGGAATGATTCATTTCTCCATTGCTTTATGAAACAGCTTTCTTTTCAGATCATAGTGATGGCTTGAATAATGCATAGGAAATCCTTGTCTGAGTTATGTCCTTATCTAAATCACTGAATTTTGTATAAGAGAAATTATAGAATTTATTCATTTTTCAACTATTTTTTAACTATCTTCATAACGAATGGATGAATCTACCATTGAATTTGTGTGAGGTTTATATGAGTGCACAAATCTAATTGTTGTTCTATTGAATTTGTAGGATGAAATGAAAAAAAGATAGGGAAAATATTGACTTAAAATCATTTCTCTTTGTAAATGATGCAACTTGTGACATGCTTGGCATGAATTTATCCTAGGAAAAAAAATTAAGTGCTTAGAATGCCCTATGCGTTGTTGGTGTAATATTTACATACAATGATACATCTATAACAAGTACCAAAATTACAATCCCACAATTGCTATCATTTGTCTCAAGATAAAAATAAATAAATAAATAAAATAATAATAATAATAATAATGATTTGTTGCCTTTAACACTTTGAGACTAACTTAGAATACCCATTAGTGAGACATTATAGGTCACTACAATCATTAAATATACAAGTTATAAATGTTACTATATTAGCTACTATAATAAAGCAATGGCTAGAAACAAATCTCTTAGGAGTCTCAAGATTATTATATTATTTCAAAAGCACAAGGATGAAAGAGCTATAAACAAACCTGATGCTCTCATATTAGCTTCCTTCAATATCTTGTAGAAACTTCAATTTGATCTTGTTGAGTGTAATTGAAATATTGTTTGCCTTAATTCTTTGCTCAGGTAACTCAGTACAACACTGTAAAGCCAATCCCATTATGGATGACATACAATTCTCCATAGAAGCATCATCTCTTTCTGTTCTTAGCAAATAGGCATCAATAACTTTAGTTACTGAATGGGGTGATGATTCCGCTACCCAACGCTTCAAGCTCATTTCTCTAGCAAAAATGTTATCTGTAGGTTTCTTTCTTGTGAAAGTTTCCATCAACAAAATACCATAACTATACACATCACCTATTGTAGAAACAATTCCTTCCGATCCATACTCTATTTGTAATAGAAAAACTAATCATCAGAACATAATTATATATTTCAAGTATATAAAGTGCTAAAATCAGTATTGAACCAAAAAGCTATATTTATCCATGTATGAATGAGTAGATTGATAGACAAGTAAATTCAAGTTGTTGGCTAAAAACATCACCTGGTGCCATATACCCAATAGTAGCAAGAGTCATAGTTTGTATCACAGAATCCCCATCACCAAGCAACTTGGCAATGCCAAAATCAGCAACATGCGCGACCAAATTTTCATCTAATAAGATATTGTTGGGCTTCAAATCACAATGAGCAATTGGTGTTGAAGAACCATAGTGAAGATATTCTAATGCTGACACGACATCGATCATTATATTTAGTCTTTGTAGGATACTCAAACAATGGTCTTGAGAATACAACCACTTCTCTAGGTCCCCATTAGGCATGTATTCCAATACAAAAGCTTTACAGTTCATGTTACTACATGTGGTAATGATTTTGACAAGATTACGATGGCGAATATTGCATAGTACCCCACACTCTGTATCAAAACTTTTGAATGCCCCTTCTACTGCCAAGTTGAAAACTTTTACTGCAACAATCATTCCATCTGAAAGTGTTCCTTGATATACTGATCCAAAGCTCCCATTACCAAGTAAGTTGTGTGAACTAAACCCTTTTGTTGCTTGTAAAAGTTCTTGTTGGGAAATTCTTCTCCTTGTCGCCAGAGGTAACGAGTTTGCATCCACCGGAAGTTTTGCATTCCTTTTTTTGCATCTTGTCCATGCTAATAAAAGCGCAACTACAAGCATTGTTAATCCAATTGTTGGTAATACATACTTTAGTATGAGTACTGCTGCGATCTTTTTGGCTCAAGAAGCACCTTCTTTACACGGGGGAACTTGAAATTGGGGTCCATCATTTGACATAAATGATGCAGCGAAGAAGTGTACAAATGGTCCTCCTACAGGGATTTTTCCTCCCAGTCTATTGAAAGAGACATTTAGATATTTGAGATACAAAAGCGCTTCTAAGGAAGTGGGAATCTCTCCAGATAAAT
>CM017321.1:12253766-12281857 GCA_006937295.1 Carpinus fangiana | reverse complement strand
ATAGAGTGCTCAAAGGCTATAGTCTTCCTGGCATGCTTCCACCTCAACTGGTGAAGCTTCCTTACCTTCGAGAAATGTAAGATCATTTTGAAATTCTTCAGTTACACGTTTGATGTTAATATTTTACAACACTAATGTCTAACACAATTCACTAGAATTTAGTAAAGATGATTTTTTCAGTGTTTTGAATTTACACTGGTTGTCCTCTCATTGTAGTGATTTTGCCCTCAACTATCTCAACGGGACAATACCTCTGGAATGGGCTTCAATGCAATTAACCTCTTTGTGAGCTCTTCTGTTTTGTATTGATGAAGTTTAATTTAGCTGTTTTTATCTTAAATTAACGAGCAAGTAATGTGCAGCTCTGTTCTTGTGAATCGCTTATCAGGGAAGATTCCAAAGGAACTGGGAAATATTACCAGTCTCACATACCTGTACGTTTTGAACTTTGGTTTGAAGTCTTTATGAGTCTTGAGTTGTGAAATAAAGTAGAAAGACTCTGGTTTTCTTGTTAAGTGTACTGCTATGACCTCAAACTTCAGAAACTTTTCGTGTTTGTCAACTGTTATATGGTTGTTTTGATACCCCTGCACTCCATAGTGATTTCTTGGATGGTTTAATCGTGAGTTTCTATTATGCTCTAAGTAATCTCAATATACATTTTCTGGTTTTGTGTTTGCCCTTTTTTTTTTTTTTTTTTTTTTCAAACAGATGCCTTGAAGCAAACCAATTCTCAGGCATTGTTCCTCCTGAGCTTGGAAATTTGACCAATTTACAGACTTTGTAAGACATCTCATCTCTTCATTTTGGTATATTATATAATTCTTTCTTTTCTTGGTAACACATTTTTGAAGGATTTTGTTGGTTCATTGCTGCCATATTGTGATTGCAGGATGCTATCCTCCAATAATTTGACAGGAAACTTGCCAATGACTTTTGCCATGCTGGGAAGTCTAACAGATTTGTGAGAATTTATTATATCTTCTTCTGTTGACATAATTTGCCCCTCCTTTAAAGCATAAATATAGAAAGTTTTGCTGATGAACAACAATTTATTGCACAATGCAGTAGGATAAATGATAACAACTTCAGAGGAGCAATACCCGATTTCATACAGAACTGGAAGCAACTGACAAGATTGTAAGATCCTTGTGTTTTTTTCTTCAAGAGATCTCAAGTGCTTTTTGGGTCTTGATAGCAGATAAGTCTTTATTTTACGTATATTTTCTAATATTTATTCTCATTAAAATTTGAATTCTTGAAGAGAAATGCATGCAAGTGGACTGGAGGGACCCATCCCACCAAATATATCACTTCTGAGTAATTTGCTGGAGTTGTGAGTAAAAAAACCTTCTTACATCCATCCATTTGCTTGATAGGATGCTACTTTTATTTTTTGGTATGTTCAATCAACAGTTTTCGCTCATGCGGCTTGTTTTAAACAGGAGGATTAGTAATATAGATGGGCCAAATCAGGATTTTCCTATGTTGATAAACGTGTCTGGCCTAGTAAGATTGTATGTTTAGTGCTTATTTTGTCAAATATATATATTCGATTTGATGATGCTTTATGTGATACAGTTCAATTATGTATTTTAGGGTTTTGAGAAGCTGTAAAATTTCTGGGGAGATCCCTTCATACATCTGGACAATGAAGAATCTGGAAATGTTGTAAGTAAAGCGTGTGGCATATTGGAGTATGCTGTTTATTAGCTTGAATTAGGCAATCATATATATATCTGTGTAAGTGTGTGTATCGATATTTGCCTTCAGAACCCCTTTGATTTGGATGGTATTTGAAGCTCCAAAGAACATGCCTTTGTTGCAATGAACAACAAAGATGGGGGCCAGTTAAATGAAAATAAAAGGCTAGCTTTTCTTTACTTATAATGGTAGATTACTTTGATTTTATTTTCATTTCTAAAATGTTATCCTTGCCTGTATGTAAAGTGTTGTTAACTCCACAATATGTTGCATCCATTCAACGATAAATCTTGGGCAGATGCATGAAAGTTGAGCAAGATTTATTTTTACATTACTTGATTGGAGAAATTCTTAGGATTGATAAAATTCTAAGGGACTATTTGGTTGTGTTTTCAAAGAGTACTTTTACCAAATTGATTTCAAAGAACAAAAGAAAACTGCCAACAAGATGTTTCCAATTGAGTTATTTTTCCTAAACTAAAAATAGAAAGCAGTTTCAAGAAACTTTATTTGGTTTTCAGATAATTGATTTCAAAAGCAACAAAAGAAAATAAAGATAAATCAACATTACAATTTAGTGTGAAAGACCTCAAATAAAAGTAAAGGTATAGAAAATAGTTTGAATGATGATGTAGAAATAAGTTCTAGACCTATTACAAAGATTGGTGTAATAAGAAACAATCTGGCTTCACAAACTATGAATATTGCACTCTTGTTAAGAAACCAAATTACAGAAACTGAAGACATCATTGAGAACACATTTAATTTGTAGACGCACTTACACACATACTTATTATGATCACACAACATATAGATGTGCACTTGTGTGCACACCTGTAAGTTTTTGGTACAAAAAATTGACGAACCAGTAAAATTGAAACAACAGAGACCTATAAGATGCAAGCAAGTTGTGACACATGTTAATTTACCGGTTAACATAAATATGTGCCAAATTTTTTGCTGCTATTATGTTTCAATTCTTTTCTTATAATTGTTGTCTGGTTTTCTCCTATCTGGATGGTAACAGATTACTGTAAAACATAGCCTATTGATAGAAGCAATGTTTGCTTTCATGAATGAAATAGCTTCTAGTAATGATGCCTTCACAAACTATAAAATTTTGAACACCCTTTCTTCTTCCTAACATTCCAGGTTCAAAATTGTTCCAGGATGGATATTGATTATCTTGTCTCTTTGTGATTGCTGTAGGGATGTCAGTTTCAATAATTTGGTTGGGGAGATTCCCACCAGTATGAACTTAGAGCGCCTGAGGTTCCTGTAAGTATATTGAAATGGAGGCTGTAATTGATTGTATATTATAACTTTCATCAGTAACATACTTTAATATCATTTCCAAGCCTGGAAGACTCAGTTTATAGACACAAACACCTGAACGCACAACTGCACACGTGCACCCCAGTTTTTTTATAATCAAACTTGCTATCTGGTGCAGAACCATGTCATGTATATCTTACCAAATGCACCATAGATTTCTGACAGGATTTGTTCAATTGCTTTTTAATTCTAGCATTTTAGTGCATACTAAACATTTGATGTTGCTTCTTTTAGCTTTTTAACTGGCAACATGCTAAGTGGAAATGTACCGGATTCAATCTTGAAGGAAGGAAGTAATATGTATGTTTCTTATCTGGGATGCTCTGTGTTTAGTTTCATCTCTTTGATATATTTGCAATCCACCTTTTTCTTATTGCCCTTGTGGTGTATCCAATATTTTTCTCCATGAAATACACGGAAATAACAATTTGAGGGCCATTGGCACTAACCATATAAGGGTGGAGTTTGCTGATCTCCTTTTGAATTACCAAAATAAACAATTTGAGGGCCATTGGCACTATTCTATTTGGTAGTTCTCCTTTTTAATCTATGTTTTTGAATTAAAAATAAGATTTTCCCAAATGTTTTTATATTTAGTGTTTAATATAATTGGCTTGTTTTGCTTGTTGAATTGAGAGCCACTACATGTACTAGACTACTATTTCTTAATATTTTCAGAAGCAAGAAACAAATTTAATATCCAGTTTAGCTGTCCCGTTACTGCCCATCCTGCCTCAAGGCAGGACGGAACAACTTTAGTATCAAACCTCACAGCTAACAGTATTAGGGGTTTTCAGCATATACTCGAATTTCCCTAAGTTCAGATCTTAGCCAAATTCTCCTATTATCATTGTATAAGTTGCTTCTATTTTCTGGATGTTAACAGATTACTATATTAGTGATAGATATTAGTCATTTTAATGAAAATGACATTCCATGATAAAACATGCTTTTCTAATGTTTTTGAATGCTATTACTGTTAAATTCAGATCAGCATGTTTCTTCTTCTTTTTTTTTTTTTTTTTTTTTTTTTTTCTAATTAAAGAATTGACATTTTTTTTTCCCAATGCATGGATGCAGTGATCTTTCTTACAATAACTTTACATGGCAAGGTCCTGATCAACCAGCTTGTCAAGAAAACCTGTCAGTCTACTTGTATACTAATTGTTTATGTATGTTTTCCAGTTTGATATAGCTTTTTAAAATTTATTTTTCTTGCACCTTTTGTTGTTTAATTAGGAATTTAAACCTCAATTTGTTTCGAAGCTCTTCAGTGGAGGATAACTTGTAAGATACCCTTTCCTTTCATTCATCTGTTAGCTGGTTTCTTTAGTCCTGTTATAAGTTTTCAAGCTACTACAAAATGAGAACAAAGTTTAATATGAAGGGTGTGCATTTTCTACTAACATATTCTTTTGTTACTCATGCTCTGCAGAAGGCAACATCCTCATTGCTTGAAGAATTTCAATTGTCCACGATGTAAGGATACATTTCTGGAGATCCAACATTATTGAATGCTATGAAATTAATCTGGAGTTTCTCAAAATTTATTTTGGAACTTCTTTCTTACCTCTCATGTAAACATATGAGAAAATTGCCTTCATTTATGAGTATGTACATACAAATTTTTTGGAATTATCAAAAGTGAATGATAGTTGTTATTGATGGCTTAAAAGAGTTTAACAGAAGACTGTTAATGTGTATAGGTATATATTGATATATCATTACACCAAATATATTTAATAAAAAAAAAAAAAAATTGAGCTGTATAAAATGATGAGCTCGGTGCATTCACTGCATTGCTTTGTGGCTACCATATATCTTTCTTTCTCATAGATTCTCTTTCTATATTGTTTCCTAGCAGATTCGAATTGTTTGCATGTTAATTCTGGCGGAAATGATCTAGCATTCAAGGAAGATAAAGCAACTGTTATGTATGAAGGAGATGCAGAAGTTGTAGGTGGCGCTGCAAAATTCTTTGTCAGTGATGATAGTTACTGGGGATTTAGCAGCACTGGAGACTTCATGGATGATTTCGATTACCAAAATACACGTTACACTGTATCTCTCACATCATCAAATGTCACTGAATTGTATGCGACAGCACGTGTATCTCCTATATCGCTTACTTATTTCCATTATTGCTTGGAGAATGGAAACTACACTGTAAATCTCCACTTTGCAGAGATAATGTTTACAAATAACGAAACATATAGCAGTCTTGGGAAGCGTGTGTTTGATATCTATGTTCAGGTAATAAGCCACAGTGATGGTAAATATGTATCTTTGAAGTTGCAGATTAGGTTTAATCAAACCTCTTTGCCACAGGAAAGACTAGTGTGGAAGGATTTCAATATTGAAGATTACACTGGTAGTGCTCAAAAGCCAGTAGTAAAGCGTGTATCTAATGTCAGTGTGTCAACAAATGTGTTAGAGATCCGATTCTACTGGGCTGGTAAAGGGACAACGAGAATCCCTGATAGAGGAGTTTATGGTCCCCTTATATCAGCTGTTTCTGTGGTTTCTGGTGAGTTATATGTGTAAATATTTTCTTTTTTGTATTACTATCCCTAGAGATACTATATATTATTGCACATGCTAATCTACAAGTAATAGGGACATATAACATGTTTATAGACCCTTTGCTATTGGCGCCTCATGGAATCATTAGGTTTGCTCTTTGTGGAGTAAGAACATATTCTATTTGTTTCATTGGACAAGGAAAAGGTCATAGAAATTGAGATGCATGTTATGAAATTCCTTCCAGTTTTCCTTTGGCTTATAAATGCACATTTCCAAACAACATAGAAAAGCATAAAGACAAATTTCAACTACTTTTTTGAAGTCAAATCTTATGAATTCAATTCTATGATCTTTATAGTTTGGTAATCATACATAAAGCTTATAAGAAATTCACTATCTCTTGATTTAATTTTAGTCTTTCAAATTATCCTTGCTATAAAATTATTTTGGATTGTCAAATATTTTGGAGCTTAAATAGTTGATACTTTTGGAATTGAATATTTTGGTTTCCTGATTGCTCACAAACGATTGCGTTCATTGCCAAAATATAAGATTAAATTGCAATGTAGTAATTGTTGTGATTGGGGCAGTGCAGCATTGTGATCCCTTTTTTTCCTTTTTTACTAATAATTCATGTGAAGTCCTAGCTGTCATTTGTGGGAATCGCTTATAATCAATTATTAGCCCTTATTTGTTGATCTGCTGGGATAGATATTATGCTTTATGTGGTAATGATATTCTAGGAAGTAACAGCTTGATATACCTGCTAGCTTCATTGTATGCAATTGCTGCTACTTGTTTGCTTTAAGTACAATATATCTTTCTCCATCTCAGGTAGTCAACTCTTAGTTTCAATTTTGTGATAAAATAAGAATTTTATAGCTTGCAAGAAAACATAATTGGTTTATTTTGTTTTTGGACAGATTTCAAGCTTTGTCCAAATGGTCAAACCAAGCAAACTGTTCATATCATTGTTGGAGTTGTAATTGGAGCAGTATGCTTACTACTCTTTTTAGTGGGAATCCTCTGGTGGAAAGGTTGTTTGTGGAGGACAAGAGGGAGAAAAACAGGTACAGGCTCTATCGATTGCTNATGTCAGTTTCAATAATTTGGTTGGGGAGATTCCCACCAGTATGAACTTAGAGCGCCTGAGGTTCCTGTAAGTACATTGAAATGGAGGCTGTAATTGATTGTATATTATAACTTTCATCAGTAACATACTTTAATATCATTTCCAAGCCTGGAGGATTTATAGACACAAACACCTGAATGCACAACTGCGCACGTGCACCCCAGATTTTTTATAATCAAAGTTGCTATCTAGTGTAGAACCATGTCATGTATATCTTACCAAATGTACCATAGATTTCTGACAGGATTTGTTCAATTGCTTTTTAATTCTAGTATTTTTAGTGCATACTAAACATTTGAAGTTGCTTCTGTTAGCTTTTTAACTGGCAACATGCTAAGTGGAAATGTACCGGATTCAATCTTGAAGAAAGGAAGTAATATGTATGTTTCTTATCTGGGATGGTCTCTCTTTAGTTTCATCTCTTTCATATATTTGCAATCCACCTTTTTCTTATTGCCCTTGTGGTGTATCCAATATTTTTCTCCATGTTAAATGTTAACTATGAAATACACGGAAATAACAATTTGAGGGCAATTGGCACTAACCATATATAAGGGTGGAGTTTGCTGATCTCCTTTTGAATTACCAAAATATGCAATTTTTGCTTATCTTATTAAGCTCATAAATGCACTGTTTCTATTTGGTAGTTCTCCTTTTTAATCTATGTTTTTGAATTAAAAATAGGATTTTCCCAAATGTTTTTATATTTAGTGTTTAATATAATTGGATTGTTTTGCTTGTTGAATTAAGAGACACTACATGCACTAGACTACCATTTCCATAATATTTTCAGAAGCAAGAAACAAATTTAATATCCAGTTTAGCTGTCCCGTTACTGTCCATCCTGCCTCAAGGCAGGACGGAACAACTGTAGTATCAAACCTCACAGCTAAGAGTATTACGGGTTTTCAGCATATACTCGAATTTCCCTAAGTTCATATCTTAGCCAAATTCTCCTGTTATCATTGTCTAAGTTGCTTCTATTTTCTGGATGCTAACAAATTACTATATTAGCGATAGATATGAGTCATTTTAATGAAAATGACATTCCATGATAAAACATGCTTTTCAAATGTTTTTGAATGCTATTACTTTTAAATTCAGATCAGCTTCTTTTTCTTTTTTCTTTTTCTATTTTTTTATTTTTTATTTTTTGCGTTTTTTATTTTCTAATTAAAGAATTGATTGTTTTTTTCCAATGCATGGATGCAGTGATCTTTCTTACAATAACTTTACATGGCAAGGTCCTGATCAACCAGCTTGTCAAGAAAACCTGTCAGTCTACTTGTATACTAATTGTTTATGTATGTTTTCCAGTTTGATATGGCTTTTTAAAATTTATTTTTCTTGCACCTTTTGTTGTTTAATTAGGAATTTAAACCTCAATTTGTTTCGAAGCTCTTCAATGAAGGATAACTTGTAAGATACCCCTTCTTTTCATTCATTTGTTAGCTGGTTTCTTTAGTCCTGTTATAAGTTTTCAAGCTACTACAAAATGGGAACAAAGTTTAATATGATGGGTGTGCATTTTCTACTAACATATTGTTTTGTTACTCATTCTCTGCAGAAGGCAACATCCTCATTGCTTGAAGAATTTTGATTGTCCACGATGTGAGGATACATTTCTGGAGTTCCAACATTATTGAATGCTATGAAATTAATCTGGAGTTTCTCAAAATTTATTTTGGAACTTCTTTCTTACCTCTCATGTAAAAATATGAGAAAATTGCCTTCATTTATTCGTATATACATACAATTTTTTTGGAACTATAAAAAGTGAATGATAGTTGTTATGATAGCTTAAAAGAGTTTAACAGAAGACTGTAAATGTGTATACATATATATTGATATATCATTACACCGAATATATTTTAAAAAAAAAAAAAATTTGAGCTGTATAATATGATGAGCTTGGTACATTGCTTTGTGGTTACCATATATCTTTCTTTCTCATAGATTCTCTTTCTATATTGTTACCTGGCAGATTTGAATTGTTGGCATGTTAATTCTGGTGGAAATGGTCTAGTCTTCAAGGAAGATAAAGAAGCTGTTACGTATGAAGGAGATGCAGAAGTTGAAGGTGGCGCTGCAAAATTCTTTGTCAGTGATGATAGTTACTGGGGATTTAGCAGCACTGGAGACTTCATGGATGATTTCGATTACCAAAATACACGTTACACTGTATCTCTTGCATCATCAAATGTCACTGAATTGTATGCGACAGCACGTATATCTCCTATATCGCTTACTTATTTCCATTATTGCTTGGAGAATGGAAACTACACTGTAAATCTCCACTTTGCAGAGATAATGTTTACAAATAACGAAACATATAGTAGTCTTGGGAAGCGTGTGTTTGATATCTATGTTCAGGTAATAAGCCACAGTGATGGTAAATATGTATCTTTGAAGTTGCAGATCAGGTTTAATCAAACCTCTTTGCCACAGGAAAGACTAGTGTGGAAGGATTTCAATATTGAAGATTACACTGGTATTGCTCGAAAGCCAGTAGTAAAGCGTGTATCTAATGTCAGTGTGTCAACAAATGTGTTAGAGATCCGATTCTATTGGGCTGGTAAAGGGACAACGAGAATCCCTGATAGCGGAGTTTATGGTCCCCTTATATCAGCTGTTTCTGTGGTTTCTGGTGAGTTATATGTGTAAATATTTTCTTTGTCGTATTACTATCCCTAGAGATACTATATGTTCTTGCACACGCTAATCTACAAGTAATAGGGACATATAACCTGTTTATAGACCCTTTGCTGTGTTATAGATCCTATTGGCGCCTCATGGAATCATTAGGTTTGTTCTTTGTGGAGTAAGAAAATATTCTATTTGTTTCATTGGAAAAGGAAAAGGTCGTAGAAATTGAGATGCATGATATGAATTCCTTCCACAACATAGAAAAGCATAAAGACAAATTTCAACTACTTTTTTGAAGTCAAATCTTATGAATTCAATTCTATGATCTTTATTGTTTGGTAATCATACATAAAGCTTATAAGAAATTCGCTATCTCTTGATTTAATTTTAGTCTTTCAAATTATCCTTGCTATAAAATTATTTTGGATTGTCAAATATTTTGAAGCTTAAATAGTAGTTTGGAATTGAATATTTTGGTTTCCTGATAGCTTACAAACGATTGGGTTCATTGCCAAAGGATAAGATTAAATTGCAATGTAGTAATTGTTGTGATTGGGACAGTGCAGCATTGCGATCCCTTTTTTCCTTTTTTACTAATAATTCATGTAAAGTCCTAGCTATCATTTGTGGGAATCACTTATAATCAATAATTAGCCCTTCTTTGTTGATCTGCTGGGCTAGATATTATGCTTTATGTGGTAATGATGGTCTAGGGAGTAACAGCTTGATATACCTGCTAGCTTCATTGTATGCAATTGCTGCTACTTGTTTGCTTTAAGTACAATATATCTTTCTCCATCTCAAGTAGTCAACTCTTAGTTTCAATTTTGTGATAAAATAAGAATTTTATAGCTTGCAAGAAAACATAATTGGTTTATTTTGTTTTTGGACAGATTTCAAGCTTTGTCCAAATGGTCGAACCAAGCAAATTGTTCATATCATTGTTGGAGTTGTAATTGGAGCAGTATGCTTACTAATCTTTTTAGTGGGAATCCTTTGGTGGAAAGGTTGTTTGTGGAGGACAAGAGGGAGAAAAACAGGTATAGGCTCTATCAATTGCTTGATTCTCAAATTACTGATTTAAAAAAAAATGGTTTGATTTTCAAATTGATTTAATTGCCTCTACATAGTCAATTTTAATGAGTAAATGGTGCACAAAGAGTAGGTTGCCTTGACTTTTGAACTTCTTTAATTGTCATTTATTGATCTATTAAGTATGGTTTTCAAATATTAAATTGTGAAGTGTTAGTTTACTCTAATCGGGGGGTGGGGGGTGGTGTGGTATGAGTTAAGTAGAACGATTTATTTTCTTGAATGAGATTTTGTTGAGCTAAATTGTGAGGGCAATTTTTTTTTTTTTTTTACTTCTCAAGCATCACAATCTTAAGTTCTGACAAGCGGTTGAATGGTTGCTTCTTATTGATGAGATTCATTGTACGATATTAGAATGTGATAGAAATTAATTATGTTAAATGATATTTAGAAGAATAAGAAAGTTGATAGTCATACTCACTGCAGTCATTACGTATAAAATAATTCCTTGGCTTACTAGTTCACATGTGCCTCCTTGGACAGATGTTGAAGGGATAGATTTGCAGACAGGTACTTTTACCTTAAAACAAATAAAAGCTGCTACTAATGATTTTGATTCTGCCAACAAAGTTGGAGAAGGTGGGTTTGGTCCAGTGTACAAGGTACTACAACAAACTCTTACTTGATTTATCCCATTTGAGCATAGATTTTTGTTCTCATCTGAATAAATGTTGGGTGCAGGGTCAATTACCTGATGGTACTGTCATAGCAGTGAAGCAGCTCTCATCTAAATCAAAACAAGGAAATCGTGAATTTTTAAATGAGATAGGCATGATTTCTTGTTTGCAACACCCAAATCTTGTGAAGCTTCATGGATGTTGTATTGAAGGGGATCAATTATTGTTGGTGTATGAGTACATGGAAAATAATAGCCTTGCTCGTGCTCTATTTGGTGAGTATTATGTCATTCTGTTCAGCCGTGGATACTACTAAAAGTAATAAGATACAAACTATTCTTTTCTTGATTTTCTGGTTTGGCAGTTCTATGGAATTTGATTTTAGTTTTTTGGTTTCTCCTTGTATGTTTCTTGTGTTCTTCGGTTGTGTCCCATTTTTTGTGCCCTTTCAATTATTTCATTACTTTTTGGGAAAACTTTAAAGTAAAGATTTGAGTGGTTTACCTATGTTTTCTTGTTTTTTAGGTCCAGAAAACAATAAGCTTAAATTGGATTGGCCTACTAGGCTTAAAATCTGTATTGGGATAGCAAGAGGTTTAGTTTTTCTCCATGAAGAATCAAGACTCAAGATTGTTCATAGAGACATTAAAGCAACTAATGTGTTGTTGGATGGAGACTTAAATCCAAAAATATCAGACTTTGGATTGGCTAAGCTTGATGAAGAGGAGAAGACGCACATTAGCACCCGAGTTGCTGGAACAATGTTAGTTTCCATCTTCTATAAAACTTATAGTTATTTATTTGTATACTTACCAGATTTACATACATGATATTTGCCAAAAAAAAAAAAAAAACTTTTGGTGTTGAATTACAAGACGTTTAGATTTTGTTTTGCAGAGGATATATGGCACCGGAATATGCATTATGGGGTTATCTGACCTATAAAGCAGATGTTTACAGTTTTGGAGTTGTGGCCTTAGAAATTGTCAGTGGAAAGAACAATAACAACTATATGCCAAGTGACAATTGCGTTTGTCTTTTAGATCGGGTACTTTATAATTCCTCTTCTTGTTTGATCCATTACATATCCGTTGTCAATCCTTAATTGTTACTTTGATCATAAGCTAAGAGGAACATTTGCATGATAGTTGTTAAATATTTTATGTCACAGGCTTGTCATTTGCAACAAACTGGAAACTTGATGAAGCTAATTGATGAGAGGTTGGAGTCTGAGGTCAACCAAAAGGAAGCAGAAATTATGGTTAAAGTAGCTCTATTGTGCACAAATGCTTCCTCATCACTTAGGCCCACCATGTCAGAGGTTGTAAGCATGCTCGAAGGGCGAATGACTGTTCCAGATTTGATCCCAGAACCAAGCAGCTATAGTGAAGATTTGAGGTTTAAGGCCATGAGAGACCTCCATCGACAAAGGCAAGAGCACAGTTCGAGTGGAAGCCAGATCCATAACTCAACTACAGTCCATACATTTGACTCTTCCTCTACATCTGGATATGACTTAGGTGAAATCAAACCCGATTCAAGATCATGTTGAGTGGGGGTGAACATTCCTCTTAGTAGTTCACTAGTCATGGTAGGTATTCTTTTGACAGATAGATTCTTATCTCCATCAAGGAGACGAAATTGAAGTTTCAATTGTTTATGTGAATATTTGTTAGTGTGTATAAAGTCTCTGAATCTATGTTTTTCACCCTACCTTAACATGGTATAGGAGTGTATATTTATAAGCTGAACAAGTTACAACATAAGTAACTGAATACAAAATTTAAACTCTACAAGATAACAATTTACATTTGAATGTATATTATCTTGTATTCGAACTTGTCATTTGATTAGGAGATACATCTTAAGTCCTTGAATTTTGAATTATCTTTTTATCCATGAGTTGTGTTGTTGAGAGTATATCTCTAATAGTGTGAAAGTTCACCTACTAGTAGAGATTTTACTTGGGATTCCTTGATATGATGTGTGTTTTGTAAAAAACAATTCTATTGTTAGAGCAAGAATATATGGAGATTTTATTTATTTATTTGTGTTTTGGTTTTATAAAAATTGTGGAATGTAATTTGATGAAAAAATGCAAGAAAATTTGATTCTTACTTTTCTTCTTTTGTGTTCGTGGATTGATTTATTTCTCCATTGCTTTATGAAACATCTTTCTTTTCGGATCATAGTGATGGCTTGAATAATGCATATGAAATCCTTTGTCTGAGTTATGTCCTTATCTAAATCACTGAATTTTGTAGAAGATAAATGATAGAATTTATTCATTTTTCGACTATCTTTTAATTATCTCCATAGTGAATAGATGAATTTACCATTAAAGTGTGAGATTTATATGAATCTACAAATCTAATGATTGGTCTATTGAATTTGTAGGATGAAATGGAAAAAAGATGGGAAAAATATTGACGTGAATCAATTCTCTTTATAAATGATGCAACTTGTGACATGCTTGGCGTGAATTTATCCTAAGAAAAAAAATTAAGTGCTAAGAATGCCTTATGCGTTGTTGGTGTAATATTTACATACAATGATACATCTATAACAAGTACCAAAATTACAATCCCACAATTGCTATCATTTGTGTCTCGAGATAAAAAAATTATACTTTGTTGCATTTAACACTTAGAGACTTAACTTAGAATAACCATTAGTGACACATTATAGGTCACTACAATCATTAAATATACAAGTTATAAATGTTACTATATTAGCTACTATAATAAAGCAATGGCTAGAAACAAATCTCTTAGGAGTCTCAAGATTATTATATTATTTCAAAAGTACAAGCATGAAAGAGCTATAAACAAAGCTGATGCTCTCATATTAGCTTCTTTCAATATCTTGTAGAAACTTCAATTTGATCTTGTTGAGTGTAATTAAAATATTGTTTGCCTTAATTCTTTGCTCAGGTAACTCAGTACAACACTGCAAAGCCAATCCCATTATGGATGACATACAATTCTCCATAGAAGCATCATCTCTTTCTGTTCTTAGCAAATAGGCATCAACAACTTTAGTTACTGAATGGGGTGATGATTCCTCTACCCAACGCTTCAAGCTCATTTCTCCAGCAAAAATATTATCTGTAGGTTTCTTTCTTGTGAAAGTTTCCATCAGCAAAATACCATAACTATACACATCACCTCTTGTAGAAACAATTCCTTCCGATCCATACTCTATTTGTAATAGAAAAACTAATCATCAGAACATAATTATATATTTCAAATATATAAAGTGCGAAAATCAGTATTGAACCAAAAAGCTATATTTATCCATGTATGAATGAATAGATTGATAGACAAGTAAATTCAAGTTGTTGGCTAAAAACATCACCTGGTGCCATATACCCAATAGTAGCAAGAGTCATAGTTTGTATCGCAGAATCCCCATTACCAAACAACTTGGCGATGCCAAAATCAGCAACATGCGCGACCAAATTTTCATCTAATAAGATATTGTTGGGCTTCAAATCACAATGAGCAATAGGTGTTGAAGAACCATAGTGAAGGTATTCTAATGCTGACGCGACATCGATCATTATATTTAGTCTTTGTAGGATACTCAAACAATGGTCTTGAGAATACAACCACTTCTCTAGGTCCCCATTAGGCATGTATTCCAATACAAAAGCTTTAAAGTTCATGTTACTACATGTGGTAATGATTTTGACAAGATTTCGATGGCGAATATTGCATAGTACCCCACACTCTGTATCAAAACTCTTGAATGCGCCTTCTATTGCCAAGTTGAAAACTTTTACTGCAACAATCATTCCATCTGAAAGTGTTCCTTGATATACTGATCCAAAGCTCCCATTACCAAGTAAGTTGTGTGAACTAAACCCTTCTGTTGCTTGTAAAAGTTCTTGTTGGGAAATTCTTCTCCATGTCACTAGAGGTAACGAGTTTGCATCCACTGGAAGTTTTGCATTCCTTTTTCTGCATCTTGTCCATGCTAATACAAGCACAACTACAAGCATTGTTAATCCAATTGTTGGTAATACATACTTTAGTATGCGTACTGCTGCGGTCTTTTTGGCTCGAGAAGCACCTTCTTTACACGGGGGAACTTGAAATCGGGGAGCACCACAAAGTCCATCATTTGACATAAATGATGTAGCGAAGAAGTGTACAAATGGTCCTCCTATAGGGATTTTTCCTCCCAGTCTATTGAAAGAGACATTTAGATATTTGAGATACAAAAGCGCTTCTAAGGAAGTGGGAATCTCTCCAGATAAATTGTTACTAGAAAGATCCAAGAATTCCAAGCTTACTAGTTCACCAAATGATTCAGGAATTGAGCCTTCGAATTTATTGTTCGCCAAGGAGAGATTAGCTAGATCTTTGAGGCCACCAATTGTTGTTGGGATATGACCAAATAGTTGATTTCTTGATAACTCTAATCTTGTCAAGACCTTCAAATTTCCAATCTCTAATGAGAGAGGGCCACTTAGATAATTTGATGAGAGTTCGACCACCAAGATATATGTAAGGCTCCACAAGCTCGAGGGAATCGTGGAAGTTAATTGGTTGAAGCTTAAGGAAAGATATTTTAGAGATGTGAGATTATTTACACATGCAGGAATAGGTCCAGAAAGCTCATTACCACCTAAATACAACTCGAGCAAGCTCTCTAAAAGACAAAGATCGGATGGGATGGGACCTTCTAGTCTGTTATTAGAAAGAGCGAGAAGTTGAAGCTTGTGCAATCTTCCCACTGTAGTTGGAATAGGTCCATCCAATTCATTGAGACTTAAATCCAAAATCATCAAGTTGCTTAAATTTCCTATATCTCTTGGAATGATGCCCTTAATATTGCAATTAGCTATGTAAAGATCTTGAAGAGAAGTGGAGAGATTTCCAATGGAACTGGGAAGGACGCCATTCAATGGATTATGTGACAAGCCTAAAATTTTTAGATATGCCAAATTTGACAAAGAAGAGAAAAAATTGAATCCTGGAGTAGATGATTCAATGGTCAAATTATTTGCTGGTAGGTTGAGCCACTCGAGGAGCCTTAAATTAGCAAGTGGTTTAGGAATGAAGCCCGAGAATGAGTTGTTTGGTAGATCCAATACAGTGAGTTTTGAAGCATTGGAGATAGAGCTAGGTATTGTTCCGCTCAGTTTGTTACAACCAAGATAAAGATACTGAAGATTTGGAAGGAAGAGGCCTGCATTTGATGGAAGATGGCCTGAGAGATTATTGAGAGGCATACTAATTCCTCGTATTGTTGAGATATTAAAGATTTCAAATGGAATTGAACCATTGAAGTTGTTGAAATCGATAGCGAAGATCTCAAGGTTTTGTAGATTACCAATCTCATTTGGTATTGCACCTAACATAATATGAACAACCACACATTATTATTCAAAACAAAAAGTAATGTGCTTCAAATGAATCATACATACAAGTGAACAGATGTCTAAAAAACCAACCAAAAATTCAAATTAAGAGTTAATTTAATAAATAAGTCACTACCCCCACTGTCCTCGTTTCACATGGCTAGTTGGCCACCTTGTCAATTGAGCCTCTATTTTATTAGTAGAGCAATATGGACAATCATATTAATTTGTTATTAGCGTGAGCCATGGATGCATGTGATATTTTGTAAGCCTTAACGTTCAATATGCAAAGAAGAGGAGAAAGGGAAAAAGGAAAAAGAGAAAAGACACAAGTTTTTTAACGCACTCTTTGTTTTAAACAAATCAAATACCAATTTGGTTAGTGTGATCAATTGAGTCACGCAAAATGCATGACGAAATAATGGTGGGCTTAACTTCGTTAAGTGGGTGTGGATTGAGGCAGCAATATTTAATGTTATTTTTGTTGTTAGAAAAGCCCAACCCACATATCTCACTGATCACCAATCAACACTAATCACTATGTTAGGAGTGCGGCTCTTCCAACCCAAGGGATAGCACTCTAGCAACAATATACTATGTTTGTTAATATGTATTTTTGGGATATTTTTTGTTTTTATTTTGAAAAAAAAAAATGTTTTAATGTGATATAAATTTAAAAATTATTTATGTGTATTTAATAGTTTTTTATGTTTAAGATATTTTTTAATGTTTTCGTTTTTAAAAGAGTAAAAAAATATATATATAAATAAACAAAGCCTAGATTACTATCCACTAGAGTTTTCTATTTTCATAGAATCTTTTTTTTTCTTTTTTAATTACGTTCTTTTGTTTCCTACGATGTTGTGCATAATTATTTTGTACTTCCAATTGAAAGGTATCCAATCTGACGTTATCAAAAGGCAACATCCTGAGTAAATGATGTTATTTATATAATCAATCAACTAAACATACTTTCAAAGTTCAAATGAAGCTACGTTTTAGAAAAAAATGTTTTTCTTAAAGTGATATTTAAACTCGTGATTAATTTTTGGTAAGTCTTGCAGAAATTTAACAGAGTATAAGATTTTCCAGTTAATTAGTCATGATACTTTGAAAAACGTTTCATCCAAAGTAAACAATTATGTTAAATTACATATTTATTATCCTTTTCTCTTTTGAATGAAACCCACCCTTCAAAAATAAAAAATACAAATGCAAGAGGAAAAAACGTTGCTAGATGTTTAATTGAAAGGTACCCGGCCGGCCCATCGAAGACAATGAAAAGGCAAATATGTTGAGTCAATCATGCATGTAATCAACAACTAAAGCATGACTAAACATACCTTCAAAGTTGTTATAGCCAAGGTATAATTCTGTGAGCATGGTTAAGTTCCCAATTTCCAGAAGTACTCTTCCTGTGAATTTATTAGTTGACAATGATAGAATTTGCAGTTGTTTGCACTTAAACAAAGTAGATGGGATAGTACCTGTAAAACAGTTACTATTTATAAACAAATATTGAAGTTTAATGTATAAAATGCTAAAAGAATACTAAACAAACCTTCAAAGTTGTTTTTGCCAAGGTATAAATCTGTAAGCATGGTTAAGTTTCCAATTTCCTGTGGTACTCTTCCTTCGAAATTATTAGCCCACAATGATAAATATTGCAGTTGTTTGCACCTTAATAAACTGGATGGAATTTTACCATGAAACTGATTATAAGACACATCAAACCGTTGTAATTTGGGAAGATGATTAAACATATCTTCTGGAAGTTCACCCGACAACTCGTTAGTGTAAAGATCTATGACTTCCAGTGAAGGCATGTTGAAGATAATGGAGGGCACTGAACCAGAAAGCTTGTTCTTTCTTAGATAAATTCCTTGCAAAGTGGATATGTTGAAGATGGAAGAAGGAACGGAGCCTGAAAGATTGTCATATTCAATACTTATTATTTCCAATGAAGATATATATGTTAGATAGAGATTGAGGAATACCACCTGTTAAACTGTTACCGCTTAGAGACAAATATTGAAGTTTGGATAGTAGCCCCATCCATGATGGGATTTCTCCGTTGAAATCATTGAATTCAACAGATAAGTGTCGCAACCGGTAAAGACGAGCCAACTCGTTAGGCATAGAGCCATGAAAACTGTTGTTTTTGACGCTTAGGCTAACCAAAAATGAGAGGTTCCCCATGTGTGGGGGAATGGTGCCTATGAGACCCATGTAAGAAAGGTTCAAGACCATGACTCGATGATGACGGAAACCACAAGTGATACCGATCCAACTACAAACAGAGGTGCCAGAGGACCAGTTGTTTGTCAAAATATTGTGAGGATCGTAAGAAATTTGAGCTTTTAAAGCAAGAAGAGCAGACTGATCGGTAGTAACGTTGAGAACACTTGCAATAATTAGGCTTGCCATGTAAAAATGTACCGTGAGAATTGCCATAAAAATGGGGAATAGGAAACAAGCTCTCTCCATGAGTAGTATATGTTGGTTGAAGTAGTAGGGATTAGTGCAGAGTTCAAGTGANCCTTGTCTGTACGTATAAAGTGAAAATGGAATAATTTTTGTGTCATATCTCCCTTAATCCCCCCATTAAGTACTCCATGTTAGGATCTCCTAAAACTAGACTCTTTAGTGGATTGGGATCAAGCAATCAACTGGAGGAAATTATTGGTTGCAATGTGATCGGATCCCACATGCATTGATCATATTCCTTTCTTTCCTCTTTTTTTTTTTTTTTTTAAATGACTTAGACTGTAACAGGAACATCTCACCTAAAACATTATTGTAGTTTTTCAGCTTTGGTTTTCAATCAGTAGTTTTTTAAGTTGTGGAATTGTTGTTGAGATTGTATATGCATGGTATTGATGTTCTCAGCATTGTTGCCGTTTATACATGCATTTGGAGACTTCAAGAGCCGAAGCACTCCATGATCTGGACAGAAACTCCATAGGCAATCTTGGGCTCTCCGGCAGCCCAGACACCAACAGCGCAGCCATGGCCACAGGCGGAGCTCTCTCTTTCCTCTCCGTGAATATCATCTTCTTCCTCTCACTGTCTCTCTCTCGAGTACTTGGTTCGACGCGTACCACCAGCGGTCTTTGAGGCCTCCGGGGAACTCTTCCCACTCGCAGGCATTGTCGTCGCAGGGGATAAACTTGCAGAAGACGCACTCCCCGTCGTTGAACCCGTCGGTTTGGATTAGAGTCCCGTCGGAGTCGACGGAGCCGGAGGAGCACCATTTGTTGGTCTTGAAGAGGAGGGGACGGAAGGTGTTGGAAGCGACGTCGTATAAGAGGGAGTGAGCGGTGCAGTCTAGGGTCTTGTTGTTGGGCCTCTGAATGCAGTAGTTTCTGAGGAGAGAGAGGTTGGAGGGTACGAACAGAAGTGAACCAGAGGTTGGTGCACCCGAGCCTTTCCCCTCTCTCTCTCTCTCTGTCCATAGTGTAACCAAAAAAAAAAAAACATATGCCATGAGAAAACCACGACGTGTGATTGTGGTTGAGGGTAAAACGGGAAGGCCATACCCTAAACAGTCATGTGAGGTGCACGTGGGACGGAATCCATCCAATTTGACGGCCAAATTGACCTTGGGGTTAACATTGCAAGTTTTTGGAACTTCATGGGGGTGGATTGCAAATTTTTAAACTTTGGGGTTAACATTGCAAAAGCACTGATAGTTCATGGGTTAAAAGTGAATTTTCCTCTAATTTTTATTATTGTTCCAATAAAAAAAAAAAAAAAAAAGGTTTTGCCAATATCTTTCGTGGACAATAAGAACGTCGTGCACAATGGTGTAGAAATTAGAATAGACATGATGAAGACATTCAATTGCAATGTCAATGGTGATATCCAAATATCTTCCAAGGAAATTAAGAAAATTGGTGTGAGAATCCGAAAAACTCAACATCAACCAAGTTGGTTTTATCGAAATTGCAAGTCATCAGTTGCACAAGTTGTTGCTACAAATTGATTAAAGTCTTCCATGTTATGCCAAATGAAGTGGATATTTTGATTTGATTCTTTACCATTTTTTTTGTGAATAATAATAATAATAATAATAATAATAGAAAGAATATATTGCAATGAATATATTTCAAGTATTTCAAATGGGGTTTGTTAAGGGTTTTCCTCATAGTGTTCTCCTGATGTTCTCTCAGTCTTACGAAAAACATGATTTAAGAAAAAATAAAATTGTAGTACCATTTTTTTGCTAACAGATTAATTTTTATAAGTTAATAGTTAGGTTCTAATGCTTTAAAACTTATTTTTTTATTCAAAACTAAAACTTAAGAGTAGAAGGTTAACCTTTTAGGGATGATATCACTTAAAATGGATTTAATCATCATAAATTTGATGCTGATGCCTCAATTTTGGTGCTAATGCCCCCACAAATTTGATGCTAATGCCTTAATTTTGGTGCTAATACTCCACAAATTTGATGCTAATGCCTCAATTTGGTGCTAATGCCTAAAAAAATCAGTGGTGGAGGCCACTACAATTTTATTTTTTCTTAAATCATGTTTTATGTAAGACTAGGAGAACGTCAGTAGAACCTACGGAGAGAACCCATAGCATTTTCCATTTCAAATCCCCCATTTCCCTATCCTTGTGTGGACATGTCAAAAAAAAAAAAAAAATGTATTTCAAATGACCAAATAGTTGCAAGCTCACTTTATGGATATTGCAAGCTCACTTTATTTAATACAAGTTGAGATCCCTAGAATTCCTTTTAAATTTGAGATTCTCAAATTCTCAAATACCAGCCGTCCATTTCATCTAAGCGTCTAAAATAAGTCATATTTCAAAATTTAATGAGGAACCTACTAAACCTACGTTTCCTTGAGGGTAGCTTCCTCATTAAATTCTAAAATATGACTTATTTTATATACTTAGATAAATGAGATAGAAGATTAAGATTTATGAATTTGAGAATCTTATATTTAAGGATAATTCTAGGGGATCTCTCAAATTTTTTGAAAGAAAATAAGCCTAAAGAAACAACTTACGTCTCTAGAAATTGCTTGAGAAGAAGATAATAATTGCATTGAAAATGCATGAAATAGAAATGAAAGCAATACAAAACTTGCACAAATGTACAAAATAAGGAAATTCATTAATCACCCATAAACCCAATACTAACATAGCATGATAATGGTAAAAAGGAGAAAATAATGAAAAGTCAGCTGAAGATCAAATTTTATTCGAAAAAAAAAAAGAAAAAAAAGATGCATTCATATTTCTAAATCCCTTACTTTCAATAAACAAGATTTAATTTAATTATATCTAATGCTGTATACAATGCCAAATCATTTTAAAAAAATTTAAATGATATGGTAACTTGTTCACCAACCTGACAATATGTGTAGCACTATTTATGCCCTAAGAATGCCAAACCCAACTTGAAACCCTTATGTCTTCATCTAGGGATAAAATTGCCAAGTTATTTAAAGCGAAATGCATTTTTTATTATTTAATTTTACAAAACGAAGTCACCTTTCTTCTTTTTATTTTTATTTTTAGTTTTAGTTTTAGTTTTTGCTTTCTCTTTTATCTTAAAGTTAAAAAAACACATGGGAAATAGATTATTTTTAAACTACTAAGTTGATTTTCCAAGGTCGCTTTGCTGTGCTCTGCTTCCTTCCTTCGATTCCAAGGAAGAATGAATAATAAATAATAAAAATAATAATGAAAGGAAAAGAAGGAGAAGATGGACGTTAGGTGCGGTTCTTGGATTTTGTCAAATGAAGAGAAAAAGAAAAAAAAAAAAAAAAATGGGAGGATGTCGGCCAGCAGAGAAATATTATAATAATTGAATAAATAAGAACGCCGTGGACAATGGTGTAGAAATTAGAACAGCCATGATGAAGACATTCAACTGCAATGTCAATGGTGATGTCCAATCTTTCAAGGAAATTAAGAAAATTGGTGTGAGAATCCGATCACTTTTCCAAATTCTCATTAGGCATGTGTAGTCTAGCACCAAATAACTTTTACATGATTGTCGTGACTTTGACCAATTCTTCTTTGAAAATTAGTGTGAACGCCGTGCTTAAGAATTTCTGTGCTTAAGAAAATTAGTGTGAACGACATGTAGTCTAGCACCAGATATTTCTGTGCTTAAGAATATTGCCGTGCGCCAGGGTCTGGAAATAGCCATGATGGAGATATTTCATGTGCAACCATGTGTTCATCTAACTATACACATTTATTTGCTTAAGAATGCCGTGCACCAAGGGTCTAAATTTAGGACTAGCTAGATCAAGTAGTGAGGATTTTTACAAGATTCTCACCACCAAGTTCAATTCAGTCATGTATTGGGTCCTTTGATGTATATTGCCAATTTAAAGACCTTTTTACAGCATGCCAAAACTTTCAACATCGACCAAGTTTTTATCGAAATTGTCGGTCATCAATTATTTTATTTTATTTTATTTTCTAATTGAATAAGAAAACAATGAATCAAACACCAAAATGAATGAGCTTTCCAATATTAACTCTGTCGGTCATCAATTAATTGCTCAAGTTGTTGTTAAAAATTAGTCTTGTATGTTGTGTCAAATGAAATAGGTATTTTGATTTCATTTTAATATCATCTTGTGATCTCTAAAAGATAGTTCAATCAATTAAGATCACGTCTAATAAAATTGTGGTCATTAGTTTGAATTTCCTTTCTTCTTTTTAGATGAACATATCATTAAAAAAAAAAAAAAAAATACCATCTTGTAAAATAATGGAGAGCACAATATAACCTATTGGGCTCTTTCATAGTAATGGATCAAAATATATGTCTATTACGAACCATCCGAAATAGACATCTATATTCTATTGAGCTTTTTCCTAGGGGTGGATCGATATAGATGTCTATTGAAAAGAAAGACTTTGAATGGAATTATCATTACATTACGTTGGGTGATGCCAACTGGCATTATATACAAGTACACTTTCTATATGCATTTATTACATAGGAAACCAAAAAGCCTTCATGCATTAATTTCCTATCAAAGAAAAACAATACTCGTGTAGCTTAACAAAGAAAGTCCGAAAGAGAAGAATAAGAAAATCTAAGGAAATACCATCTTGTGAAATAATGGAGAGCACGACGTAGCCTATTGGGCTCTTTCATAGTAGTGGATCAATATAGATGTCTATTACGAACCATCCGTAATTCTTCATCTCTATTTTTTTCTTTATTTGGCTCTTCTATTTAACCCTTAATATAGTTCATGTCTAATTCTACTGGTTCAATCATGCGTCTCATACGGAAGAAGACTTTCAAATCTAAAGACGCATTGACTATCATATCGCGTCATTTATTATTCATCTTCCTCTTTTTTTTTTTTTTTCTATTATAAAAAATTATTACTGTAACATACTGAAATCTACGTTTTCGATAATGTAAAGTGAATTCAAAATAAATAAAATAAATGTTAATTAGTCTCAGTAATCTTACATGAAGAGGGCCGTTGACTAACCAATTATTGTGTTTGTGCAGTGAGCTAAGGTGTCAACTCGGTCCTCCGATTATCGGTTATTCGCCAAATTTGGGAACTAAAACTGGGATACCTGTTTTTTTTTTTTTTTTGGAAAATTGGACTGGAACTAGGTATCCGACTACCCTGCTACACATATCATGCTGGTTCTGGTTGGTACCTGGTTATTCGGACTGGGTAATTAGATTTTGGGCTTAATTTTTGGGCTTGTTTGAGGTATTAGTTCTAAGTTTTGTGCCTAATTTAACAATTTTTTGCCCATTTTTAAAAAAACACAATTAAAATTTTGGCCCAATAAGTTGGGTTTTGTTGTGAGGAAGAGCAAATTCCTCAAAAAAAAAAGAAAAAGAAAGAGGAATAGCTATTATTTGAGGAACATGATGGGTTTTTTCAAAAATTCATTATTTTTATTTTTCAACCTAAAATTTATAAATAAATAAATAATTCATAACATTATATGGCTAGCTAGTCACCGTAACAGAATACCGGAGGTGGTTAGGGTGGCTAGTCAGCCACCCACGTATAAAATGTTTTTTTTTTTTTGTTTTGTTTTTTTAATCAATTTTAAATATTTAGTAATTTTAATTCAATTCCAATGAGAAAATTGTGTGCAACAAACAAAAAAATATGAATTGTCATTGCATTCGAACTCTTTGTATTTGTAGTAATATTCATTCATGTTCCTAAAGAATGATTATTCCTTGTATTAAACTGTTACGATCTTAATGTCCTACATGAGTTAAGTCTAATTTTAACTACGTGTATATAAGCTCTTGAACACTCTTTCTTGTGAGCTCATTTTCAAGAATGAGTTTTACTCAAGATTTGTATCATAAACATGTCCTATGAAGTGACAATTCGCAGATTCAAGAACAATTTCCATATACATAAATGCTGAAGTTGCTTATGAACTTTGTGAAGCAATCATGCAATCATATGCAGTGATTGCATTGATCATTCTTGCAGCAGACATTCTCTACCAAGTGTAGCGAACATTGAATTTGTCTTTGTAATATCCTCGATTTGATGCGTTCCCTCAGTCTATAATCATTTGAAAACATGGTTTCGTACTATCTCAGTCAACTTTAAACATGAATGTAAAATATTAAATTAAAAAGAAAATTATTCATTTATTCTCTCAATTGTCAAAATTACTGTAAAAAATAATAGTAATTTTGAAAATTGGGAGGATGAAAGAAGGATCGGGAAAGATGTAAAGGGCGTTTCTAAATTAAAAAAAGGAAGTAAACTACATAGACAATATTAAGTTATTGCTTATCTTAAGTTAAAATTATTATTTAATTAATATTTTAATAGTCAGATATTACAAAATCTTACCAATTTTCGCTTGATTGGCGTTGCCAACAAGTAGCCAGCCAATGATAAGTTGATTTTGTATCCCAAAAAGTCCGTGTTTAATGCATTGATTTTCCACAACTTAGAAGACTAATAAGGTCTCGTTTGGCAACACTTTCTTAGAATAGCTTTTGTGCTTCTTCTTCTTCTTCACTTTTTTCTTTTTCTTTTCTTCTTATACAAAATGAATATTAACAAACAGCTCAACCCATCAAACACTCAAAAACATATTCTAAATGTGGTAATCCAAAAGAAATCCTAAAGTCCAAAGTCAAAGATGTCTGCCATAAGAGAAGAAAGACCAAAAGTCTAATATTAATGTGGCGTGTAGACTGGGAACCCCTTTTTCGTTTCTTTATTTTCTCTTTTATTTCAATACTAATTTGCTGGCCTTGACCTGCTTGTTTACTCAAGTCAAGAAACCCCAACTGTATTGCATTAAATTGGTCTGGAGCTCCGGCTTAGACATGGGAGTTTCTCTCTCTCTCTCTCTATATATATTTAGTCTCTCCCCATTCCTAACAATTGCAGACTACCAAGGGCTCAAACACAAGCATTGCAATTGTAAGGTTAGAATTTGGTAGATACTGCATTACATTATTCAATTATTGCATGTTTAATTACAAGAGAAGCATTTATATATGGAAATTATTATTATTATTATTAGGGAAAACTTCAGATAACCCCTCGAACTTCCAGCCATTTATACAAAACTCCCTTGAACTTTAAAAACTCTCACTTATTCCCCCCCGAACTTCTGTTTAATTACTCTCACTTAGAACCCCTTAATGCCCAAAACAGCTCAAAACAATGTCGTTTTAATGCCCAAAACGATGTTATTTTGGTGCTCAAAACAGTGAGTTTTAATGTGAAGTGTTCTAAGTGAGAGCAAATGAAAGTTTAGGGGGAGGGGGGTAAGTGAAAGTTTTGAAAGTTCAAGGAGGGTTTGTGTAATTAGCTAAAAGTTCAGGGAACTATCAGAAGTTTCCCCTTATTATTATTATTATTATTTTGTTTTTGAGAAATATTTGGAAATTAATGACGATTTAGATGGCTAAACATTTGGAGATATAAATGTGAAGGCTGAAGGGGTCTCTTAAGTAACAATGTAACATCAAATAATTGATTTTTTTTTTTTTTTTTTTTTTTTACATATCCACACAAGAGGGGGGAAGGGAATTCGAATTAGTGACCTCCGCTTCATTAGGTATAGTCCATCAAATAATTGATTTAGTTGATATAATTGATCATTTTTAGTAATTAATGATATTGAGATATCACATTTTCTATGCATGCAGCATTATTGCAAAGCCTTATATATGATCAGTAGAGGAGATGATGGCAAGACTTGTTCCTTCTATTTTCTTTGTTCAACTCATCTTCTTGCTTTTGTGCATGGAAGCACAAGCAGGCCGTCTAGGCCCTACTCCTGATGATGAAGGTAAGGAGACCTTCTTCTTCTTCTTCTCATTGATATACTTCAAGAAGGCAATAATGCCATCTAGGAGACACAGTTTTATCCATGCTTGAAATGGAGAGTATCCTTGTCCGGTGGGATTTGTGCTTAATTCACTCAGTGGTATCGGGTTTAGCAGCCAATCATTGATGGGTGAGCGGGTTTGAATGCCGCACACTTAGGAGGCATTGGACTATGAAACATTGGATAGGGATCCTCTCCATTTTAAATCAAATGGGTAGTGTCAATTTCATGGTCAAGATTTAAAAATTAGTGTATCTAATAGTTTACATGATTTTATATTATTTTATTCTTTTTTAATTAATCACATGCTAATATTGTCTTCATATACACACCACTTGAAATGAACATAAATTTCTTTTAAACCGGTCCACCTGCTCTGAACAAATAGGCTTTTGCAGTCTCTTCTAAACTACCATAATTTCTGTGAAATTTAAATTGCCTAATTTTAGGAGACCCTCCAAAACATGTCAAAAGACATTTTTTTTTTAAATATATATAGAGGTGAGGTTGTATGGAAATTTCATTACATTTTTTATTTTTAGTTTTTGGTAAGAAAAACATTGCTTTACTTTTTAAGTAGAGTCAAGTATATATGGAGCATTTTTTAAGGCAAAATAAATGGAAAAATAATTGATGAGCTTGGTGTATTAATATTATATATGCAGTGGAAGCCCTTCGTAAAATAGGCAAAGAAATGGGGAAGAAAGATTGGAATTTCAGTGTAGATCCATGCAGTACTGATGATCCAAGCTGGAAAACACCAAAATCGGCTTTGTGGCCAACGTACCAGAATTCCGTGTTCTGCAATTGCTTAAAACATGCAGATAAGTCGTCACGTGTATGTCACGTGGTTCAGCTGTAAGTACCTTTCATTTTCTCAAAAGCCCAACCCATAGAATATATAATTAAAATGGGAGGGGAATGAATGACAGAAATAAGAATTAAACTAGAGACTTTTACTCTCAAACCATGCAGAAAGGGGTACCAAACAAGCAAACATCCACTTAAATATGGACTCGGTCCAGATCCGCCGTGACCTTGTCCAGACCCCACCGAGACCCAATTAGGACACTACCAAGACTTGGCTTGGATCTTGCCAGGACCCTACAAAGATCCGGTTAGGACACTACCGAAACTTGTAGGAACTGGCCTAATCATCATTGGGACCTGATCGGGACATTTTCGTAATTTAAAATTTAATATGATTGAATGAAAATATATATTGTAATTTTTCATATGTGTCAAACGCTGGAAATTTTTTTCTAGGAAATCATTTTTCGACAAGAAAACATTTTAGCCTTTGAATTTGTCGTTTTTCTTAAAAAAAAAAAAA
>CM017321.1:12167562-12253589 GCA_006937295.1 Carpinus fangiana | reverse complement strand
AAAAAAAAAAAAAAAAAAGACCTTAAAGATTTTTCTTTTTTTCCTAGTATGAAAGATTCCTGTTTTAGTAACCCAGATGGCTTAGCACACCTACTCCCACCATGAATGTGCTGCCTAGCTTGAGTGATAGACCTTATAAGTAAATTGATGCAATTTCTTTAATCTTTGTGTTAAATTATCCGATAAAAAATGATAAATTTATTCATTTAATTAGTATTTTTAATACGCCTGTGGATTAAAACTTAACCCAACACAACACGTGAAATATTTAGTTAAAATCAAAGATAAATTATAGAGAAAAAGTTTGAACCTAGACTTTTGCTTTGACACCATGTTGAATCACTAGCTATGGCATAGTGGGTTGAAATATTGTTTACTTCTGAGCCAGTGATAATTTCAATGTTCTCATTTTCTGTTCTAACATATATATATATGTGTGTGTGTGTGAAGAAAAATCTTGTCCTAGCAGATTAAGGGTTTTAAAAGTTGTGATGGAAGAATAATCAGATGATATTTGATCTTTTACCTATAAGTGTTCATGTCACATGCACAGATGTCTTGAAGGGCAGGATCTTGATGGTGTGCCTCCACCTTCCATAGTGAAGCTCCCCTACCTACAGAAGATGTAAGAAGAGTAATTGTGTTTTCCTGATTAGTCCCTGAAAATTGATTTAAGCTTCTAATATCCTCTCCCTTGTAGTGATCTCTCTCGAAACTACCTTACTGGTACAATACCAAGCCAATGGGCTTCTCTAAAGTTGATATATCTGTACGTTTCTACTCAATTAGCCTATGATTTTACCCTGTAAGTGTTCATTCCTATTGAATTAAGTTGTTTATTAATGCAGGTCCTTTAATGTAAACAAGTTATCAGGACCAATCCCAAGCTTCCTGGGAAACATTGCCACCCTTAAAACTTTGTATGCTCTTATTGTATCTGGAAATGTTGCATGATTGTTTGAATTGGTTTATCGCAGCTTTGTTATTGACAAAGAATATATTTTCAGGAACATAGAGAACAATCTGTTTTTTGGAATTATTCCCCCTCAACTTGGAGATTTGGTTAACTTGGAGTGCCTGTCAGTGTGTCTTCTTATCATTTTTTATTTTTTTTTTCTTTCAAACCAGATTTGATGATTCATTTCTTAATTAACATTAAGTAAGTTGAACTGGTCTGAACTTCTATTTGATGACTACAGTATTCTCAGTTCCAACAATCTCACTGGAGAGTTGCCTTTCTCTCTCACTAAACTAACCAGATTAGACGAATTGTAAGTGGCTGTAACTCATTTCTATACTAATATAGCATTAGCTATTTGCTTGGAAAGCTTCATGTTTCTATTTTATTCAATTATGTTTCCAATTTGGCCATATGCAGTAGGATTAGCAGGAACAACTTCACTGGAAGAATACCTGATATTTTTCGAAGTTGGAAAGTTATTCGGAAATTGTATGTGTTCTTTTTTGTTCTTCCTGTAATGTTAAATCTCTTCTAGTAGAATATTCAGGTCAGGTGTAATCTAACCCATTAGAATTTTGCTTTTAACAGAGAAATTGAAGCTAGTGGTCTTGAGGGGCCCATTCCTCCTAGCATTTCTGTCCTGAGTAATTTAACTGAGCTGTGAGTTCTGCCTTCTAAGTACTCTTGGGTTGCATAAAATCTCTGTTCATGTCATACTCAAATTAACAAGACTTGTTGCTTTAAGAGACTAACACTTATCCAATTTTGTGCAGAAGGATTAGTGACTTATTTGGTGAGAGTTCTAAATTTCCACTGTTAAGTAACATGACAGGCATGAAAAAATTGTATGTCATTCTTTTACTGTAAACTTTCAAGAACTCTAATAATACAAAGTTGTAGCACTTTTTCTTAGATGATGTCGGTTGACAACGCAGGATGTTAAGGAGCTGCAATCTTTTTGGAACAATCCCTGCAAATATATCAGAAATGGAAGCACTAAAAACTTTGTAGTCCTTCTGTCTTTTCTATATTCCTCTCATTTTTTGCTTTGTTTACTGAAACATTAGTGCACTACAGGCCCCAGATGCTTGTATTAGACCCTGTTAATTATCTACATTAAGAGCTTTATACTTAACATACGCGGGGGGGGGGGGGGGGGGGGGGGTTTGGAAGGGCTACCACATATAGATATTGGCATATTAAAGCGTACGGTAGATAATTATTTTCTATAATGATTTTGCTCATTCATCTCTAGAATTAAGATATTTTTCTGATTCTACACTTTAAAAGTAGTTATGGTTCAATTAAATGTAGTTAAGTAAAGTTATGAACATTAATGTCTTATCAGGTTCAATATGTTCACCTTTAGATCATTTTATAAAACTTATTTTGTGTTATTATAACACCTTTTTCATATATCCATGCAGAGACCTCAGCTTCAACAGATTAGAAGGGGAGATTCCGGATATTGAAGGCCTAACACGCTTGAAAAGCTTGTAAGTGTGGCATCAAAACCCTAAATCTAGCTCTATTGCAGAGAAGCTGAAATAAACAATTTAAAGCAGCACAAAGCACACAAATATATCATCAAGGAGATTAGAGTGCTTATGATTACCATTTGTATTTGTGATTTCCCAAATATGTCATACATCGGATTGTTTACAAATGAGGCTTAACTGTATAAGTAGTTTTAGAGAGCTCTAACTCTAATTTTGACTAGCTAGTCATTTTAGAGTATAGCACATATATGACTAACGCTTTTCTTGGGTTGTGATAAATGGTATCAGAGCCAATCTAGTGACACCATATGGCATTGGAATATTTTAGTGTGACGTGGGCCGAGATAAGAATGTTAGGGATGTAAGTGAGATATTTATGACACCCTAGAAAGTTAAGTCCTACATTGGTTCATATTAAGTGAAACAACTAGGTTACACAAGTAACTCTATGATGCTCTAATTGTAACTTTGATTAGTCTTGTGAAATATAGTGTGAATGAGGCTACTGCTTTCTTGGTTGACAAAATATTGTGAGACTCTGTTAAATTAAGTCTTCCAATGGGTGGATGGATTGTGAAAATGTTGCATGGGTGCTAAGTCCTATATTAGTTCCATATTAGATGAGACTAGGTTATATAACTTTAGGGAATTCCAATTGCGACTTTGACTAATCATTTTATAAGTGTAGAATGAACTGTGTAAATTGTATTCAATCAACTTAGTTATGCCATATGGCATTAGGGCATTAAGATTTTGAAGTGAGACTTGGCAAGAATGTTAGGGATTTGATTCAGAGAGATTGCGATTCTCTCAATTATGAAACTTAATTCCAACAATAGGTATATGGATTATAAAGTCATGTATGTGTCATGTCCTGTGTTACCTTCCAATTTTTGCCCATTTTCTTCCATTAGTAATTATATAAATAAGTTTTTAACCAATGTTTAATTGTGTTGCTATTTGAACAGGTTTCTGACAAGCAACTTGCTCAATGGGCCTATTCCAGACTGGATAAAAAACAGAAACAATAACTAGTAATTCGCCTTGATTTCCACTTGAAATTTGCATAACATTTATCTATTTATTTATTATGGTTCTCCATATATATAATCTTTACAAACATTCACAATGTTCAAATATATATTGCCTTGACTTTGATTCATCTCATGGCCTCTTTATGGTCAATGGGAGATCTCCATCAATCATATATAATAGTGAATTAAATAGATTTTTCTACTAGCTCTAATTTGCATCTTGCACCACTTGACACTAGTAAAAAAGAGTGGCAGAAAAATCGGATATGCTTGTTAACGTGTTTTGGTGGGTTCTTTCTTTCTTTCTTTTTTTATTTATTTATTTTTTTTAAGTAATTTGGCGTGACATAAAGGTAAAAACTGTTTTTACATTTTAAAGAGTCTCGGATAGTTTGTTAATTTTTTTTAAGAACAGAAAACAAAAGACAGGAAAAAAAAAAAAGGATTTTGTCAAAGATTTTCAGTTTATTATGCTGGTTGTTTGTTATGTGGCACCACCATATTGACAGTTAATTTAGATTGAAGTGTGGATTTTGTGAACGTGTTAGATGCGGTCAATCATACTATTTCTATATGGGGTTAGATTTTATATGTCTAGGTGTTTTTGAAATATTCAAACGACAGTCATCTCTAGATATTACCAATTTTTAGTGTAAAAAATTTTATCAGATCTTTTTAAAGGTACCATTTTTCTTATGCATTAATAGCATGTTCTTAATGAAAATATGTTTGTTCGCAGCCAAATAGATCTTTCTTATAATAATTTTTCAAAAAGCTCTGTGACACCTACTTGTCAAGTAAACGTGTAAGAACTTTTCTTCAGTTTAGCTTTGCATACTTTGCTCTCTTCATAAGTTTTCTAGTTTTCCAAAGCTAACTAGTTTCTCATTTCATCAGAAATTTGTTTGAGAGCTTCGCTGGATCGAACAACTTGTAAGCATCTAACTTGTAAAGTAATAAGCAGAACCAATTTTTCTCTGTTTTTCTTTTTCTTTTCTTTTTTCTTGCTTTTATTTCACATAAGGATTTCCATTTTTCACTTAAACTTGCTTAAGTTCACTCTTCTTTCTTATATGACATTAATTAAGAACACTAGGAAGCGAGTGCCTGCAGGGCTTTCCATGCTCAAAAGGTAATTATTGTACCTTACATTCAAATTCTGAGGTGTATGCTTTACTTATGTTGTCAGGTCTTCCTTTTTGATAATTTCTTTCAGAAATGAAAAGGGTACAGTTAATATTTCATCTTGTTTCTGGCAACCTAGTAAATGAACTACCAAAACAAAGTTAATTTCCTTTTCACTCTATAATGTTTGCTCGTATCCTATCTCATAAAAAATCTGTTGTTTCTGTGTAGATAGGTATTCCTTGCATATAAATTGTGGTGGAAGCTCAACAACTATTGAGAACATAGAGTATGAAGGGGATCAAGACCTAGCAGGTCCAGCAAAATTTCTTCCATTAACTGCTAGTTGGGGAATCAGTAGCAGTGGAAATTTTTGGGATATTAACAGTACCTCAACTCAGTACATAGCAAATAATGTATCAATGCTCAGAATGAACAACTCTGAATTATACACGAGTGCACGACTCTCTCCCCTATCTCTGACATATTATGCACGTTGCTTGGCAAATGGAGAATATACTGTGAAACTATACTTTGCAGAGATAGTATTCAGAGACAACAGATCTTTTTACAGTCTTGGAAGACGGATATTTGATGTTTATATCCAGGTATGATGTCATATTTGTTTTGCTTTATACATAGAACACAATTTTATTGATTTTATTTGTTACAGGAAAAACTGGAGTTGAAGGATTTTGATATTGAAAATGCTGCACAAGGGGTTGATAAAGCAGTTTTTAGGGAATTTAAAGCAGTTGTGAGGGATAAAGTTTTACAGATCCGCTTTCATTGGGCTGGGAAAGGGACAACAGCTGCCCCAGAGAGAGGAACATATGGTCCTCTCATCTCGGCTATCTCTGTTGAAGCTGGTAACCATTTCTTGCAGTATGAGAATCTTTTACTATCCAACTTCTTGTTTTGATGAAACAGTAAAAGCATAGCATGTTATAGTTTTGGTAAAACCCATGATTATTTTCTGTAAAAAGTATTTCTCAAATAAAGGTTATAATCTTCTTTTTACCTTACTCTGATTATTTGTGTGTTTGAACCATCCATTCATATCTTGTTTTGGATTGAACCTCTCTATATATATATATATATCTGTATGGTACTACTTGTATTCCAGAATGCAACTTTATAACCAATTTCCTTAACTATTTTTCTCATCTGCAGATTTCAGTCCCCCTGATGATGACAGGAAGATATTCATTGTTGTTGGAGTTGTAGTATCAGTGCTATTGCTCATTTTTATGATTATAGGCTTTCTTTGGTGGAAAAGCTACATAGGAGGCAGGATATCAAGGGAAAAAGGTAATCAGCAGCCGCTCATTTGGATAATTTATCTCCAACTATTCATGAAGTTGAAACAATGTACTGCAATTTCCCAAGGGCTTTATATACTATTGCAGTTTGTGTGTTATATTATTGAACATTTTTCCCTAGATGAAAAATCAGCAGTCCAAAGTACACCATGAAAAGCAACTATACGGTTGCTGGATTGCAAAGCATAAGAATCTGTCTTCATGATAGTTTTTGTAGGCTTTAACAATACTGCTACTGGAGTTGGTTCCAATCATAATCATAAATTATATGACCAAAACATACAGAAATATGAGATCATTGTTTTTTCATAAAATCTAAATGTCTAAGAAGGACCCATGTAGAAGAAGTTTGCAAGAGATAAAAGATTGTGGATTTCAATTAACTCTCTTTCTGAAATGTCCTCTAAATGATCTTGTCTTAAGTGTTAAAAAGAACCAAAAGGCCCATCTCTTGGGGTAATAGCCTAATAGGCACCAATGAAGTTCCTCTCTTTTGAATTTATTTATTTTTATTCCCAAGACACCTGTAATTGATGGGAAAACGTAGGAAACAAAATGAAACCCTAAATCTTGTAAAAAATTGGGGTTTAAGTGGCTGATCAACTGCAGTGTGGTTCCTTCTCACTGCATTTATTTGGTCAAATTCTATCTGACAACTTATAAGTAGTCAATAGACACAAAAATACTAATAAAACTAGTCATATTATTTATAAGATACAATCTGACATCTTAGCCTCTTCTTTTCATTCCTTTGACAGATTTGAGAGGATTAGATCTGCAAATTGGTTTTTTCACCTACAGGCAAATCAAAGCAGCTACTAATAATTTTGATGCTGCAAACAAAATTGGGGAAGGTGGTTTTGGATCTGTATACAAGGTATCCCACAACGTCAACTTTCTTCAATGTTAGGATTTCTGTTTTATTTTTCTTACTTATCCATGATACCTAAGAGGCATCTAATTACATAATGAATGCATACCTGAAGCTGTATATTTTTCTATTTCTGGTGCAGGGTATACTGTTAGATGGTACTATAATTGCAGTTAAGAAACTTTCTTCAAAATCAAATCAAGGAAATCGAGAATTTGTGAACGAATTAGGCATGATATCTTCTGTACAACACCCAAATCTTGTTAGATTATATGGCTGTTGTGTTGAAGGAAATCAACTATTCTTGGTATATGAATACATGGAAAACAATAGCCTAGCACGTGTCTTGTTTGGTAAGCTGAATTTTTCACTTCAGTATTCTGAGCTGATTAAACCCTAGGAACCAAACCCTGCAAATGGTCTATAATAAGGACCAAGTTGATGAATTCCCTTTTGGACTATCTATGCAAAATGTAGGTCCAGAGGAATACCGATTAGAATTGGACTGGACTACAAGGCAGAAAATATGCATTGGTATAGCAAGAGGCCTGGCTTTCTTACATGAGGAATCAACACTGAGGATTGTTCATAGAGACATCAAAACTACCAATGTTCTACTGGATAGGGACCTTAATCCAAAGATCTCTGACTTCGGTTTGGCCAAGCTTGATGAAGACGGAAAGTCCCACATCAGCACTCGAGTTGCTGGAACAATGTAAGATACATATTTCCATCTCTCTTTCAATTTGGACCTACTTGTGACTTTTCTGCTTGGCCTCTCTATTTATGGACCAATAGATGATTGGAACAACTAGTAACCTTAATGTCTATGTGAAATGCTTCCCTGAAACTAAACCAAAACAAGGCAGCATTTAAAGTCTCTGCATATTTGAATATTTTCCATATGGAAATTACTATAAGTCCTGACTTCAGCATGTGGTAGGATACAATCAGTCTATATTCAGAACAAAACCATGATTGCAGAAAAATTCATAGCTTCATGATTCCACAATTATCAGTTTATGCTTTGCAAACTGGTCTAAATATGAAACATGAACTGATAGTCTGCTGTAGATTTCTTATGCCCCAATACTGGATGTAACAAACATTTACTCAATTTCCTTGTAGTTTAAAATTTGCAGGAAGGAAAAGAAAAAAAAAAAAAAAGGAGAAAAACCTGTCTACTCGACCATTAACATAATGCTACTCCTAAATATATACCAATTCTTTAATTCCCATTTAAAATATGATCACAAACTGCTATATGTTACCAAGTGGAACAAAGAAATTCTTGACATCTTTTGGAGTCATAAACCAACCCTATTAAATTTGAGCTCAATGACCATACAACTTGTGTGGGTAAAGGTGCAAGACTACATCAGTTATCAATTTGCAAGTTTCTTTTTTTTTTCTTTTTTTGAAATCAATTTGCAAGTTGCAGAAGTACTGAAATTATCTTCATCCCCGCCAGTAATAATTTTGTGTATCTTTGATGGAATGAAGTTATCACTCAATTCCAGCAGTTTATTGATTTCATAGCTGCATGCTAAATGCAAAAGAAATAAGATGTGGCAACTAAGATTCTGTTCATGTTGGACTTTTTCAATATCTAAGATAAAAGCTTCATAGTAGTGAACTAAGATTCACAATACAATCTTTATTTTGTAGAGGATACATGGCGCCAGAATATGCATTATGGGGTTACCTAACCAATAAAGCAGATGTCTACAGTTTTGGAGTTGTTGCATTGGAAATTGTTGCTGGGAAGAGCCACATGAATTTTCGACCAAATGATAATTATGTATGCTTGCTAGATTGGGTAAGATTGATCTTTCCCTTTTAATAAATGAATTTGAAACATGGCGTGAGTTCAGCTATATCACATATATTTTTTTCTACTATATATGTACATTTGGCTACATTGTTCTCTTCTGCTGATTTGGTACATTTCATTTCCATTCTCTTTTCTATGCTTATTATAGGCGCTTGTTCTACAACAAAAGGGTAGTCTAGTGGAGCTGGTGGATCCGAAGTTGGGTTCCGAGTTCAATGAGGAGGCAATTAGAATGATCAAAGTAGCTCTATTATGCTCTAATCCATCGCCAGCACTTAGACCCACCATGTCTGCAGTAGTAAGCATGCTCGAAGGCCAAACTGTTGTTCATGAACTTTTAATGGATCCAAGTATATATGGTGAGGAATTGAGGTTTAATGCCTTAAGACACCCACTTGATGAGATCAATGAAGCTGAGAGCCTTATTTTGTCATCAGTTCCAACATAGCTTGGACCTTCTTCTACAATTGTTTGCATGGCTCGAGGATGACTTCACATCGGAACACCTAGAGCTGTACACGTGTCACTTTATTAGATTGGTTTGTATGAATTAACTACAAACCAATTTGTAGCTAATTTATGTCCTGGCGGGAAACACAAGGGCTGCTAACTTGCATGGATTGATCTGTTGTACTAGTCAAGGATATTATATGTTCATCTTTCTCTTTGGTTTAAGAGTATGATTAGGTTATCCTAGATGATAACTAAATGTGGGTCTATTTTCATTGTAAGATTTGTCTTTAAATAACTTTAGCAATAAGAAAGCATTGATCATTTTTTTTTTTTTTTTGAACAAATAGACAGAGAACAAAACAAGACAAACACCAAAACAAAAGAGAAAGCAAGAATCCAGCAGAGGGAGCTACTGCCTAAGGAGGGTTGACAACTTAACATCACTAATGGGTACAAAAATCATAGGAGGCAGGGCAAAAATGGGAATGCTTCCACTTTGGTTAATAGAGGCGGCACATCTAACAAGATTATGTGCAGGCCAATTAGCGCTGTTATTAACTTTTCCTGATGAATCGCGGCATCAAAATTAATTTTAAGGGCAATTCTCAATCCTTTGACACTTTCTTGGGACTGAATCCAGGCCAGAAGATCCTCTCTGTGGGGTCTCTTTGCTTGAGCCGCCAACTGGATAAGGTTTAGAGGAGTCTTTCCATAAGTCACACTACTTCTCCGAATCCATTCACAACCTCTTTAATGGCGGCTGTGTCCCTTTGTGTAGCTTTGCTAAAGATTATAAAATTATCCAAGTGAGATCTATGTAAAAATATCAAGCAATTGCTAGTCAATGTTAAATCGTTATTTATCATAAAGTTTGTCAATTATCAATTGATTTCATTATAAAATTAATATTTTAATACTTTTCTTTACATACGTGCTCAAATTCCTTTCAAACTTGTGAAATATTAAATCGAAATAGAAGGCGAATAACCAACATAATGTTTAAACTCAAAATTCTTACTTTAAAACCATGTTAAATTACTGTTTATTTTAAATTATTAGGAGACAATCATTTAAATAATAATCTTAGTTACAAAATCTTACCAATTTTCGCTTGAAATCAAGCTCTGCCAACAAGTAGCCAGGTAATGATAATTAGTTGATGCTGTATCCCAAAATGGTTCTTTTTTAATGATAAAATAAATTATTGATTATTATTATCTAACTAATGGAAATATATTTATCAAGTAACTGATGCGCGTGAAAATTCGTTTTCAATGAAATAATTTTCAACAACCTTTGAAAACTTTTTATTCTTTTTGATATTAGAAAGTAAAAAATAAAATAAAATTTGTAGTAATTTTTTTTATTTGAATAATATAAAAAATATTAATGTAATATAAAAAATAAAAATTTTAAGAGTTAAAATTTTAAAATAAATAGTAATGATCTGTTTTCAAATGGTGTGAGGACCGGATGCTCTCCGGTCCAAATATATCAGGACCCGTCTTTGATATTAAAAGGGTCAAATTATTATTATTTTATTTTTTGAAAATTTTATTGGCTCATCTCAAGTTGACTTGGACTGAGATGATCCACATTCTTTTGATGCGAGGGGTCCCTTCAAATAAATGTCCCGTGTAGGCTACGAACCCTTCTTTTCAGGTAATTAATATAGAGCTAACCTGTCCAATAAATTTTAGAACTATTTTTTTCTTTCTTTTCTCATTTATTTGTACATTAATCAGAAGACCTATTTTATTATTATTATTATTCAGATTTTTTTTTTGTAAGTTATTATTTAGATTAATTTGTTTGAACTTTTAACCAAGGTCGATCTTGACTTGCTTGTATGCTCAAGTCAATAAAATGGTTTAGATAAGTGATATTTTGTTAGGGGCCTAATAATAGGGACATTTTAGGATTAAAATACCGCGGCATATATAATATGTTATCTTTAAAGATAATATTAGAAGTAGGGATAATATGTTATCTTTAAAGATAGTATGTTATTTTTTTGGTTCGGCCACCCTAAGGGCCAAATAAAAAAAAATATAAAATAAAAAAAATTGGCCCTTGGGGGTGGCCAAGGCATCCTTAGGCTCAACTAGGGTGGCTGGCCATCCCATTTTTAATATTTATTTTAGTTTTTGATTATTTTTATTGTTATTTTCTTTATAAATTTTAAATAATATTTTATTATTTAATTTGTAGTGGGACACGTGGTATTCTATAGAGCGTTGAATGAAATTGAACAGCCCAGATTCACAATTGGAGAATCTCCAATTATCCCACTTATAGGAGGGGATCCGGATCCATCTCAATCCCCAAAACATGCCAACTATTAGTTTTCTTATCAAAGAAGTTGATAAAGTCAAATATATTATTTTGAAATTTAAAGGTGAAAACTGAAAATCTTTTTGTTTTAAAATCTAAATGTATTTGACTTTATCAACTTTTTAGACTAGATAAACTAATAGCGACCCTAAGATATAATGGACGGTCCTGATTTAAAATTTGAAAAACTCAAATTTTGAAGATAAGGAATCTTATCCTAAAACTCACCATGAATGCATTAATTTTCAACAACCTTGGAAAACTTGTTATTATTTTCAAATGTGGTAGTCTCAGGCAAATATGTCGGCCAAAAAGACCAAAAGTATAGGCTACTATTTAGTGGAGATAAAATGCAACTAGATTGATGTGAAAAAAGAGTAATGTTATAAGGCTTTTTAGAGTCTTTCTAGAGTCATTTCAAATGTGATATGCCTTTTAAAATCACTAATAGATCAAAACTTAATAAATCACATTTAAAATTTATCTGTAATTTTAAAAGTCATATCACATTTGAGATGACTGTAGGAAGCCTTATAACATTGCTCGTGAAAAAAATAAGAATATTTGATATAAAAAAGTAAAAAAAAAAACTTTTATTTTGTAATAATAAAAAATAATTGATGTAATATAAAAATAAGAATGTTAAAAATTAAAATTTTAGGATAAATAGTAATGGTCTCTTACCAAACGGTGTGACCGTGTGAGGACCGGATGTTTTTCTGTCCAAATGTATCAGGAGCCGTTTTGATACTAAAAGGGTGAAATTGTTTTTTTTTTTTTTTTTTTTTTTTTGACATTTTTATCCTTCTAATATCAAAGGCTATCTCCTCTCAAGTTCATTTTGACAAACGATCCACGTTCCTAAGATGGGAGGGGCCCTTCAAATAAATGTGCCGTGTAGAATACGGACCCTTCTTTTCAGGGGTTTTTTTTTTTTTTTTATCCTTCTAATATCAAAGACTAACTCCACTCAAGTTCATTTTGACACAAACGACCCACCACGTTCATAAGATGTGAGGGGCCTTCAAATAAAATGTCCGGTGTAGACCGGAGAAGGATCCTCTCCATTTGCTTTCAAATGGAGAGGAGCTGGTCCTTTTAAAAGTAAGGACATTATGGTCCTTTTACATTGACATTTAAATGCAAATGACCATAATCTCCATTCCTAATAAGCATACTAACGAGACTCGAATTCGAGTAATTTTATAAGTTATTCTTGTATCTCTTTAAATTTGAGATGGCTTTTAAAATTATAATTTAATCAAAATTTAATAATGATCAATCACAAACTCAATAATTAATAATTTTAAAAGTTTGCTAAATCATTTTTTTTAAGAATACAAAAAAGGAAAGAAAAGAAACGAAAATTCTAGCATTACGCCTTCAACGCAAGCATTGAAAGAGGAAATTACAATTTTAAGGTTAGAATTTGGTAGATACGGAATTACATAAATCAAATATTGCAGGTTACAAGAGAATCATTTATATATGGAAATTATTAAGATGCTAAACATTTGAATATATAAATGTGAACAGTCATTTAAGTGAATTAAGATCCTCTATGGTTTAAATAAATTGGAGAAGATCCTTTTCTCCCTTAAGTACATCAAATAATTGATTTAGTACCTCTAAAAAAAATTAATAATTGATTTAGTAATAGACTATCTATGCAGCCTTGCAAGTTGCAAGCGGCGCTCTGATGCGGTACCTTTGTCGGTGGAGGAGATGATACAAAATGGTATTTATGGCAGTAAGGTGGTAGTTTGAGAGCAGTTTGTTTATGTTTTGTTTTTTATTTTTTTTGGGAGTAGTGTTAAATATATACTAATCAACAATGGGAGAGACTGAAGCAGCAGTCAATGCCTCGTAAATGTGAAGGGTAGAAACGTCAATGAAATAATTCAGTGATGATATATAGATACAACATTTTCTATTCAGCTTTGCAAGCGGAGCTCTTGCTAGTAGAGGAGAAGATGGCAAGATTTCTTCCTTATATTTGCTTTATTCTGCTCATCTTGCTTCTTTGCATGGAAGCACAAGCAGGCCGTCTAGGCTCTACTCCTGATGATGAAGGTGAGGCGGTCTTTCTTCTCTCTCTCTCTCTCTCTCTCTCTCTATATATATATATATATGTATATATATGTTTGTGTATAAAGGCTCAGCCTAATGAATGGTAATATATTAAAACAAACAAAGAATATTACAGAGTTGTTGGAAATTATAAGCCTCTTCAAATGAAAATTCATGGCCTCAAGCTCTGAATCCAAGCCTCTGTATTTTCGATACAAACACTTTTGTATTTCAAAACCGCGGAGTCTGCAAACCGACATAGATGCGGTTATCCCAAAAGTACACCGTTTTGGGTTTAGTAAAAATAGGTTTCTTTACTAAACGGTACAGTTTTAATAAAAATATAACTCTTGCCCTATAAGACTCACGCCGCTAAACCAGTCGCCGGAAGATCCAAAAAGCTGGTTTGAGTTGCAAGTTGAAGGAGCAATCTCTGAGCAAAAGAGAAGAAAATAAAACACAAGGTTCTGGAGATGCATTTGCGCATCGAAGAGCTTATTATTTGATGGCGGTGAGCCTTGTTGTAGCTTGTAATTCTTCATCTATGGCGGGCGAGCGAGCGAGACAGAGAGAGAGGACGTTGTTTCTTTCTTCTCCAATAAAGTAACGTTTGCCCTTTTAGTGAAGAGGAGCTCAGGCCAAACAATTGATTTGGGTATCCCATTCTCTCTCTCTCTCTCTGTAAGCCAGATTTTATTTTTTTTTATTTTGATATTTTGGTGGAGGGGTTTTTTTGATACTGTATATTTGATTTTGGTTTTTTGATTCTGACGTTTTGGTTGGGGGTTTTGTTGATTTGGGGCTTTTTTGGAGATTTTAAAAAAGACTATACAGATTTTCCCCCATGATCTCTTCTCTCTCCCTCCCTGGTTACTCTCTCCCTCTCTGTTCGTTCTTTTTGCTGTAGCTTTTGATTTTTTCTGGGTTGGGTTGTGGGTGTCATGGAAGGTTGCAGAATGTTGCAGTTGATGATTTGGTGCAACGGCGTGAGTCTTATAAGGCATGAGTTATATTTTTATTAGAACTGTACCGTTTAGTAAAGAGATCTACTTTTACTAAAACCGTGTAGTATGGGATAACTGCTCTCTCTTCTTTTTTTTTTTTTTTTAACATGTGCACGTAAGGAAAGGGAGAAGAAAGAATCAAACTAGTGACCTCTACTTCATAAAATATAGTCCACAATCAATTAAATTACCCTTTAAAGATGAAATAACCGCACCTATGCAGTAGTAAAAGTTTTTACTACCTCATAGAAACCAGATCCATCAAACACAACCAACAAACCTCCCAAAACAATTCATTGGTTTTGCAGGGATATTAATTCCATGATGCATTGGTTTTGGTGGGGACAAAAAGAATTTGTGGTTTCGAAGGGACACCATGATATATGGTGGAATTTTCAATCACATGTTAATAATTTGTTTATATTTTTTTTTTATATTGTCATATAAATTTAATAGATTAATCATTAAATTTGTGGGTAATGACAAATACAAAGGAGGCAACGCAAGGCGAAAGCCCCCCCATTTTTTTTATTTTATTTTTTAAAATTAAGGTAATTTTTGTTTTTAGTTTTTTTATTTATTTATTTATTTTATCTTAATCCATACTCTTCATTCTTCAGTCCTTTTTAATTTAAATTTTTATATTCGCCACTGTTTGTAGAGTTTACTGTAGTCTATTGACTTATGTGCAATCACATATGCTGAGACTATGCTTAATAAAGTAAAAATCATTAGTTCCCAAAAAAAAAAAAAAAAATGCATATAAGGAGAGACGAGAGTAATGTTGGTTCCCATAATCCCATACGTGGAAGGCTTTTACAGGTGGTTTTGTGAAAGGTAACTGAGACGCTCTGGTGGATAAAAGCAATATGAAAATGGGTAAGGCCAACAGTATGAGGTTTTTTTTTGCCTATTGTCCCGCCAAGGTCGGTGAAGTAAGTTATTTCACCGACTTCGTACCAACGACAGTAATTCTTACACTTACAGATTTACCGTTGCTGATTAGCCGGTTAAGCGGTAAAATGATTTTTAGTCACCGTAAATTTAAAAAAATTAAAAATTTTAAAAAAATTACATCAAAACGGATCCTTAAATAAAAACCGCTTTTCCACTGTGCTCTACCATTTTACGTCAAATAGTTTTTGTTACATAAAAACGTTGCTTTATAATTTAAAAATATATTGAACATTTTAGGCAAAGGTAATGGGAAATGATTTTTATTTTTTATATTTTGATGAGGTTGGTGTATTATGCAATATGCAGTGGAAGCTCTTCGTGAAGTAGCTGCACAACTGAGGAAGAAAGATTGGAATTTCCGCGTAGACCCATGCAGCAATGACTCGAGCTGGTTAACACCCATGTCGGATTTGAGGCCATTGTACAACAATTCTCTTATCTGCAATTGCTCCTACCCTGATGGCGTATGTCACGTGGTTAAGTTGTATGTCACCCTTCATTTCCCTAATATTGAAATTGTGAACAGATCAAGTTTTTATTCAACAAAAAGCAGAAAAGTTCTTCAATTTGCTTTTATGCAACTGAAAAGTACTTTAAATTTGACTTATATTGGAAAGCAGAAAAGCACTTCAATTTTCTTTTATGCAAGTGAAAAGTACTTAAATTTTTATTTTTTTTATTTTTTATAAATAAAAGTACTTAAATTTGACTTATATTGGATTTTTCCATTCATAATGTTTCCCAGGAAGTGTGAATAATCTTTTACCTATAATTATTCGTGTTACAGATTTCTTAAAGGGCAGGATCTTGATGGTGTGCTTCCTCCTTCCCTGGTGAAGCTACCCTACCTAAAGATGATGTAAGAAAGTCACCAACAATTTGTTCCTGAAAATTGATTTTAAGCTTCTAAGTTCTAATCTAACAGCCCACTTTCCTCTTGCTTGTAGTGATTTCACTCGAAACTACCTCAGTGGTACAATTCCTCGCGAATGGGCTTCTACAAAGTTGGAATACCTGTAAGTTACTGCTGAATTCTTGTCTTAGGTTAGCCAGTGAATGCTCTTTCTTATTGCATTAAGCTGATTCACTGCAGGTCCGTTGCTGTAAACAACTTATCAGGACCAATCCCAACCTACCTGGGAAACATTACCACTCTTATCTTCTTGTATCTTTCTTGCTCACCCTTTTTTAATCTAGTTTGATTTGCTTTAGCTAAGCTTTAATATTGATGAAGACTATATTTTCAGGAGCTTAGAGACCAATCTGTTTTCTGGAATTGTTCCCCCTAAGCTTGGGAATTTGGTTAACCTGGAGAACCTGTCAGTGTTTCTTTTTTAAAATCCTTCTATTCATTTTGAAATCAGATTTGATGATTCTTTTCTTAATTATCAATGATTTACTTCCTCAACTGACATTAATTTGAGCTGGTCTGAACTTCCCATTTGATGACTGCAGTATTCTTAGCGCTAACAATCTCATTGGAGAGTTGCCAATAGCTCTCACTAATCTAACCAAATTAACGCAACTGTAAGTGGTTGAAACCCATTTCTGTAGTAATAGTAATTTTAAATGTTTACTTGAAAAGCTTCAGGTTTCTATGTTATTCAGTCTTGTTTCCAATTTGGCTATATGCAGTAGAATTAACAGTAACAACCTCACTGGAAGTATACCTGACTTTTTTCAAAGTTGGAAACAACTTCAGAAATTGTATGCATTCTGTTTTTTTTTTTTTTTGTATAATGTTAAAATATCTTTTAGTAGAATATACAGTGTAATCTAACCCATTAGAATTGTGTTTTTAACAGAGAGCTTCAAGCTAGTGGTCTTGAGGGGCCCATTCCTTCTAGAATTTCGGTCCTGAGTAATTTAACCGAGCTGTAAGTTCTGCCTTCAAATTACACTTGGGTTCCATAATCTCTTTCGCATCCTCAAGTGATACTCAAATTAACAAGACGTATTTCTTAAGACACTAACAGTTACTAGTAATGCAACTTATTGCAGAAGGATTAGTGACTTACTTGGTGATGGTTCTGGATTTCCAAACTTAAGCAACATGACAAGCATGGAAAGATTGTGAGTGATTCTTTTTCTTCAAAGATACAAACTTATAGCAATTTTGCTTAGATGATGGCGGTTGATATTGCAGGATGCTGAGGAGCTGCAATCTCTCTGGATCAATCCCCGAATATATATCAGAGATGACAAAACTACAAATTCTGTAGTTCTTCTTTCCTTTCTGTTTCCCTCTCTTTTTTTTGTTTCATTAAGAACATTATACTGTATATACATACAGAAGTGTGAAGTTTTCTTTTTTCCTTTTTGTTTTTGGGTAGTATAAGTAGATATTGGCATATTAAAAAATTTATGGACTTTGGGTTTTCATGGTACTCTATTCTTAAAGCTAATAGTGGATAAATATTTCTAGAATTAAGATCAGCTGCTGAAACCATCAAACTGAGGTGTAGTTTTTGGAGTAATATTTGTTTGAAAAGGGAGTGGGAAACATCCTTCATCTTATGAATATGTAATAATTAAATTATCTGCTTTCATTCTTTAGCCTTTGAATAACAATTCTGATTCCTTCTAATCTTTACAGCCTACACCTTTTAGGAAGCAGCTATCTAAGGTTGTCAACCCATACTCATTGTAGGAATAGCAGCTATGATCCACCCCCTCCTACTCCTTTGGCCCATTGTGGCAGCTGCCGTAAGATACCTTTGGACGATGCACACTCAGTTAGGCTGTCTATGGAATCTGTTCTAAGCTACATATATCCATTGTTACATAGGCATTCAAGTCTCTCTTTCAATTTTTTTCTACCTGTATATTATGTTTCTTGACTCTATGCTTTAAAATCTGGACATTCATGTCTCATTTTATAATCCTTCTTTTCTTCTATTATAACCCCTTTATCGTTATATCCATGAATGCAGAGATCTCAGCTTCAACGGATTGGCAGGAAATGTTCCAAACTTTGGAGGTCTATACACATTAGAAAGCATGTAAGTGTGCAATCAAAACCCTAATCTAGCTCTATTGCAGAGAAGCTCAAATAAACAATTAAAATGCAGCTTAAAGCACAGAAATAATAATGATTTGGTCTTTTCTTCAATGTCTATTGGTGAAGATATAAGGAATTTCACTAATTATATTGCTTATAGTTACTATATACACATGTATATTATATGCATACATTATAAATATTAGCATATAACATGCGCTATGCTTATTTATTATAATTTCATTTCATTTTTTTTTTCTTTTTGAAAACGTTGTAGAAAATAATAGTAAAAAGTATATATAATAATATTGAAAAAGAAAGAAAGAGTATATAAGAACAATTTTATTAAAAGAGTTACACACCCTTAAGTGCACAAGAAGTATATACAAGGAACACCAAAAAAGAAAGAAAGAAAAAACAAACAAACAAACAAAAAAAAGAACAAAGACACATCCAAGGACACCTGCAAAAACTCTTAAGGCCCACTAGAATTACAACAATACACTGAGGACAGTCCACCCGGGCACCTGACCTGGGTTCAATTTCTCCCTCAACTGGGAGTACCCCGAGCATAACACCTAGGAATCATATTTTGACACCTGACAGAATCTACCAGTGGATAAGGAATAATGTCAGTATTGGGTGGGAATGCCAGGGCCGTAATATCAGATGGGCGGCATTATCAGATGAGTGACATTATCAAATGGGCGGTGATGTCAGAGCTACATCAGAGATGGGCGGTCATGTCAGAGCCGAGAAGGCCGCAACTTTTTTCAGCAGTGACTACTGTTAGACTAGGGTCTAACAGTCACAAAGCATAGTCAGAATCGACCCTATAGCCACGGAGAACCAATGGGAAGCATCTGTCGGATAAAGGGGACCACTGAGAGGCTACTGCCGGATTAGAGGAGCCAATGACAAGCTACCATTGTTAGGGCCAAAATAGTTTATTAATTTCTTTTAGATAGTTTAAAATTTTCCTTCTCCTATAAATAGAAGGCTTGTACAAACATTTCCAACATTCCAACTTTGATCAATCAAAATATTGTGAGAATTCTCTCAAATTTCTTTGCGGAGAACTTATCTTCAACCTGCGGGTTGTGTTGTGTGTCAATCTAAGGATTGAGTGCTAATTTATCAGGTCAGGAAACGAAGAAGCTCCTAACCTTTTGGTTACCAAGTCTTCCGCTATGTCAGTTGGTATCAGAGCAGGCATTATCTTGATCATGATCAATCAGCGCATCGGTGACAACCCCCTTAACGACGCAACTCGTAATAGGGAGGCTCCATCGAGGGCCGAGACTCTCAAGCAGTCTATGCAATGGATGCGGGAGGCTTTGGAACGTTTGGAGGCTGGATTCAATCAAATTTGTCGGAATCAAGTCTAGGGAGATGACAGAATCCAGGTAAGGCCATCCACCGCCTTCCGCCAGTTGAGCAACCCCAACCCTTTAACAACAATAGCGATGATAAAGATTACGTTGGTGAAGTCTTTGGCAGGGCTCACGATGTAGGACTAGGAGGAGGCAAACATAGAGGTGGCATAGGTGGTGCTGGCTATGGAGGTTACCAACCCAAAGATGTTGGCTTTATCGGGTATGCTACCGGCCATGGAGATGTTTATGGTAAACAACCAAGGCATTAGCAGTATGGCAGGGAGGAATCCAGGGAATGCCGTATGAAAATTGATTTACCTTCCTTTGATGGTCATCTTTATATTGAAGATTTCCTTAACTGGATAATGGTAGAAAGATTTTTCGAATACATGAGTATTCCGAAGGAAATTAAGGTAAAGTTGGTAGCTTACGAGTTCAAAGGTGGAGCATCAGCTTGGTGGGAACGGTTGCAGCTCTCCCGGTCCAAGGAAGGGAAAGGACCCGTGACATCTAGGCACAAGATGAAACAACTACTCAATGCCCGGTTCTTGCCACCAGACTTTGAGCAACGCTTGTTCCAGCAATACCAGGAGTGCCGTCAAGGAACTCGCACGGTCTAAAGCATATATTGATGATTTTTATCGCTTTCTGCTTGGAACAATTTGATGGAAACTGAAGCCCAACAAGTGGCTTGGTTAATTGGAGGGTTTAGGGGCATTTTGGGACAAAAAGGCCAACAGTGATCACATGCGTCGCACATGATCACTGTTTCGTCAGTCAAAACGGCTTTGACTGATGGAATGGCCGAATTGCAAAAAATTGAAACTTTTGAGGGTAGATTACAAAAATTGAAACTTTGGAGGTCGATTTGAAAATGGCCCCAAACTTCAAGGTGGGGGTAAAGTGTAATTTTTCCTAAAAAATAAATGTAACAAGGAAAAGGAAAACAAATCCTAATTGGAAAATGAAGACCAAATCCTAATAGAAAATGGATTACATAGTTCTAATGGAAAAAGAAAAATGCAATCCTTATTGAAAAAAGAAAACTAATATATAATTTATAAATAATATTCTCCTCGTTAATATTCAGTTTCCCCGGGTTGGAAAGAACTCACCCTCGAGTTCAAGTTGCCTTTGTCAGCATCAACAAAACATGGAGTTAAGTGCTTCACGTTGAATATATCGAAGGTCTTTAAATGGCTTGGAAGACGTAGCCGGTATGCATTGTCATTTATCTTCTGCAGAATCTCACAAGGCCCAATCTTTCCCTCTTGTAGCTTGTTATACTCACCAACAGGGAAATGATTACGTATGAGTACAACCCAAACTAAATCACCAACCTCAAAAGTTACCTTACGTTTGTTATCTTCTATCGCTTTATTGACCTGGTCATGTACTCCTCAAAGATAATCTGTCATCTTAGCATCCTTAATACTCAATTGACCAATACAAGGAATGGGTGCTAATTCAAGCACTCCCAATTTTTGACTTATCAAAAAAATAAAATTCAAGCACTCCCAATTGGTTCTCCCTATACACGATCTCAAAATGGCTCAACTGAGTCATTATATTCTTAGACCAGTTGTAAGCAAACTCTGCTTGTGACAAAGCTAGGCCCCGCTACTTTGGCTTATCTCCAACTAAACTCATCAAAAGATTTCCCAAGGTTCGATTCACCACCTCAGTCTAACCATCTGTTTTGGGGTGGTAGGCACGGTTGAAATTAAGCTTGGTCCCCAACTTTTCTCACAGACTCTTTAAAAAATGGCTCATAAATTTTGTATCTCGATCTGATGTAATAGATCTTGAAACCTCATCTAAGCGAACAATCTCTCGAAAATATAGGTGAGCAATCTGGGTGGCGTCCATTGTCTTCCGGAAAGCTACAAAATGTGGCATCTTGGAAAACTGATCAACCACCACGAGAATAGAATCCATGCTGACGTCGAGCTATGGGAGATTGAGTACTGGTAATGAGGTGTATAGACTAGCATTTGTCAGGGTTCCCTTACACCTTTGGCAAATAAAACATTGTTCCACGTAATGTGCCACATCACTTTTTAGCTTGGGCCAATAATAGTTTGATGAGACCAAGGCCAAAGTTTTGTCTCGCCCAAAGTGACCTTTTCCATGCAACTCGTATTATTTTCTCCCTCAATGAAGTATCCAGAATGCTGTAAACCCCGAAACAAATAACCATTAAGAATAACATAATTACTACACTTACCTACAAACACCTCAACAAATATCTTCCTTGATGAAGGATCTTCCATATACAACTCTTGGGAAGTGCAAAACCCACAACTTTGGTATGCATAGTAGTAAAAAGTGCAACCTGCCTACTCAGAGCATCAACAACTCGATTCAAGCTCCCTGGTTGGTGCCATAAGGAAAATTGAACTCCTGAAGGTAAGCAACCCATTTGGCATGTCTGCGACTAAGCTTCTGTTAACCATTGATATACTTGAGGGCCTCATGATCAGTGATCAAATGACATAGGGGAATACTAAGGTAACTAATCAAAGAATAGCGTCTTTGATTCTGGAAGGAGAAGCATCTTCGTCTTCTACCCAAAGATAAGCTCAAACCCACTGGTTAAGAAAAGAACACTAATTCCATAGAGTTTTGAAAGAAATTCTCTGGTTTTATAATAATTTAACAAGTTAGTTTTACATCATAAGCTAGCCTATGAATTCGGTTGTCTAAATAGTCCATCCACAACAAATGGCGTTGTTGGAGAAGTTTGTCACCATTACGCTAATTGGCCATGATCAGGATAAAGCATGCTCTAATACCAACTATGTAGTGGAAGATTAAAGTACTAACCAAATAGCGGCGTCTTTGATTTTGCAAAGAGAAACATCTTCGTCTTCTACCCAAATATAAGCTCAAACCCGCAAGTTGAGAAAAGAACACAAACTCCATAGAGTTTTGAGAAAAATTCTTTGATTTGATAATAATTCAATGAGTTTAGTTTTAAATCATAAGCTATCATATTTATAAAAGAGAAGAACTTGTAGAAAAAGTAAACCTAATCCTAGTAATAATAGTAAACGTAATCCTGATAAAGAAATGAAAATAATTAAAGCAAATTTAACCTGTTAAGGAAAAGAAATAAAGTCTTAATAAAAATAAAATAAAATTCTGATATGAAATTGACAATCAGCGGGAATTGTGACAATCTTTCATTTTGTATTTCCATTGTCTGAGAACGGATAAAATTATGATCAAGCGGCACTGTTCCAATATTATTTTTGATATTTTCCTTATTTTTGCTTTTATCAAAAATATAGGTAAATATTGTCTTACATCATAAGGATGAATTCCTTTTGGACTACATAATGACGTTAATGCTTCAAAGACTGTACAATGGGATAAGACTCCAAGTTGTAGGTGGAATAGTTCTTCTTGGACCATGACAACTCTTCACTAAAGGAAAAAAATAAAAAAATAAAAAAATAAAAAATAAAAAATTGAAGAAAGAACGAAAGAAAGAAGAAGAAAGAAAGAAAGAAAGTTGATTTGGCCCATTGTCAATTGAGCTACCACCTTGATTATTTGAAACTTTCTTTGCCAAGTCTCCCGGCCTCTTTCCTAGCAAACAAAATAGCAGCTCTCATGGTTTGGGGTTGATAGGTTTGAACTTCAAGCCGAATGTCCGAGCTAAGACCCTCAATAAATCTATCTAATAGCCGTCTTTCAGCCTAGTTATGAGCAAAATCACATAATTGCTGAAAATGACTGATGTATTCTGCAACTGTTAATGTCTGCCAAATTTTTATCAACCAGACATCAGTGTTATCGAACTTGGAATAGCCAAATTGGGGAGCTTTCATATATTCTTGCTCTCTTCGCAAGTGTATTTTAGGAGAATCCGATCTTCCAATTGACTCAAGATTAATCTCTCGCTTGATAAATGTCTTTAGTTGCTCAAAAAAATTTTAGCCAAATCGTGACTCGAGTGAAGCCTTTTTTTTTTTTCCCCCTTTTCTCCCACTCTTTTATTTATTTATTTATTTTTTTTAATTTTCTGTTTTTTTTTTTTTTTTTTTTTGCACTCACAAAGAATAAGATACTCTTAGTTCACAGCAATACTAGAATAAGACTATCTTAAATGGTAACCAAACAGATACAATTCTAATACCCAAACTAATATAACATAACTCTAAACCAGAATATGGCTATCCTTGAAATGGAGGGGATGAAACTAAAACCTGGATCCACTTTAAACGCGCAGCCAAACGTCCCCTTTCTTCTTCAAACAGCCCACGTTCAGATTGCAACATAACAGTTCAGAATGCAGCCCACCGCACTTCAAAATCCATACGTAATAGCCCAGTGCATGCACCACTCGAACACGGCACTGCAATCCATTGTCAACCACTTTCACATCACCACCAGCACAGTGACAGCAACTTGTCAGGTGTTTTAGGGTTTAATCTGAGATTAACCCTAGAAGAGAAATGGCAGTGGAAGAAGAAGGGTAGAAGGTGTGCGGCTAGGGATTTAGAAGTGAATTGGGGAAGGTGAAGTTTGCGCACAGAGGAGCTGTGGAATATCTTGCATAGGGGGACACGTGTATGGCTACGAGCAGTTAGAAGAGATAGGCAAGCATTCTCTATAATGCTTGACAGCTATATAAAACGGTGCAGTTTAGAAGACAAGTCGAGGAAGGCTGAGCATTAGAATGGAGCAGCAAAAGGGCATTGTTTTGGGCTGTTAATAAGCAAGTGGACTTTGTTTGTTGGGGTGTTAAAAATAAACTGTATATGTTAGAAATGGGTTGTTAGCAGTTGGGCTATTGGTTATAACAATACGAAGCCTGATTGCTGTTAGAGGGGTTGTTGGGCTGATTGCACAGCATATAATGCAATCAGCTAGGCCTGTAAATGAGCCGAGCAGCTCGTGAGCTCGCTCCAGCTCGGCTCGATTAAACTCGGGTCGAAATCAAGCTCGATACTGTTCAGTCTGGCTCGTTACTGTACAAGCTCGCTCGATTAGCAAATGAGTCGAGCTCGGCTTGCCTGACTAAACTCGACGGGGGCTCGTGAGCTCGACTCGTTCAAAACCCAACCTGACCCAATCTACATGATTTCATTCATAAACGAGTAGATTAAATGATTATTAATTAAGTAACTAATGTATTTCTTACCATTTATAAATTATAATCACATTAATGTATACAAACTTAAATGACCTTATGTATCTCTTTAGGGTGTGACAAATAACAATTGACATTATATACAATAATACAAACTTAAATGTTATATTAATTAATTGTATAAAATTAAATTAGTTTAACTTAGTTTTATCCTTATAAATTAATAAATTATAATATATATTTATATATTATATGTTTATTATCTACAATATATGATATGCATCATATACTAATTTAACTTTAACAAATAACAAGTAACAAGTATAAAGTAAAGTATAGAGATAAATTATATCATTACTTGATATGAATATTAAAATAATCTCAAATTTAGTAACTAGGTTCTAAGAATCTAAGCAATTAAAAAACATAGGTGACAATTAGAAAGTTAGTCAACAATGTGCACTTAATCAATGTATGTTACTCTTTAGGATGTGACAAATGACAATTGACATTATATTCAATAATACAAACTTAAATGTTATATTATATAAGATAAATTATATTATATAATAATTATATTATATAAATTATAAAATTAACAAGTAAAGTACATAAATTATCTTTTAAGTTTATAGTTAATATAAATTTATTTAAATTATAGGAAAAATTAGGCCTGCAAATTAGCCGAGCGGCTCGTGAGCTCGCTCGAGCTCGGCTCGGTTACTGTACAAGCTCGGTTCGGCTTGGTTATTGTACAAGCTCGGCTCGGTTACTGTACAAGCTCGACTCGAGCTTGGCTAAGCTCGACTCGGCTCAAATCGTTTACAGGCCTACAATCAGCATATCTGTAGTTCTTTACGAAAATAGCTGGAAGATTTGCTTGTAACCTGTGACTATGGACTACGGAGACTTGTTGAGTGTCTCAAAGACTCAATACAAACACCTTTGGATTAGTCCAATTCAATCTCACTGCCATTCCCATCTCTCTATCCCTTTCATCTCTTACATTCATACATACATCAACTTCTAGATGCAGAAAATACATAAAGAATAGCAAAGTTCTTTACACACCTCTACATTTTCACATGCAGCAATTTTAGTTGAGGGTTTTTTTTTTTTTTTGGTTGGAAAGGGGATAAACAGAAAAACAGGGGAAAGAAGGATAAAAAAAAAAATCGAACTATTTTATGTAGATTACTTTGATGTATCACCGAGTAAGACCTATCATCGGTCAATCTAACCTCAGTGTAATGGATAATCACATAAAACATTGTGGGAAAGCATTTTCCAAGAGGGAATCCAAAATCTTTTGTTTGTGAACAAAGAAAAAAGAAATTTTCCCTTGAAATAAATTTTATGGTTATTATTCTCAGAGTATCCGGCCGGGGCATTTTGGTTGGCATACCAAAATATATATATGAGTTTCACATGTATGAGAATAACGTAAAATCAATGACTCAAGGATAAAAAGATAAAGAATTAAGTGGCAACATCCTTAGCCTTAATTCTACTATGGAATATTTTGTAATTCAGTATAGAATCTAGCTACAACCAAGATGTTTTCTCTCTAGGAGCCTAAGAATCTAGGGCCAAGCTATTGAACTCGACTGTGGAAGTACTGTGATTTCTGGAGTTTGGCGATGGACGAAGAGCATATAGCAAATGATCTAAGCAGGATGTGGGGAAGTTTCTCCCTCTCGAAGGTGGAGGGGACTGACATGGAAATTCAAACTCATGCATGGAAAGAAGGAACCAATAGGGGTAAAACCTATTTGGTGGGAAAATTGATTGCGGATCATTTGGTGAGTAAGGAGGTTGTTCGAACCACTTTACTCAGGGGTTGGAAGATGTCAAGGACACCCTCTTTCAAAGTATTGGGGGACAACCTCTTCCTAGTGAATTTTGTGAACGAGTCAGACAAGAAACGAGTTTTAGAAGGGAGGCCGTGGGTTTTTGAGGGAAACCTCTTTGCAATTGAGGATTATGACGGATTGACACCTTTAGCGAAGTACTGGTTCGATAAAGCTATCTTTTGGGTCCAGATGATAAACCTTCCATTGGCGTGTATAAGTCTGATTGTTGGCCAACAAATCGGGTCATCGATGGGTCATGTCGAAGAGGTGGATGTGGACGAAGGGGGGATGGGCTGGGGTGAAAGTCTGAGAGTCAAGATCACCCTTGACTTACACAAACCACTGATGAGGGGAAGAGTAATAAAGATCAATGGGGCGGTGATGCTGATTTCCTTTCGTTACGAAAGGCTCCCCAAGTTTTCTTTCTGCTGTGGGGTGATCAAACATGGGGTAACAGGGTGCTAGGAGAGAAATAATGCTCGTAGGCAAAATGCCCCAACAAAATTTGGGCCTTGGCTTCGTGCGACATCCTTAAAAAGGGTATTCGGTGGAAGACTTGGTCAGGAAATGAATAGAAGAGACCCCCCCTAGCCTAGACGAGATCATGGAGGAGGTTATGGCAGGCATGAATATGGGCGGAGGTACTCTCCTGGCTTGAATAGACTGTCTAACCGAAGACATGCAGTGGGCGGGGATTTTTCTAGGACAGCGAAGAGTGTAGGGTTTTCATCTATGGAAAGAAATCAGTCACCAAAATTTCCTTCCAGGCACCACTCGGTTACTCCAACTAGAGGAGTGGAGGATGGATTTGTAAATCCCAGAAATCATGGGAGTGTGATGGAAGGATTTATGACAACCAAAAATCAAGGAGGCATGCTGGGAGGAGAAAAAGAAGCAAATTCAAAAGAGGGAGTTAATGAGAATCTACCTAACATTATGGCAAGGAGGAAAGAAAGGGATCGCACATGGATCCAGATCCTCTCCAGTCCTTAAAGAGAATATCCAGTTAACTGCTTAGATTTCATTTAAGAAATCCAAGCCCCAAAAATGAGACACGTTGGACCTGGAGTAAAAGAATAAAAAAAAAAAAGGGTAAGTTAACATTAACATCTCCTTTAGACGATCTTTAGAGAATAAAAAAATCAGTAAATAAAATAAAAAAAGAAAGCAAAGAACAATGAAGGCAAAGGCGTGAAGAAAGAGGGACGGATTCAGGAGTGAAAAAATTTTGGTTCTTCATTTTTTTTTTCCTTTAGTAGTTCATGGGTCGTTCTAATTTTCTTCATTTCGAAATCATTGTGTTGATTTTGTTTATTTTCTCCTCTATTTGGTGCCAGATTTTTCATTTATGTTCTCTGGGTTCTTCATTTTTCATTATTTTTAATGGGTTCTTCATTTTTTGACTTTTGTAGTTCATGGGTCGATCTAATTTCCTCCTCATTTCGGAATCATTGTGTTGCTTTTGTTTATTTTCTCCTCTTTTTGGTGTTGGATTTTTCATTTATTTATTTATTTATTGGGTTCCTCATTTTTTTACTTTTGTAGTTCATGGGTTGTTCTAATTTTCCCCTCATTTGGAAATCATTGTATTGCTTGTTTATTTCTTTCCACTATTTGGTAGCGGTGAAACTTCTATTTTTTTTTGGGTTCTTTCTATTTTTTTCCACCCAATTTGTTGCTGATGGATGACTATTGTTCGAATGATATGCTCTTCCAATTTGCTCCGCCTACTCCACAATCTGTGCTGGATCATGTATACTAGCAGTAGTTGTGGTTGTGACATTTGAATTCAAGGGTCTTGGCACTCATTTGAATGAGTCAATCTTGTGGAGCAACCTTATCTTTTACTCCATTCACCCACTGCACTGGACCTGGGTTCCTACAAAATTAGAAGAATATGAAATAATAAATTGGGTGCATCCAAAAATTGGTGAAACTTTTCCAATACAGGTGCTTTTCAGTAGTATGAGTTGGAATTTATGCAGTGGGGAGGCTGGAAAACACCGAGGCAGCGATGGGTTGGTGCTTTGACTGTTCATGGAGTTTTAGGAAAAAGAAAGCAAAGAAAAAAAAGAAGATTTGAAATGTTAACTTCTCCGTTATGTTTTTTTATTTAGGATCTGACGTGTCTCATTGTTGGCCATGGATTTTTTTTAAAGAAATCTGAGCTATTAACTGGATATTCTCCAATCCTTTAAGGACTGGAGAGGATCCGGATCCATCGCACATATGATGAGGACTCTTTTGCTAAAGGGAAATGCTAGAATGCAATAAACTACCCATATTTGGCCCATAAAAGTCTATGTGGCATCCTTCATTTATTACATTGTGGGTTGTTTTTTCACTGCAAAGATATTTTAAAATGTTTTTTTGGGATACCACATAGACTTTTATGGGCCAAATATGGGTAGTTTATTGCATTCTAGCATTTCCCTTTGCTAAACCATTTAATGACTTCATTGATGAGCTGGCATAGAAAGAAAATTAGTTGAAAAAGTAAGAGGAGCGATAGGGGCAAGCTGGTAATTCTGGGATATGAAAAGGAGGAAGTGGAAAAAGACCGTCTTCAGGTAATAATTTTTTTACCTTGACGGAGGTTGAGAAAAAAATGAAAAATGCTCTTGCTGGGGAAAACCAAGTAACTCGACGTGCTAGTGATGACACATGGAAAATTGGTGCAAGGATGAAGCCAAATGTGGACTCTTGTGGGGACAATCTAGGAAAAAGAAAGATCAGGGAGTTTAATGGTGGAAAGGAGGATGTGGTGAAGAAAGGATGAATGAAAGGAGGACATTGTTCGAAGTAGAGTAACAGGGTGCAAAAAATGACAAAAGTGGATCAGGAGTGGCGGAGGCTGTTATGCAGCCTCGCCGACCGCAATGAGTGTTTTAAGTTGGAACTGCCGAAGGCTTGGAAACCTTCAGACAGTTCGGGAGCTTCGCCATTTGGTGAGGGAAAAGAAACCCAATATAGTTTTCTTAATGAAAACTAAGTTATGAGCAAACAAGATGGAAAGGGTGCGTAGCCTGTTGGGATTTGAACATATGTTGGTGGTTGATTGCATGGGGAAAAGAGGTGGATTGGCTTTATTGTGAATGTCTAACTCGGGAGTCGAAATATAAAATTATAGTCGGCGGCATATAAATGCGAAGGTTGTCTCCTCACCGTTGGATACGCCGTGGAAACTGACAGGGTTCTATGGCTAGCCTAACCCAAGCAAGAGACTTGAGGCATGGAGTCTACTTTGGTACATCGCCCAGATGGATCCATCTCTTTGGATTTGTCTTGGTGATTTCAACAAGATCCTAAGTCTAGATGAGAAGTTTGGAGGTAATGGGCGACGAAGGGGTTTGATGGAAATTTTCCAACTAATCCTAACGGAGTGTGGATTGTCGGACTTGAGATACAAGGGTCTAAAATTTACTTGGACCAATGGAAGAGAGGGAGCGGATTTTACAAAGGAGAGACTTGATCGAGCGGTGGTCAATCGGGAATGGTGTGAATTACACCATTAGGTGGAGGTAATGGTTGGAGTGTCGTTATGGTCGGACCACTCTCCAATTGTGGTGCATCTAAAGGGCCAAAATGTTGGGTGGAGGGGACCTCGAAATTTCAAGTTCGAAGCTGGTTGGGAGATGGACGCTAGGTGCTATGAAATTATTGAAAATACATGGGGGAAATGTGGCTCGGCAGGACCCGTGGCTCCAACTGGAAGGGAATATGAATGCATGTAGGAGATCACTTATGAGCTGGCAGCAAGAGGTATTGGGTAGACTGAACAAAGTTATGAGGGAAAAACAAAAGATGTTGGCTATTTTACAGGGAGCAGAAGAGAACACGGATGTCGAACAATCTGTCGAACTCAAAAGGGAATTAAAAATCTTGTCGGAGCAAGAGGATTTGACATGGCGACAATGTGCAAAAATTGATTGGCTCAAGTTTGGTGATCGAAACTCAAAATTCTTCCATACCTGTGCAAACCAACGACGAAAGATTAATAAAATAACTCAAATCCGAGACGAAGATGGCGGATTGTGGGAGACTCAAGAGGAGATTGGAGAGGTTTTTGAAAAATATTTTGGGAATCTATTTTCTACCGGTGGAGCATGAACTATGATAGCTGCTGTTTGGAGCCTTTGGTTGAGCGGGTTACGGAGACAATGAATGAGTCTCTCTTAAGACCGTTCAAGGAGGAGGAGATTCGGGCGGCATTATTCCAAATGGCTCCCTTGAAAGTGCCGAGACCGGATGGTTTCAACGCTGGTTTTTATCAAAAAAATTGGGACATCGTGGGACCTAAGGTTTGCAAAACTATACTTTTTTCCCTTAATAATGATGTTCTTCATGAGGATTTAAATTTTACCTACATAGCTTTAATACCCAAGATTAAAAATCCCTCATGTGTGACAGAGTTCAGACCGATTAGCTTATGTAACGTCGTATACAAAATTATTTCAAAGGTGTTGGCTAATCGGCTGAAGGGAATTCTACATTAGATCATTTCACTGTATCAAAGTGCGTTTATTCCTGGGCGACTAATTTTGGATAATATTTTGGTTGCATATAAAACCTTACATACAATGCAATCCGAGTTGCAGGGTAAGAAAGGGTACATGACGGTCAAAATTGATATGAGTAAGGCCTACGATAAGGTGGAATGGAGGTTTTTGGAGGCAGTGATGGGAAAGATGGGCTTCGCACCCGGATGGATAAAACTTGTCATGATGCGTGTCTCCTCAGTGCATTATGCGGTCTTAGTGAATGGCAATCCTACAGGGAGGATTTCACCAACTCAGGGTATTAGGCAAGGTGACCCTCTTTCTCCATATTTGTTCCTGATGTGTGTTGAGGTGTTGAGCTCATTGCTTTTACAAGTAGATAGGTTGGGAGAGCTAGAGGGAGTTCCCACTTCAAAAAGGGGACCTCGCCTCAATCACTTGTTTTTTGCCGATAACAGCCTATTATTTTGTAGACCAGATTTGGGACACTAGAACATACTCTCTGCTATTCTGAAAAATTATGAAGAGGTGTCAGGACAAAAGCTAAATTCCTCTAAGACGGGTATCTATTTTAGTCGTAATACCCTAGTGGAGACTAGACAACAAATTCTTGATGTGGCCGGAATTCCAAGCTCACAGAGTTATGATACCTATTTGGGCCTGCTAGCCTTGGTTGGGAAATCCCGGACAAAAGAATTTAAATGTATTATTGACAGAGTGTGGAAGAGGTTGAATGACTGGAAACTGGAGCTTTTATCCCAGGCAGGGCAAGAAATATTATTGAAGGCGGTGATTCAAGCAATTCCGACCTACTACATGAGTGTATTCATGCTCCTAAAAACATTGTGTTCCAAGATAAATTCTCTTATGCAACAATTTTGGTTGGGTACCTCAGGCATACATTGGATGAGTTGGAGTAGAATGGGTATCACAAAAGCTAAAAGAGGGATGGGATTTCGGGATTTTAGATGCTTCAACAAAGCTCTCCTTGCCAAACAATGCTGGCGGCTTTGGCGATCACCGGATAGTCTAGTCTCTCGAATTATGTTGGCGAAATATTATGCCAATAGCTCTTTGCTTGAGGCGAAATTGGGGAACAAACCGTCCTATGCATGGAGGAGTATTTTGGGTTCATGTGACCTTCTTAAAGAGATGCTATTTTAGAGAATTGGTAACGGTGAAACACAAAAATATGGGGTGACAAATGGATTCCACGACTGACAACTTTCACCATCCAATCGACCCCTAGATTACTTGTAGGGGTGAAATAGCGGTTGCGGTTAGCGGTTAGTGGCTAAAACCGCTAACCGCTAACCGCCTAGGCGGTTAGTAGAATCTACTAACCGCATCCGCTAACCGCTAGCGGTTAACCGCCTAGGCGGTTAACCGCCCGGTTAGCGGTTAACCGGATGCGGTTAACCGCTTTTTCTAATAACCGCTTTTTATTGGGCTTTTTATTTTGGACCGGTTTTGGGCTCACTTTAAACCATTATTTTGCTCACTTTAAACATTTTTTTTCCTCTATCATGGCCATTTTAGCATTAAAAATTGTTGGTTTAAAGTGAACATTATATGTTGGACCATTATACCAAAATTTTGTTGTTCACCTTCTACAACATATAATATACGAATAAAATTATAACAAAATTGTCGTTTTGAGTTAGGAAGAAATGAATATATAGAAGTGCAAAACTACGTCATTTTGCACTTCTATATTATATAAATAATAAAAATAAGGTGGGAGGAATTGAAATCGGGACTCCTGAGTAAAATAGGTGCATAATAACCACTAGGCTACAATAACTTATTGTTATTTATTATATGAAATATATATAATATAAATATATATTATATTTTAAAAAAGGCGGTTAGCGGTTAACGGTTAGCGGTTAGGCGGTTTTTCAAAATCCACTAACCGCTAACCGCTAACCGCCTAGGCGGTTAGCGGTTTTTACTAACCGCTTTCAAAGCGGTTAGCGGTTAGTGCGGATAGCGGTTAGCGGTTAGTACGGTTAGCGGTTAGCGGATGCGGTTAGGCGGTTTTAAATTTCACCCCTAATTACTTGACCCAAATGCAAAGGTGGTCGAGCTAATAGACATAGACGGTTTTGGGTGGAGAAAAGACTTGATTGAGACATTGTTTTTTCCTAAGGAGGCTAAAGCAATTATGGGGGTTCCTATCAATTTGAGCCGCCGAGATGTAGTTGTATGGAGGGAGACGACCAATGGGCAGTTTACCATGAAAAGTGCATATCATGCGGCTATGAACAAGGAATCTCAGCAGCAAGTAAGGAGCTCTCATATTGAGGAAAAAAAGAAGATGTGGGTCTCTCTGTGGAAGCTTCAAATTCCCAATGTGGAGAAGAATTTCCTATGGAGAGCATGCCACGAGATCCTTCCCACCAAGGCGAGCCTTTGTCAAGTAACTTTGGATGCATTGTGCCCAATTTGTGGTCTTGAAGAGGAGACTTGTTTCCACATCTTGTGGGACTATCCTTCGACAAGAGATGTGTGGAGTGGGAGTCAGAAAACATTCCAAAAGAGTGCATTTGATGGTCCATCGTTTAGGCGGGTTGTGGAGGAGATTTTCAAGAGATGTGATGAAGAGAAGATTCGTCTCTTTGCTGGAATTGCCCGCAGAGTGTGGTTGCGGAGGAATGACATCATCCATGGAGGTCCCTTTCTTCACCCGATGGTATTGGTTCAACAGGCCAATGACGCTCTTAGTGAATTTTCTGCAGCTATGTTTGCCAGGGAGAGTACCCCACCCTGACTTTGAAAAACTAGATGGGGGTAATGGTGTAATGTAGCCTTTGTGGGTGGCATATGCTATTGCTTGCATTCTATCTGGGAGAAGTTGGGGGTAATTGGGTAGGAGGTTTTTTGAGGTTTAACACGAGATTTTGTTTCTAAAAGAGATGTTCTTGTAATCTTTCTTTTGGAGCTATTAATAAAATTGACTACTTTTCTAAAAAAAAAACAAAAAAAAAAAAAAAAACTATGGAATATTTTATGCAGGAATCATAAGTTAACATTAAGTAAAGTCAAAGAGATTGATTAATTATCTAATCAAAAATATTTATTAGAGTGCAGTTACAATTATTTAGTGGAATTAATTGTGATTAAAATATTTTTGCGTAATAAATGTCAGGGAGACATGGTTACGAACATATTTAAGCCAATAATATTTTTTCCTTTAGATCCCTCACCAAGCTAATGTTATTTAACCATAATAATGCTTTCTTATTTATTGGGCTAAGTGTTTTATTTGTTTAAAACATGGGCTAGAGAGAAATTGTACAGTTGGGCTTGGGATAAAACCTTGATGCCCAATGAGCATAAGTGGAGCGCATAAAGGCCAGGAAAAATTCATTAGGCCTATGTGTTAGGTACAAGGGAGAAGGGTTTTGAATAAAATAGAAGCCCATATTTAGGGGTGTCAACCCAGTCCTGGTTCCTGGTTATTGGCCAAAACCGAGAACTGAAACCAGAATACCCCAGTTATTAGTTTTGGGAAACCAGAACTGGGTAACTGGTTCCCGGTTAACCGGCCGGTTCTTGTTTGTATTCGGTTATTCAGATCGGGTAACTGGTTTTAGGGTTATATATATAAGTGCCGGAGATGGTGAGGCATGACGGTCCTCCATTGAAATAACTTGAAACAAACCATAAAATGAGAAGAAACTGGTCAGAGAAGAAAATGCTTGTCTTGGAGAGGAAGAAATATTTTTTATAAGGAAAATGTCTTGAATACGGGAACTAGTGTTTAGATGTTCTTTTTGAGGATTTGGAGAGAACCTTGGAGGAACTCACGACCTTCTTTTTCCATTTGCTTTACACTTGGACAGAAGCCTGGCTCGCTCCTTTAGTGATTAGCCATCTAGATTTTCTATCTCTTTTCTCTTCTTCCAGTTATGCGTTTTCTCTTGTATACTCTATGTGTACTCGGGTTGCACCCCTCTATGCTTTTGATATATATACAAACATTACTTATAAAAAAAAAAAAAAAAAAAAAAAAAAAAAATGAAAAGCAGAGGAACAGGAATCCATAACTCAAAATCCCCAAAACATCAAATTAACGAAACCCACACCCATCATTTACCCTATCACCAAAAACTTAAACCCTAAAATTTTCCATCAAATTTCCTACACTTTCTCATCAACCAAACTAGTGGAAGTAGGGAAGTGTCGTGAAGTTGTGAAAAAACCTAAACTAAAAACTAAAAACTAAAAACTAAAAAGTAAAAAGTAAATATATATATATATATATGTATGTACCTGGTTATCTAGTTATAACTGGGTGCCAAAAATGGGGACCGAAACTAGGGTCCCCAGTTTTTGGTTTTTTCCAATCAGAATCGGGTTCCTCGGTTTCCCGGTATTTTTTGACATCCCTCCATATCCACTAGAGTGGAATGTGTAACGCTAGTTTGATAGAGTTATTGGCAATTACCTCAGTTTAGCTAACTCATGGCTAAACGGGAAACCGCCCCTATAAGCAACATCAGAGTTAAAGCATGGGAAGGTGAAATAAATCTGAGACGTCTAATAATCAGCAATTTAGCAAGTATAATTTTCGATACATAGACACGGAGCATCTAATAATATTCTAATCAAACCTGATAAAGTGAAGATTACTAGTCTTGCATAGATCCGTGGTGGCAACCTTGCCACTTGTCTATTTCTAAGGATACATGATGCACAAATTTAATTATACTCGTCAATTGCACGAGTCGTTATGCAGTGTAGCGGGTGTGCAAGTGCGAGGTCGAATCCTACATGGAATCGGTTTTGCTAAAAACTAATTCTATGCCTAAACTAATAATACCTTAACCTAGTTCTAAAAAGTAAACACTTGGCGTGCATGAAATGAAAACTAAATATAATGCAATAAAATAAATAAATAAAAATCCTAAGGTCTAGATTCCACCTCACCACAATTAAAAACACAATTAATTAAACATCCATCTATCGATTAAAAGCGATGCATGTTCTAGTGTCACGCTAGTTCATGCATCCTTATGCCCTATCCATGTCTTATCGCGCCTATTGAAATAATCAAAGCGTCCGCCCATTTGACAAAAGACAAAACATTAACGGTTTAGGTCCAAAGGATCCAAAGTGAAAGTGATTTAACACTAACTACAATGGATAAATGAACGTAACCCGAACGATGAAATGTATCCATCGGACTAAAGGCAAAGACTAAACAACTATAGCACAATCGATGCAACTTTGTCACAAAATTAAACCAAAACGAACACACATGGCATATAATAAATAGATTAACGTAAAACCAACTATGAAAGCATTTTAAATAATTCCATGGTGAGGCTTCATCTTCAACCTTAGTTGAAGATTAGCCTCCCATGCTAAAGGGAAACATAATCGACAATAAATAAAACAATTAATTAAAGAAATGACGTTTAGGAGTGTTTACAATGAAGAATAAGGAGGTTTTGGGCCACTGAGGGTGCCTTAACTCGTCTCCCAAGCGTAGAAAATAATGAAAACAACGAACTGTTATTTATAAGCAAAATAAATCGTGCTGCCATGTCAGGGGTGCTTTCGATCGCAGGAGCTGCAATTGATCGCAATGTCACATGCGTTTGATCATAGTGTTGCGCGTTCAATCTTAGTGTTGTCGTAGTGCTGCGTGTGTTCAAGCTTAGGCGTTACGTTTGACCGCACTGCGTTCGATCGCACATATTGCGATCGATCGCACGTAACTGCCCACGACTCAAGTGTTGAAGCGATGAAGCATAGGGCCGGCTAGGGCAACGCGGGGATTGCAGTTGACGTGGAGTGCGCACGATCTCGCGGCAGGGGCCAAGATTCCATCTTTTGCTCAAATCCACCCCTTTCAACCACCTTTTACACCAATGACCTATATCACACAAAAACATTAAAACAACGCAAAATATTAAATATTAACAACACTAAGAGCCTAACAAATATAAGTTAAGGGGAGTCTAATATACAATATTTGACACCGATCAATACATCTCCTACAAGATGCAATAACTGCGTAAGTCTAACGACTTAGCAAGTAAACTTCACAATGGGTACAACATGAGCTAGTTTACAAAATTAAACGTGCAATTTGGTAAAGATTTGCAAGAGGCGTTGTTCCTTTTAATACATCGTAAAAGTATTATTTTGTTGACAAAAGATGGTGTACTTCCAGTGGCAATCGTCTAAGTATTTTAATGTAGAAAACCAATGATTTTACCTGTGATATTATCTATTCTCAACAGGGTTGATGCTATCCTAAGGGACCTATAATACAATGTCAGTGCCCCGACTATTGTACGCTACCGCCTATACCACTAGCAGCCCAACCAAGTCCAACTTCAGGTGGCCTACGCTACTAATGATGTATGTCCTATAGTGATCTGCTCGTTAAGGCTGTGCTGGTCACAAAATAACCATTAGATCCGAGGCCTATATAATACATCCACACATAGTTTGATCATAGAATCTAGTCTATATAGTAAGCACATGGCGATTATATCGCACGTAACAGTGTACCATGTCATACAATGCATCTTATCAACCAGTTATTAAAACAGTTACCAAGTTGTACAAAATATAGGCATGCTCACATCATGCGCGTGCTTAGTCAACTGACATATCGCACGTTTTTAAAGAAAGTGGTCGTAAGTATTTACTTACCTCGTGCGCTCGCTTGAATCCTCTAACATCATAAATCCTTGTTATAATGAAATATGACACATCGTTATAAGCAATACTAGAGAACTCCTTGAGTGGCACAACAAGTTTCTACCTAGCGAAAAAGGTCGTCAAAACCCGAAACTCACCTATTTGGGTGTGCGTCCCTCTCTGGATGAACGCTTGGCCTTGTGGGCGTACGTTCAGCCAGAGAGTGAAGACTCTCAGCCAAAAGCTCCAAACGAGATCTTATGCTTCTAAGATGTGGCCTATCTCATCTTAGGCTCCAAATGGACACATGCAAGGCACCGACATGATAACATGCAAACATGCAAACTTTAAAGAAATCAAATGAAGATTTAAAGCTTTTCAAAATCATTCTTGTTTTTGTAAGATAATGGGTTGTCAAAGCATCTTTAAAAATTGTAATACTAAAAAAGCAGTAATAACAACATAAAAGGGCAAAAGGGAAAGGTCAAGAAATTACCTTGATGATGACAAAACTCTAGTAAAGCTTCCTCATTCTCTCTCAAAATCATTCTTAACTCTAGGGTTAGGGTTTCTTGGTGTAAGGAGAAGTTGAAGTCAAAGGGAGGGGTTTTTATAGAGGGTGGAGGCGTGCTTAGTTCTGAAAAGGTGGAGAATGGGTTAAAATTGTTTGTTTGTTTTTTTTTTTTTTTTTAAAAAAAAAAAAATTGCCAGCAAACATTCAAGTACTATTGGGCAAGGTTCGGGTACTATTACACAATGGATAAAAGGGTTCAGGCATACGTTTGGGGTATTGCCGAGTGGCTCAAAGACCGATTAACAAGCACTCGTGGTGGTCCCCCTAGCGTACCCTCGCACCTAGGTCAAAAGCGTATGCTCAGGTGGTCCCTAGCGTACGTTTGGTCAGTGAGGGTAGTTTTGGGTTTTGCTTTTAAAAGGCTCATGGAGTTGGGTTACTTGTGAAAGGTTTAGGTATTTGGGTTTACAAAACTTGTTTCATGAAAATACTAGCCGTTTCATAGTAAATATTAACCTTTTAAAACGAGTGTTTTTGTCGGGGTATTACAGCATGGACTAGGGAGGAAACTCCATGGCCCATGCGTTGGATGCAAGGGGAATAGGCTAGGGCTTTGCCCTAAGCCCTAGCCATCCCCCTCTCCTAGCTTGGCCAGGATTGGCTTTTCCTAGTTCTAATTTAATTAGAACTACTCATTTGTCCCACATTACTTAAATCTAAATCTCTGTCTCCTAAGTGCATCCACATCAAGCTCTTTATATCTAACATTTCTTTAAAATTTTAACAAAATCTACAAAAAGTCCTCCATATCAAACTCTCTATCAAATGTTAAATATAACATTTGTCAAACTTACTCTTCAAATTTAAAGAGACCAAAAGCAAATATTAAAATATTATCATATTATTTTATTACATTTTAGCATCACTTTTCATGGTAATGAGTTTATTACATTTTATTACATTTTAGCATCACAAAAAATAATTCCATGTATGCGAGCATGAAAGTGAGTTTCATGGTAGTTAAAATAATTTGGTTTCACAATAAGAAAAAATAATATTTGGTAAAAATAACAAAATATTTAAAAAGTTTGATATTTGATAGTCTTTAAAAGTGACTAGCTATATCCAAAATAGTACACTTTAAAGTTAAATTTAACTAAATTTTACATAGCCTGATGTGGATGCTCTTACTAAGCCCATAAATAGAGAAGAGCCTAGGCTTTCAAATCACTCACTCATCTCATCAAGCTCTCTTGATGAATAATTTTCAAAAACTCTCTAAGAATTAATAGTTCTTTGTGTTAATTCATGAAAAACAAAAGTTTAAGATTTAAAGAGCCAAGAGCTCACACTCTTGGTTATTATTAGTCATTGGTGAGAAGATTTAGAAGTCTCTACGTCGTTGAGATCTATCGTGTTCTTGAAGAAAGAAGAACTTGTTCTTTGTGTTCTTGAAAAAAAATGAGAAATTGTTCTTGCAGAAGCAAAAAGATTTTTCCCAAAGCCAAAAGTGGTTGTTGATATCCAAGTGTTCTTTGTTCTTGAAATTTAATTTTAAATAGCAACTGCTCTTCAAATGTTCTTCATAAAGGATTCTTGACATGTGAATTCAATTTATTCCACTGTGCAAATATTTGATTTGCAATCTTATTCCCAACACGTACCCGAAGTTTGAAAATTCTCAATTAAGGGTATTGAACTTTTAATTTTTTTCAACTACCTCATTTCATTAGAATTTTTCGTTAAATCTTGTCAAAATTCCAAAAAGACCCATTTTTTTCTATAAAAAAATTATTATTATTATTATTTTAAATATGTTGCAAAGATTATATATATATAACAGATGCTTGAATCTTTAAAATTTTCATTTTTATTTTTAAAATAAAAATAAAAAAGGTTGGAAATTTTGACAAGATTTAACAGAAAATTCTAAGGGGATGGGGTAATTGAAAGAAATTGAAAATGCGATACCCTTAATTGAGAGTTTTTAAACTTTGGGAAGTAGTGTCAAAACGAGTGGAACTTCAAGAGGGATTTTGTGAAATTTCCCCTTATATTAACCATTTTTGGTGATAATTTTGCACAAGTATTGAACGTATATGTACCCAAGTATAAAATTACTAGAAAGTTTTGGCCTATTTAAAATTTTTAGCTATCATAAAACCATGTAAAATGTTGAATTTTGGTTATTGGCTGGGGAGGTCATATTATTAATCTTAGTGCACTGTTTAACAATTTTCTTTAATGCTGATGCTTGTAATTGTCATTGGAATATTTGGGCTTAAGAAAGTTCTTTTAACTTCCATCTTAACTATTATTTTTCCAATTCTCGAGCTTCTTTTCAATGACTACATTATAATTTGTTTTCAAAATTATTTTTGCGAAAATGGATTAGAAAAGAATAGCAAAAAAAAAAAAGAAAAGAATAATAATAATAATGAAAAAGAAAAAGAAAATAGAAAAGAAAGGAAATAAAGAAATTCATTAAATTCAAAAAACTATCGATTCTTGCCCTATGGTGACAGTTCGATGGATTGAATTAAACCAACATTAGAGAACAAAAAAGTCATAAAATTCTACTAGTCAACAATTTTAGCTACCCTAAGAGCATCCCCAATAAGCTTTCTAAAATTAACTTTTAGCCAACATTTTGTTAATTTCTACAAAAGCAAGCTCCATCAAGCTTTCTATCCCCCTCTCCATTAATTTTAGGGCTTATCAAACCTCTCCCCACATCTGGAGAACAAAATATTTTCTTTACTCTACTTTTTATGTTTTTATATTTCCCCTCACACTTTCTCTTTCCTTCACCTTTATGGGTTTGTAACTTTGTGGAGTAATGTTAGAAGTCACTTTTATGTCCCTTTAGTCACTTCAAGAACGATGTAGCTTCTAAAATCACCATTGGCCTTGTGATTGATTATTATTGAATTTTGATCGAATGATGATTTTAAACGCCACCTTATTCTTAGAGTGATACAAGAGGAATATAAGAATAACTTCTAGAATTACTCAACTTTGTGAGGTGCTTTTGAGAATAAAAAAATAATAATAATGAAAATAGAATAAAAATCTATATTTAAATAGAATAGAGAAAAATTTAGAGAGTTTATTATTTGTTTCTTTTGCATAACTGCTAATTAAACTAAAAAAAAATGAGTTTTTTAGCCGAACTTTAGCTAAAGAATAGATCAGAGTTTATTGAGAGTGCTCTAAAACCATTTTAAATATTAAATTTTGATTCTTTTTCAACCTACTTTTTATTAACCATCATTAGTGAATAGGTATTGAAGGTACATGCACCCAAATATGAAACTGCTGGAAAGTTTTGGCTTATCTAACAATTGTAGTCAACGTACCCTAAACCATTTAAAGTTAAAATTATTATTTTTGGGCACTATCTAACAATTTTTCTTTAGTGTTAATGCTTATTATTGTCGTTGGAATATTTGGGCTTTAGAAGGCCCCTTAAGCTTCGAGCTTAACCATTCATCTTCCAATTCTCACATTTTTTTCAATGACTCTGCACATAAACAGTATTTACACATATGCATAGTTTATCCTACTGCTGATAAACAAAAAATTTTAATTTATCTATTTTGTTTTCCTATTCTCCAGTTTTAATGTTCAAGCTAATATATATATATATATATATGTGTGTGTGTGTGTGTGTTTAAATCCTTGGTGAATGGAATTAAAGTAACATTAAATCACGAAATAACAGCTTCACTTGTCACAATTTTACCATTCCAATTTTAACACTCCTAAAATGTCACATGTCTAGATTTTAGGCACCCTATATTTCCTTTGTGAGGTTTTCTGTTATTATATACATTGTATACAAGACCCAATTCAAGTCCCCAAGAGATAGTTCAATTGGCTAGGAACCACGCCTTAAAAAGCAGAGGTTACTAGTTTGAATCCCTCCTCTCCTCTCTTGTGTGGACATGTCAAAAAAAAAAGAAGACCCAATTCAATTTTATATATATGTAACCCAAGTTAAAGACCTGATTCATTTTTAAATATGCCACTCTTAAGGAATCAGCTATTATATATAAGTATATTTTACATTCGAATATGTCTTCTTTGGTAACGATATAAATAAGTGTTTAACCAGAGCGTGATTATGTTGCTATTTGAACAGGTTTCTTACACACAACTCGTTCAATGGGCCTATTCCAGACTGGATCAAACAGAATGATAATTATGTGTATATAATTCATCTTGAACTCTACTTGAAATTTGCATGACATGTTTCTTTTTTCGTAATTTTTAATGTTTCTGCAGATAGAAAATCTTTACAGACATCATAATGTTCAAATATACATCACTTTGGACATTGATTCATCTCATGAACCTTTTATGATCAGTGGGAGATCTCCTTCAATCATATTGAAAGGATGAATTCCACCGATTTTGCTACCAGCATAGATTTGCTTCTAGCTTGCATCATGTGACTCCAGTAAAAAAGAGTGGAGGGAAATTTCTTCTTTCTGTTGTTATGTTGGATCTCTTTTATTCGGAAACTCCGTGTTGAGACTTAATTTTGGTGGTCTTAGCTTGAGTTGATAGGTTAAACTGCTGATTTAGAGTACAAGTTAGATGCGGTTAGTCATACTACTTCCGTAAGGGTCAGATGTTATCTGTCTAGGTGTTTCTGGAATATTCAAATGAATTCCTTTTACAATTATCTTTAGTTTATCAAAACCTTTTCAAATATACTTTTTTCTTTCTCATGGACTTATAATGAGTTATTAATGAAAATACGTTTTTGTGCAGACAAATAGATCTTTCTTACAATGACTTTTCTTACAAATGGGCTGTGCCACCTACTTGTAACCAAACCTACTTGTACGAACTTTTCTTATCCTTTTTAATGTTAATTTAAGTTTACTTGTGGTTTGCATTCTTACCCTCTTCACAAGCTTTTATTCTTTCAAAATTTAAGTCTACTTGAGTTTCTCATTTCATCAGGAATTTGTTTGATAGCTTCTCTGGACAGGACAACTTGTAAGCTTCTAACTTGTAAACTTATAAGAAGAACCAGTGTTTTTCTGTTATTTATTTATTGTTTTTTAAATTATATATATATATATATATATATTTGGAGAAGCATTTTCTTTTTTCTTTCTAGTACTTTTGCTAAGTTCAAACTTCTCTCTTGTACGACGCTAATTAAGAACACTTGGCGGCGAGTGCTTGAAGACCTATCCATGCTCGAAAGGTAATTATATTACCTTCTTCAAAGCTTTAATTATGTTGTAGGCGTTCCTTTTGATATTTTCTTTCATAAATGAAAGAAAAATATGGTAAGATATTTCATATTGTTATTGGCAACTGAGTAAATGAGAGAAGAGAAAGTTAATACATAATTTTCTTTTATTTTGGATGAATAAATTTTCATTCCAACACAAACAAGACACCCAAACACACCAGCAAGAAGGCTGGAACTCAGTTCTTTACATCAAACAATTACAAATGGTTTCCTACACAAAAAACCACAAGCTATAATACATAATTTCCTTTGTACTCTATTATGTTTCCTTATATGTTATTTCGTTAGAAAGCTGTTAGTTTTTTTTTTGTGTAGATCGGCACTCATTGCATATAAATTGTGGTGGAAGTGCAACCACTATTGGAAACATGGAGTACGAAGGGGATCAAAACAAAGCAGGTGCAGCAATGTTTTTTCCTAACACCACTACTTGGGGATTCAGTAGCAGCGGAAACTTTTGGGATGGCTTCAGTACCTCAAGTCAATACATAGCAATTAATGCGTCAATACTAAGAATGAACAACTCTGAATTATACACGAGTGCACGACTCTCTCCCCTATCTCTGACATATTATGCGCGTTGCTTGGCAAATGGAGAATATACTGTGAAGTTATACTTTGCAGAGATAATATTAAGAAACGACAGATCTTTTTACAGTCTTGGAAGACGGATATTTGATGTTTATATCCAGGTATGATGTCATATTTGTTTCGCTTTATACATAGAACACAATTTTATTGATTTTATTTGTTACAGGAAAAATTGGTGCTGAAGGATTTTGATATTGAAAATGCTGCACAAGGGGTTGATAAGGCAGTTGATCGGGAATTTAAAACAATTGTGAGCAATAAAGATTTACGAATCCGCTTTCATTGGGCTGGGAAAGGGACAACAGCTGTCCCAATGAGAGGAACATATGGTCCTCTCATCTCAGCTATCTCTGTTGAATCTGGTAACCATTTCTTGGGAGTATGAGAATCTTTTTACTATCCACCTTCTTCCATACTTATTAGAATGATGAACAATAAAAGCATAGCACGATATAGTTGAGGTAGAACCCATGATTATTTGCTGTAAAAAGTATTACCCAAAAAGAAGATTAAACTGCAACTAGATGGAAGGAATCAAAACTTTCATAATCTTCTTTATACCCTTACTCTGATGATTTGCGTGTTTGAACCATCTGTTTATATCTTGTTTTGGATTGGTCCACCTTTTCATATCTGTATGGTACTACTTGTATTCCAGAATGCAACTTATTTATAATGAAATTCCATAACTATTTTTCTCTTTTGCAGATTTCAGTCCACCTAATGATGACAAGAACACATTCATTGTTCCCCCTAATGATGACAAGAATATATTCATTGTTGTTGGAGCTGTAGTATCAGCGCTGGTGCTCATTTTTATTATTCTAGTCACTCATTGGTGGAACAACTACATAGGAGGCAGGATATCAAGGGAAAAAGGTAATCAGCAGGTGTTCATTTCGATGTTGAAATTAGATAGGATAATTTAGATCTTTTCCAAACTATTGACGAAGTTGAAACAATGTTGCTGTCTGCGTGTCATATTATTTAACATTTTTCCCTTGATGAAAAATCAGCAATTTAAGATACACCATGTATAGGGACAGTTTCCGGTCGGTGACGTGAAAGCTCCTTCAAAATAGAAAAAAAATTAGGAAAAAGAGCTTGTTGGAGCTGGCCGACCAGGAATAGCTCTAACGCCCAAGTTAATTATCACTCTAAGGTGGACTTCTCGTGCAACTTGACCTCCTCTTGCAACTGCAATTCTCGCGTGCCTTTTGCTCTACACTTGTATCATTTATTGCTAGAAAGATCAAACACGACAGGAGAAAATTAAAAGACAATAATATTGTTAAAGATTGAGAGGAGCTCTGTTTGGTTAACTTACCAACAACAGAGTAGTTCATTCATATATATAGCCAAGCTTAGTACAAGGTAAGTTACAAAGAAACTAGAAAACGACAAAGTACAAAAGGAAAGCTACATGTAGGCTAATATATTAAATGCAAAACTAATGCAATTGAGAAGACATCGTGCTGCAGCTGCTGTTGCACAAAACATGGAAGAGTGAATCACGGGGCTTGAGTTTGCAGAATGATTTAAGGAGAAGAGGCTGCTGTTGCAGGAAAAGGGGGTCTGTTGTGGGCTTGAATGTGATGTGTCGGTGTGCTGTTGTGGGCTTGACTGAATACATCTTAACAAATATAACATAACTGTAGGGTATTAAGAACTCTGTATTGCTGTAGCTATTCTGCATCAACCTCTCTGTTTAATTTTTGTTTTTTCGATTCCCAATACACCTGTGATTGAGAAACAAAACCCTAAATCTTGTAGAAACTTGGGGTTTATGTGGCTTACCAACTGCAGTATGGTACTTTCTCACTGCATTTGTTTGGTCACATGCTATCTGACATCTTCTAAGTAGTCAATAGACACAAAAATACTAACTAAAAAATTGATCATATCATTAATTAGATGTAATCTAACATCTTAGCCTCACCTTTTCATTCCTTTGACAGAGCCGAGAGGTTTAGATCTGCAAACTGGTTTTTTCACCTATAGGCAAATCAAAGCAGCCACTGACAACTTTGATGCTGGAAACAAGATTGGGGAAGGCGGTTTTGGATCTGTATACAAGGTATCCCACAGCGTCATCTTCCTTCAATTTTAGGATATCAATTTTCTTTTTCTTATCCATGATACCTAGAGGCATCTCATTGGATTATGAAGGGTATAATTTTTCTATTTCTTATGCAGGGTATACTGTTAGATGGTACTATAATTGCAGTTAAGAAACTTTCTTCTACATCAAAACAAGGAAATCGTGAATTTGTGAATGAAATAGGAATGATATCTGTTTTACAACACCCAAATCTTGTTAGATTGTATGGATGTTGTGTTGAAGGAAATCAACTATTCTTGGTATATGAATACATGGAAAACAATAACCTGGCACGTGCTCTGTTTGGTAAGCCTGAGGTTTTCACTTTAGTGTTTTATTACGAACTTTATATTGAGAATGGCATATATTAAGAACTAAGTTGATGAGTTCTCCATTGGAGAAACTACAAAATATGTAGGTCCAGAGGAATACCGCTTAAACTTGGACTGGCCTTCAAGACAGAAAATATGTGTTGGCATAGCAAGAGGCTTGGCTTTCATGCACGAGGAATCAACACTAAGAATTGTTCATAGAGACATCAAAACTACCAATGTGCTATTGGATAGGGACCTTGACCCAAAGATTTCTGACTTTGGTTTGGCCAAGCTTGATGAAGAGGAAAACACTCATATCAGCACGCGAGTCGCTGGAACAATGTGAGCTACCTTTTTCTATCAATTATTCTAAATTAAGAAATAAAAAATACTAATAAATTCATGCTCAATTATTCTATCATCCTTTACTCTGAAAAACTTTTTTTTTTTTTTTTTTTGTTGATAAGTCTCTCAAAAACCAATATATCCAAAAGGAAAAATGAAATTATTGAGATATTGAGGAATCTATTAGACAACTCAAATGAGAGTTGTCTATATAATGCATGTGTACAAAATGTAAACTTTCAGATTGTATTTTTTAGTATTTCCATCGATTGTTGACACTGCTCAGAGATCATTGTCAACTGAGGAGGATTGTGAGGATTGTTCAACTGATGAAACTTAGTCAAATATGTTCCCTGCACTTGATTTGATGAGTGTTGAATAGATTGGTTGGGTTTGTTTATAGTGAACTTGAATCTAGGTGGATAGCCACGAACTTTGTAACACTTCTCAATAGTATGACCTGCTACTCCATAGTGAGAACAAATGGGACGATCCTTCCTAAAGTTTTGTTTAGTAAACATAGGCCCTGGTGGTGTGGTTTTGGTCATGAATGCAATAGAATCATGAGGGTTAGGCAAGGATGAGGTAACAGTGTTAGGCATGAGTGTTTTGGTCATGAGGGCAGAAGTATCATGACTAAAGGAACTTATAGAAATTTCCCTTTGTCTTTCCTCTTGAATAATGAGAGAAAAGACTTTGTTGATGGGTGGAAGAGGGTTTGTTAGCGAAATTTGAGCTATAACAGTAGAAAATGAATCATTCAAACCCATCAAAAACTGCAAGACATGTTTTTGGCTATAAAGCTCAAGAATGGATTGCATACGACCACAATGACAACAGTTGCATATGGAAATAGGCGTATAGTTATTAAGTTCTTCCCAATGAGTCTTAATTCGAGTGAAGTATTGACTTACATAGGAATTTTCCTGAGCCAACACTGAAATAGCTTTCTGCAATTGAAATACTCGAGGTCGATTCCTTTGTGAATATCTGTCTTTGAGATCTTACCACATTGCTTCAAAAGATGTGATGTAAATGACAGTGGGATAAATCTCCTTGGAAATGGAATTGAGAATCCATGAAACTACAAGATCATTACAATGAACCCATGCATTGTAATAACTCTCAAACATTGAAGGTCTAGGAAGAAAACCATTAATGAAACATATCATGTTCTTTGCACTCAAAGCAACAAGCATTGCACGGCTCCAAGTGCTATAGTTTTCTCCTGTCAGTGGCTGAGAAACAAGCAGAATTCTTGGATTATCACCACTGTGAAGAAAAAGAGGGCTTAATGGATCAATGGGACAAGTGTTTTCAAAAGGATTAAGAAAGGGATTTGGAAGATTCTCTCTTCGATTGTTTGGAAGAGTGTGGTTGTGTGGTTGATTGTGTGGTTGATTTTCTGCCACTGCAGCAGAAAAATCAGATGGAATGTTTGGATGAGCGGAAGAGGATGGATGATCTGCCATTGAAGATGAACTAGAATATATAGATGAATCGCAGTTGTGATTATGGCTTTGATACCATGTCAAGCTTTGCAATTTGTGATGAGAATGCAAAGAAGGAGGAAGAAGAAAGAGATGAATGCAGGAAGGAGGTGAACTGAGTTAAGCTGCAGAGTTGAAAACAGAGAATGGAAAGAACTTTCTATATATTCAACTTGACTTTACAAAGAGAAATGAAGTTCTATTTATACACTTGATCATAAGCTTAACAAGCTTCTAACTACTAATTGCAGCTAACAACTAACTCCAATTAATCATCAACTGTATTAACAAACTTACAGACTGACGAACTTTATATTTTGTACACGTGCATTATATAGACAACTCTCAACTGAGTTGTTCAATAGAATCTAATGGTGAAACAAATTGTGGGGCTAAAGTTACATGACTGCATCTGTTCTGTACTTGCAATGTGCAAAGGTAATGACATGTTCTTCTTCCCCACTAACAAAAGTTTTCTGTATCTTTAACGGAGTGAAATTACCACAACCCTAGTAGCCTTTTTGAGTGCATGATCACATGCTGAATATTGCAAATGAATTATGATTTGTTACCAAAGTATCTTGATACTTATCTTTGTTGAATATCAAAGATCAAAGCTTAATACAAGTGATCTTTATTCTAATAATCCGTACTAGTGATCGAAGTCATAATATAATCTTCATTTGCAGAGGATACATGGCGCCAGAATATGCATTATGGGGTTATTTAACCTATAAAGCAGATGTATATAGTTTTGGGGTTGTTGCATTGGAAATTGTTGCTGGGAAGAGCAACATGAAATATCGACCAAATGAGAATTGTGTATGCTTGCTAGATTGGGTAAGATTGATCGTCCCTTTTAATATATGAATTTGAAACATGGTGTGAGTTCAGCTACATGATGTATATTTTTTGTACTATTTACATTTGGCTACATTGTTCTCTTCTGTTGATTTGGTACATTTCATTTCCATTCTCTTTTCTATGCTTATTATAGGCGCTTGTTCTACAACAAAAGGGTAATCTAATGGAGCTGGTGGATCCACAGTTGAGTTCCGAGTTAAACAAGGAGGAAGCTATTAGAATGATCAAAGTAGCTATCTTGTGCACTAATTCATCGTCGGCACTTAGACCCACCATGTCTGCAGTAGTAAGCATGCTCGAAGGCCGAACCACTGTTGATGAAGTTATCATGGATCCAAGTGTATATGTTGACGAATTGAGATTTAATTAATGCCTTAAGAGACCAATTTGATCAAATCCAACCAGTAACAATGCGGCCAATTGAATCTGGGAGCCTTATGCATTCATTAGATGCGACATGGGGTGGACCTGCATCTTCATCAGCCCAGGATCTCTATCGAGTTAATACTGATTCTCATTAATTTCAGCATGCTATTGCCCCCAAAAATGCTAAATGCTTCATCTAATTAATAAAGCAACATTTGCTTCACCAATTTCAAGAGTTAAATAAACAACTGTGTGGTATTAGTCCATAGTACTTCTGGAGGGATTTGGCTGGGACTGTGCGATAACATGGGAAAGAGTACATAGCTTTGTTGTTTTACCCATTGTTGAATCTTGAATTAGAGAAAATGCTATAATGAAGTGAAGATTTAAACAATGTGTTTGCACCACTCACAATTGTGATCATCCTTACTACTCTTAAGGTGTTTTAGTTAGTAAAATTCTATTTTCTATTTGTATTTTTCTACATGGAAATTGATAACATTCATATTTGCTTAATCGAGTCGAGTTGGAGCCTTTTGGATAATGAAGTCGAGCTTGATAGTTCAAATATGTTAACGAGTAACTTTGTTCATTTATAGGCCCTAATTAAGCCAAATATATGTGCTTTGGAGAAGTGAATATATATAAAATTAAAATAATAATAATAATAATAATAATAGTGTTCTTTAACTATTAGCTAAATAATTACTGAGCCATGTGAATGCTCTAAATGTCACTGTACGGTTCTAATGGTCTTGGAAGTCTCAAAGATACCGATGAGTGAAAATGGACAGAAGGAACCGTTGCCGATGGACCCTCGCTTTTTGGTTTTCTTTTATAACGGTGAAGGAAAAATATACAACTACAAGATAACCAAACACAGACAAAAGGAAGGGGCAAACCCACAATAATACAACAACACTGTACCTCTTGATCGTGCCGTTTCCGATTCGATGCTTACCGCCTTAACTAGAGGCCAGTTTGAGCTTAAATTCATAGCTCACATGGTCCAGCGCAAGGTGTTGAATCAATTATCAAAATTTACCTGTTTTCAAAAACTGGGTCTGTGTAAGGGCAAAGATGATGAATTTGCTGTGCCAATTTTGGCTCTTACTGGGAGTACGGGAAATCTGTTGGGTTAAATTATTACTTATAACAGATAAATTTAATAACTTTATATTTTAACATTCTCATCTCTCTCGTGTGAGCTTAAACTTTTTAATAAATAAATTCTGATCCATAAAATATTTAATTAAAATAAAATGTGACTAACAAAAATAATATTTAAGTTCAAAACCTTTGTTATGAATCTATCATAATACGTACCATGTTAAATCAATATGTATTCTAAAAATTAAAATTAATAAAAAAATATATATATAATCATTTGATTGATAGACGGTAGTAAGGACTTAACATAGGGAAAAGAGTGATTGGAATTTTCAGCAAGCAAATAAAAAGGGAGCTAGGCAGGGAGTTTCTGATCACGTGGTTCATTGATTTTCAACGTATAACAGATGCATGGAAATAAAGCTGATTGTATTTCTACACTGATTTTTATGGTTCTATAGATAGACACTAAAGATGTCGGTCATTAGAGAAAAAGTCCACTAGTACCCTATAGCACATGGGGCCTCGAGTTATAATTGTCCCATTCCATGTATTTTTATATTTATTTATTTCTACAACAATGAATAATTCTCTAATAACAATTAATAATCGCTGAAAACTTGAATTGTCTCTCACTCGTTTTCAAGGAATAATCATATCATATGTCGAATCATTCTCAGAAGTGCATTAATATTGCGACATGTGGCATGAACTCTTTTTATTTTCATACTAAACCGGTTTTTTAATGTATAATTTGTGAACCGATTTTTTAATAGTGAGCCAGTTTTTACTTAAAAAATTTTTACTTAAAAAATCAGTCATTAATTAACACCATTAATTGCGTTAATTATATTTCTAGAGTTTTTCATATATAAATTACTCAATAAATTAAGTATTATTAATGTCCGAATCAAATAAGGAAACAAATAATATAATCAATTTAATATGTATATTAGTATTATTATTATTATTATTATTATTGAAGGAATATTGAAATATTCATTAATAACAATAAGAGAGATCCAAAGGATCATACAAAAAGGAGAGGTTGTTCCCTCCTTACAATATCACTTATACTTGGTGGGGTATCCCCTAACCAGGTAGAATCAGTGACATGGGTGGTAGCCAATTTTGCAAGTACATGCGCAACATTATTGGCATCCCTAAGAACATGTGAAAAACTAGCATTCTCCAGTCCCCATAGCTTAACCCGTATACCATCAATGAAGTGCCCGAAGCTACTAAGACAAGGTTGTCGTGCGGTAATTGCTTTAACAATCTGCAAGGCATCCCCTTCAAAAATCACATTTTCATATCCTCGTTCCTTGATAAAAAGCACTGCATGGAGAGCTGCCAATGCTTCCGCTGTACTTGGGTCTGCTAGACATTCAAGGGTTTGGTTACGAGCAGCCAGGAAACTACCTCTTGAGCCTCCAACAATGATACCTAAACCAATTCGCCGCTCATTTGCATTTAACGTTGCATCCCAATTTATCTTAATCTTGTTGTTCGGTGGGGGTTGCCAACTTACTCTGTTCCGTTCCAAGATCTGATGCTCCCCACTATTACCGCCATCTGTCACTCGGTGGAATTCATCCAGGGCAGTTTGGGCTTCACGCATAAGCTGGGTAGGATGAGTAAACACCGTGCCATGAATCACACCATTCCTTCTGAGCCAGATATGTCTGGCAATCACAGCAAAGAGTTCCACTTCATCTCTGTCACACCGCTCCTGCACAGCTCTGAAAATATCAACAAACCTGCCGCTCTCACCTCCAGCTTTTTGCAACTTAGGCGGGCCACAGCCACACACATCTGCCGACGACGAGCAGCACCAAAGAATATGCTCCATCGTCTCCTCTTCAATTTCACAAATGGAGCATGTGGTACTCTGGACTACTCCTTTCTTTTTAGGTTTACCTTTGTGGGAAGGAGGTTTCTAAGTGCTCTCCAAAGAAACATTTTTACCGTGTTGGGAACCTTCAAATTCCAGCAGTCTTTCCAAACAGAATTATTTGTTGATGCAGATCCCCTGCTACGCATATTGGCCACATTGTCCATCTCCAGGTGATAAGCACTACGAACGGAAAAGATACCATTCTTGGTGCACCTCCAGATAAGTTTGTCCCCTATGGCAACCGGGCTTAAAGGGATACTTTGGATCATTTTTGCTTCTTCTTCAAAAAATATTTCAGACACCATGTTTTTATTCCATTTGCTGGCTTCTTTGTCAATCAGTTCAAAAACCAGTGCTTGCCTACCCAAAATTCTCCTTGGAGTTTGTATCATAAAAGTGGTAGGATTTAGGATCCAACAATCCCCCATATATGGATAGCAGTACCTTCTCCAACCCTCCATATCAAACCCCTTTTCAAAGTCTGTTGTGTAGCCATGAAGCTCCTCCAGACAAAAGATGGTCGGTTTCCTAATTTGGCCTCCAAAATAGTACAAGAGGGATAGTACTTAGCTTGGAGAATTTTCCCTGCCAGAGAATCTAGATACTGCAGCAAACGCCACAATTGTTTTGCTATGAGGGCTTTGTTAAAAGCCTCTAGGTCATGGAAACCCAATCCTCCATTAGTCTTTGACATCCCCATTCTTTCCCAACTCATCTAATGAATTTTGGACGTATTATCCTTGTGCCCCCACCAAAAACGTTGCATCATTCCTTGAATCTCCTTACACAAAATTAGAGGGAATTGGAAGACACTCATGCAGTAGGTTGGTATTGCTTGAACCACTGCCTTGAGTAGGATCTCCTTATCGGCCTGAGACAAGAATTTCGTCTTCCAGTAATTAAGACAGTTCCATACTTTATCCTTGATGCAGTTAAAAGCTTGTACCCTTGATTTACCCACAAGAGTCGGTAAACCCAAATACTTATCATAACTTTGTGTGGCTTGGAGATCGGATAGTTGGGAGATCTCTGCACGCTTTTCCATACTAGTATTTCTCGAGAAAAAAATGGAAGTCTTGTCCTTATTTAATTTCTGATCCGAGGCAACCTCATATATATCTAGAAGCTTTATCAACCTCCTCCATTCCACCGAATTTGCCTTGCAAAAGATCAAACTATCATCTACAAAGAAAAGATGACTCAACTTAGGGCCTTTTTTAGAAGTAGACACCTAAGTTAATACCCCCTTCTTTTTAGCTTGGGTCAATAATGAACTAAGAACTTCCGCGCACAACAGGAACAAATATGGGGACAAAGGGTCACCCTGTCGAATTCCACGTGACGGTTTGATAAACCCAACCGGCTGGCCATTCACCAAAATAGAATACGTTACTGAACTAACACATTGCATTATCAGATTTATCCATACCTCCGGAAATTCCATTTTTCGCATGATTGCTTCTAAGAACGCCCACTCTACTCTGTCGTAGGCTTTACTCATGTCAAGCTTAATCCCCATGTAGCCCACCTTACTCCACATTCTAGTGTGCATGGAATGTAAAGTTTCATACGCCGCCACAATATTGTCGGAGATGACTAACTGGAATAAAGGCACTTTAGTTCTCCGAAATCACATGTGGAAGAATAAATTTGAGCCAGTTCGCCAAAACTTTTGCAATAAGTTTATAACTTACATTGCAAAGACTGATGGGCCTGAAATCCGAGACACTACTAGGAACCGATTTATTCGGGATAAGTGCAATATGTGTCAAATTTTTTTTTTCCTCCATTGCAGAACCCTTAAGAAAATGTAATACAACATGACATACCTTCGGACCAACCGTAGCCCAATGTTGTTGATAAAAGCCCGTCGAGAAGCCATCCGGTCCCGGGACTTTAATGGGGCTCATCTGCATCAGGGCCCCATGCATCTCTTCCATCGAGAATTCAGCAACCAGTTGCTGCTTCATCTCCTCTGTAAGCCCACCTTTAACTGTAAATACACACTCATGCACGTTCTGGGGATTATCCGAAGTGAAGAGCTTTTGATAGTAATTGACAAAGGCTTCCTCAATTGCATTCTGAGATATACATGGATGTCCCACATCGTCAATAATGGTCTCAATACTATTTCGAATTCGACGCTGATTTGCACAGGCATGAAAAAAAATTTGTATTCCGGTCCCTCTCCCACAACCAGTCTTCCTTTGCTCGTTGATGCCATTTGAGCTCTTCTTGCTCCATCATCGTCTGTAATTCTTCTTTAATGGCCCTTTCGACATGCACACTGTTTGCATCTGCATTCAGTTGGATAAGTTCCAACTCTTTTGTTTTTTCCTTGATAATACCCTATGTCGGTTGCTTTTTCCTTTTAACCCATTGTTTGATGATCCTCCTACAGCCATTTAATTTATTCTTGAAAACATTCCACGGGTCTCCGTAAATTCTTTCCCCTTTCCAAAAGTCTTGGACAACCTTAGGAAAATCCTCATTCTTCGACCACCCAACTTCATAGCGGAACTATATGTAACGTCGTCCAGAAGTAAATTTTCTCTTGTTTAAAGAAACTAGGAGTGGATGGTGATCCAAAGTGCAGCATGCCAGAATATCTACTCCCACATCATTCCACATAAAACACCACTCCGAATTTGCCACAACTTTATCCAACCGTTCTTGGGTATAATTTCCATTTTGCTGTCCATTATTCCACGTGAACTTTGGTCCCTGAAAACCCAAATCATGTAGTCCACTATCCTCCAAAGCCCTCTGGAAATCCTCCATTTGCCATCTAGGACGGTAGTCTGTGCCTTGAATTTCATAAATTTGTACCACTTCATTGAAGTCTCCCACACATAACCATGGGGTTGGTTGAAAATGTGAGAGATGTCGTAGTAAAGCCCAAGATTCTTTTCTTTTTGCTATCTTGGGATGGCCATAGAAACATGTTAATTTCCAAGCAGGTCTCAGCCCATTACCTGACACAACAACGTTAATATGCCTTCTACTAAAATTTTGGATATCAACCTGAAAATTAGCCTTCCAAAATAATAGCAAACCTCCATTACGTCCCACGCAATCAACTCCGAACATAAAATCAAAGGCCAGTTTTATTCGTAAAAAATCACAATTCTTATTAATCATTTTTGTCTCCATTACAAACACTAAATCGGGTTTCTTATCCTTTACCAACCGGCAAAGGTCACAAATTGTCCATGGGTTCCCATGGCAGTTCCAACTCAAAATACTCATTGTCAGTGGCGGGGCTACATGACAGCCTCCGCCGGAACAAATTCATCATCTTTGGTCAATTCCTCCGTAGCCTTCACCCGCTTCCTATCTGTGTTGTCTTGATGTCCTCCAGTTGGGACGCCAAAACCCACCCCTAGTGGTTCCTCATGCAATCCCAGTATCACATCCCCTTCTTTTCTCTCCCACCTGTGCAACAGGCCCATTTCGTGTAGAGGCTCTTGTAGGAACTTTCTTACGACTGCGTTCTTTAGTAGGCCCAGAAGAGAAAATCTGCATAGTCTTTCCTGCATTCTTGGAATCAGATACGTGCCTGGGCCTAGATGACGTGGCTTCACCCAGGCCCACCTTCTGGATAGTTCCCTCCTTACTCCTTTCCACAACGTTTCAGACCATCTTTTCCCTTATTTGGTCCCATTGACCAACATAAATGTTTTGTGGTCCCACATTATTTCTTTCCCCGCTCCCAGCTTCATCAATAGGGTCCCTCATAAAGTGGTAACAGCTAGAATCAGCATTTATGACCTGATTTGAAAAAAAATTTCTTGCCTCAGAATCTTCTCCCATATTCTCTGCCATTACTTGCTTCTTACCATTTTGAAATGGGTTTGCGCAATCAGCGGGTGATTGTGAAGGAAAGTCCGAAGCAGGCTTTGTAATCAGCGTCTCCTCCTCCCTAGCTCGCTCCTCCATTGTTTTCTGGTCACCGCCCATCCCGTTGTTTCCACCATGAACTTCTCTCGGAATGACTTCTGGCCATCTACCCTCCATCGAAGATGCCTTCGACATTGGTGATTCTTCACCCACCGTGCGCTCCGGCATTGATGGCCGGCTAACATTCTTTCAGCTAGTATTGCTGCTGTTAGAACCCACCCCATGATGAGGGTAAGCTACTTCCTCCCGTCCCCTTCTCCACGCAAATCCTCATCCAGATCGTTTGCCGACCAATGAGGCTCTGACCCAGACCCCATATTCCACACTGCCCCCTGCAATTTTTTCCTGCAGCCCATTGCTCCATGTTTAACCACTCCACAGCTGAAACAAAACCATGGTAATCACTCGTATTGAAAATCAACCCACAGAGAGACCTCATTTACCTTCAGCCTCCTTCCACACATCAATGGTTTTGTCAAGTCCACCCGAGTTTTTACTCGAAGGAATTGGCCCATCCCACCCCATCATCCTCTGTTTCTACCTCCTCCACTTGTCCTATGGTTGACCCAATCATAGCACCAATTTCAAAGTTCATACAAGTGAAGGGGAGTTTGAGTATTGATGCAGACCAGATCCAGTTCGGAGCCTCTCTGTTACTACGATTGATGACTTGCGATCGATCGTAGGATCGAGCGCCCACTTGAGTTCGATCGCACCCACGACAGCGAACGATCGCAGAACTCGACCCCCAAAGTCTATACTTTCTGAGGAAGCGACCGATGACAGGGGATCGATCGTCCAATCGAGTGCACGTCTGTGCTCGATCGCACCATTGATTGCGCTCGATCGCACTCGGGGGCCTTATGTTAATTTTATGTGTTTTATTATTATTTTCAGGTGTTTATTAGGTTTAGGGACTCTATATTTCGTAAGTTTATCTTTATTTCGTTATTTTATTAGGTTTAAGGTTTTGAGGGTTATTTATGTAATATTTTTAATAGGTTTAGGGTTTGTGGCTATAAATATATGCTTATAGCCTCCAAACAATTCAGTTGTTGTTTATTATCAGTTTTCTCTAAATAAGAATCTCAGAGTTGAATTTTCTTCCCCTTTTTCCTCTAAAATTGTAGATAGACTCTAGGTTTTGAGAAGAGTTCTTAGATTGTTGATAGACTCACGATCTAGAATTACATATCCGATGCTTATTGTTGTTCTTCGCTGCAGCCCACTAAGTCATGCTGCATCAAGTATTCTTACCCACAAAGCTACCTTTTCAAACTCAATTGACGCCAGCTGCAACACTCCAGCAAAATCCACCACTGAGAAGAGATTCCCGTCAAAAACCCAAGGCCTCCATTCGAGCGCTTGAGCTTTCTCCCATTCATGTTCAAATTCCATAAGAAAAACATTTTCACCCACTACCTTGAACGTAATACTACCCTCCGGTTTTAGCCCCCTAACTAGAAAGGATTTCACTACTTCCTTACTGAAAAAACGATCCGAGATCATCTTCCCCACAAGGCACAATGTACCCCTTCGCACCATTCCTTCCATTACAACACTCCGAATCTCCATCTCCTCATCCTCTGCTTCCGTCAGGGATAGGTTCCCCCACATTCTCGATAAATCTTCCTCCATTAAAATCAAAGCAGATCTTCGTTTCCTCCTGAATTTCGGTCGTCTTCCACAGTCCAAGACTTGGCAATATGCTTCCGTCTCCTCTAGGGTTTTTTGAAACCTAAAGAGCGTTTTACTTATTTAATATGTTTAGGATTCTCAAAAAAAGAAGAAGACGTCATATATATATATATATACATAAAATCCGGTTTTTTAAAACGCTAATTAATGATTGGTTTGTTCTTAATTATATGCGTTAATTTGTTTATTTTCCTCTTTACTTTTTTTCAAATGTTCAAAATTATATGCATTTGATTTGTATCGGAATATTATAAATACCACACTAAAAATATTAAATATTCATGCTAATTTTCAATATTATAATTCATGTATTCTTCTTACTATTTTTTTAAAAATCGTAGTATATATAGCTCTTGATATACATATATAGAATTTTTTTAAAATTTTTTAACAATATATAAGATTTGCTGCTAGGAAATTGGAAACGGATTACGAAATATATATATATATATATAATTTGCTGCTAGGAAATTGAAAACGAATTACGAAAGTGCTAATATGTTTTTTTCAATAGATATCACATTAAAAATATTAAATATTCCTACTAATTTTTTATATTATAATTCATGTAATCTTCTTGCTTTTTATTTTTTTATTTTTTATACATTTCATTTCAAATCATATATACTTATACGAACAAAGATTTAAACATGCATGTTTTAATGTATATGAATTAAACTAAAATAAAGGCTCTTATGTTTTACACGATTTTTTGTTTTGTTTATGTGATTTAGTCTATTTTCGACCATTTTTTAAAGTGTTTTTATGCTTTTGAAAGCAAAACTAGGCAAACATTTATTTGATTAATAAGCATAAATTAAACATAAATACTTTTGAAACACCAAAGAAATATTAAGCATTGCACCTTATGTGAGGATTGATTTGAATGTGTTAAAGGTTTAGTGAAAGATTTTGTTTTATTTTGTATTCATAAAAAAAATATTTTGTTTAGTTTGCTTTGTATTTTTTTAGAATGTTTAGAATTATATGAATTTTAATTTTCATTGAAATATAATAGGTATCAGACCAATAATAATTATAATATTAAAAACTAATGCTTTGATAATTAAAATCCACATGTTTTCTTCTTGCTATTATTTTCATTTTAAACTACTCACATGAGAACAAATCTTTTAACATTTTTACAAATATGTTGTAATTCATTTGAATGTTTTATGAGATTTTTTTTCTTCATTTGTGTTATACTCAAATTTTCAGGCAAAAGAAAGCAAAAATTTATCTGATTACTGTACCCAAAAAAAAGATTTTCGTTTTTTGGAAACACGAAATAGATAATTAAGTATTGAATTTGTGTGAGAAGCTTTATTTGATTACATTAAATGTTGAGTATAAAATTTTGTATTATTTTGTATCCATAAAAAAATATTTTGTTTCTTTTTCTCTGTGTTTTTTTTTTCTTATTCCAATGTTTAGAAGTATACGAGTCATCAACAATATCAAAGTTTCCTAGTAATTTTCTATTAATATTTTGATCATTAGAATTCACGTGTCCTTCTAGGTTTTTTTTTTTTTTTTTTTCTTTTATACTTAATTTTCATTAAGTATATGTTTGGTACACTTTAAAAAATAAAAATAAAAAATACATGTTCAGTAATGTACTGGTGTATAACCTTTAGTATGTATTGACAATTATTAGAAGATGCGTAATTGATTTTTTCACATACGCATTTTAACTTATAATGAGAAGTAAGATGGGATGCGTTTAAATTTTGAAATTAAATTATAATGAAGCTAGAATCCCGTACATAGCATGGGTTATGTGCTAGTTTAATTCATTGGAAATTACGTTTCATGCATGAAGTGGAAGTTTTTTTCTCTCCTTACAAAATCATGTCAAAAAAAAAAAAAAAAATTGTCCCTCAATGTAAGGGAAGACGAACCTTAATCTACGATGCGGAGGGCATAATTATCTATGAGATGAGATGATTCCAAATAACTACTTATTTATTTATTAAATTTTTTTTTTAGCAATTTAAACAATAAATATAAGAAATTAACTTTATTAGGTACGTTCTTTAATTTATTCGAGCTATCAATTCCAACAACAAATCGCTGCCAAGAAACCTAATCCGTGCCTTCTCTTGCCAACACATTGACGAGGTTTCAAAAGAAGGCGAATTACATGTACGTGAAGTTCATTACATGCATGCATGTGTAGTGCATGGAATTAATGAAATGGATGAGCCATCATGCCTAAATGTTAGTGTTAGTATGTAGGACATGCACTGTAAATATTACAGTTGTAAAGTTGTAAATATTACAGTTGTAAATACTACCATGAGCGTAATATCACCCTATCAATTAAGAACAGAAGGACCCAAGAAAGATATATAGGATGAAACAAATCAAAAAACAAGATCGAGAATGTAAATTTAGGGAGTTTCTGCAATGGGTTTGATCGATCGAGCAATATACTAAATCAACTTAGACAAGGCACATGGCAGCTTGGAGTTTTGACAGGAAAAATTCTAATTCCGGTCGACTGATTGAGCATGTACTCGATCAATCGAGCTTGACTTGATTTAACTGGCTTTAAATGCTCGAGTCATTAAGGCTCGGTCAATTGAGGGTCAAACACTATCGGCTAAGACACTTGGTAGCCATCCAGTGATGCGGCGAAAAATGGCTTATTGACAGAGCACTATAGTGATCAATATATAGCACCCTCGAAAGATTCTATAAATAGAGGCTAGCTACAATTTAACGTAATACTTACCGTGTCAACTTAAAATGTGAATTGCTACGTCCGTTAGTAAACGGTATAAGGATATGCAAATTATCATTATCACTTTTGTAAGAGACTCGTAGAACAAGCTAACAATATTCTCCAATAAAAAAAATAATAACTATTATTTGTTAGTTAAGTCAGATATTAGAGGGTCAAATAAAAAACTAGTATATTAAAAATGGTATTTTATTACATATTCTGATTATTCTCTATTATTTTGCATACGTTTTCAATAACTTTGTAAGGATTGATGGTGCAGTGAAAGCCCTGAGGGAAATAGGTGGGCAATTAGGGAAAAAAGACTGGAATTTCCACATACATAGACCCATGTATCAACGACACGAGCTCAAGCTGGACGACACAGAAGATGGAGTCGAGGCCGTTGTACACCAATAGTGTCGTTTGCAATTGCTCTTACCCTGGAGGTGTTTGCCACATAGAAAACATGTAAGCTCTCCCTTCTACTAAAACGCACAGCATTTTTCTTGATACATAGGACCAAATAAAGGGTCGATTAATTTCTATGCTTGGGTTAATTCATAATATTTTATTTATGATGACCATTCAAAAAATAACGACATTCATCACTAGCAAACGACGTCATTTTAGTGAATTAGGATAATGCAGTTATTAACAATATTTGTATATTTTAAAACAGTAGTGATTAGCAGTTACTTGTGGTTAATAACCACACACTTGTATAGTCTTAGAATTGAGAGATATGAAAAGATAGGGTGATAACATTACACAACACATACCATATTACATCACATTTAGGATGATACAAGGGTGATGTATAATATTACTCGTTTCTCTCTCCCTCTCCTCTTGATGGTAAAGTCGGTGATGAGTAATATTATAAATAAGACTTTTATTCCCATTTAATCTTCAAAAGTGATGTGTCGAAAGACAAAATTTATTAGTACATATGATATTACGATTTACAAATAATGATACACGTCACATATATGTCTACCCAAAATTAATGTATCTTTTAAAATTATCATTAAATTTTGATTCGGTCTTAATTTTAAAAGTTCACTGAAAAAAAGAAAAGAAAAGAAGAAAAGAACGATGACATCATCATAGTCTAGCATTACTCTGTTGCGACGAGTGAGAGAGAGCTCACAGTTTTTTTAGCCGGCCGGCCACGCCAGTCGGACGGGCCCATCGGAATTCGTAGAGTAAGAGTGTAAGACCCATAATACGTTTCGGTTACCAAAGCATTAGAATTCTGGTTCCTTCGAGGTTTGCTGCAATGGCTGCCACACAGCTGTGAAAACCCAGATCCATCACAACGCCATGAATTAAACCGTCAAGGGGATTCAATGGGTATGTCGGAGAATTTCAATGATAGTACAGTACCTTGGAGAATAAGAAATCGTGTTGAATAAGGGAATGGATGTGAAATGGGTCAAAACAAAAATATATGTAAGAACATAAAATTAATTCATTTGTTATTTGTGGGAAGTTAGTTTTTACGACTATTCAGTATTCATATTCATGTTCATATTTTTGAAAGTTGCACATTTGAAATATATGTAGAAAATAAAATTAATATCATTTTCATACAGAACTCTTAAAAGGGCAGGATCTCGCTGGTATACTTCCACCAGCTCTGGTGAAGCTACCATACCTGAAGATAATGTAAGAAAAGTAACCATTATTTGTTTTTCTTGTTAGAACCTGAAAACTAATTTATACTTCTAATTGCACAGTTCTCTTGATTGTAGTGATCTTAATCGCAACTACCTCAGTGGTAATATACCACATGAATGGGCTTCTATGCAGTTGGAATTTTTGTCAAGTGATTTCTCACTTCATGTCCAGGGTTAGCTATTAAATGCTCGTTCTTATTGAATTAGATGAACTCACTATTGCAGGGGCCTCAGTGTGAACAAGTTATCAGGACCAATTCCAGGCTACTTGGGAAACAACACCACTCTTCAATATTTGTATGCTCTTATTATATCTTTCTTTCTTGCCAAACTGTTTTCACAGTAATATTGTGTCATAATTTTGTTTGGTCTAGCCCTGTTTTAAGTTTTAAGGGTATTATACACTTGGGAGCTTAGAGAACAATATGTTTTCTGGAAATGTTCCACCTGAGCTTGGACAATTGGTTAATTAGGAGAATCTGTCAATATTTCTTTCTCATCTTTTATTTGACTTTTCTTGTCACACTTGATTAATCATTTCTAAATCCTCAATGATTTACTTAATCACTTTACAATTGAGTTGCTATGAACTTTCCTTTTGGTGACTGCAGCACTCTTAGTGCTAACAATCTAATAGGAAAGTTGCCCACAGCTCTCACGCACCTGAAAAAATTAAAAAGAACTGTAAGTGTTTTGTAACCTTTTACACTACCGTACTTAAGATAACATTCGATTTCTCCTAGAAAAATCCTCAAATTTTATGTCATTTAGTTTCTTTGATTCTTGGCCACATGCAGTAGAATTAGTAGTAATAACTTCACAGGAAAGATGCCAGATTATTTATGAAGTTGGGAGAAACTTGACAAATTGTAAGTACGCTGTCCTGTTATTCATTCTAAGTCCATTTGATGTAGAAGTTTGAGGATGTATTGTCATTGACAGAGAGATCCAAGGTAGCAGTCTCAAAGGGCCAATCCCTTCTAGCATATCTGTCTTGAAAAATCTAACTGAATTGTGAGTTAAGCTTTCAAAGTTAATAGTTCTTGAGTTGCACAATCGCTGTAAATTCTTATTTTCAATAATTCCTTAATTATGCAATTCTATGCAGAAGGATCAGTGACTTGAAAGGAGAAGGTTCAGATTTTCCTTCCTTAATAAACATGACAAATCTGAAGGAATTGTGAGTCATTCTTGTGATCGTAAAACGCTAGGGAATTAGAATGATTGAAATGCATTTTTCATGAATTGTGATCATACAAATTCGGTTTATATTTCAGGACATTGAGCAGCTGTAACATATCTGGAGAAATCCCTGCATATATGCCTGATATGACTAATCTTGGAAAATTGTAAATGCAGTTCTCCTAAGGGAGATATATCCTTTTGATTATCGTTATTATGAAATTATTACATTGTCAACACATTCATACACATTGTAAAATAAGAGTTTTCCTTTCTTTTTCTTTCGTTTTTTTGTTGGTGACATATATATTTAGGTATCAACGTTAGAAAATTAAGGGAGAAATATATTTTATCCTCTTGTGATTATGCACAAACAGACCACTTGAAATTTAGCATGCACACACAACTACCTTGTGGTTAGGTTCAAAGTATAAAGTGAACATATCTAGTCTATAAATAGTCACATTTTGCCATGTCACGAATTAATATATTCACCATTACCCATCCTATCACTGTGTATAGTTTGAGGTTTTTAGGAAGCAATATGAGTAATACTTATATGAGCAAACAAGTCTATATAAAATTAAAAAATTAAAAAATTATCTTTGTCATGTATAACTTGTGTTTGGATAAGTGACCTCTATAGTAGTATGTATAAAAATTTAGTAAAGTTTATTTGGAAGAAAAATATGTTCCAAACATACACCTGCCTCTTAACTATGAGCTTAATTTTGAGTATGCAGGTTTTAGGCTCAGCCATGAGTGGAGTGTTGTCACTGGGGTATGGAGCAGTGCAAGAAATAAATAAACTCATGACTTTCTAATAGTTTTAGTTATTGGGTTTACCTGATTACATATCAAGTACAAAATTAAAATTGTTCTACAAATAATAAATGCTAACTAAGAGTTTTTGATGTTATACTAGAAACAGAGGACATATGCTAATGCGTATCATACCACGTTATCGGTCTGGAGTTGATTATCATGGATTTTCAAAACGCTGAACATCTAAGAATATAAAATCAAATCTATAAGAATATATTCTAACAAAAAAAGTCTCCAATTTTATTTGTTTACTATGTTTGGTTTAGTTGTCACTGAAAAACTTTGTTCCATGACATATTTCTTGTTATATACTTACAGGGATCTTAGTTTCAACAGATTGGAAAAACAAATTCCTGAGTTTGATGCTCCGAACAATTTGACTAATATGTAAGCTATCTACATTTATAAGAGAAATTAGTGTACTTTGCGATGCATAGGAGGCCTTGCAGCTTTTATTTTTTATTTTATTTTATGTTATGTATTGTGGAGCTTACTTATTTATTGAACCAAACGAGTTTTCTAATCATATAAAGTCAGGAGATTCAATGTGATATAAGGTTGGCTTAACAACGTTGTGATTTTGTTGCTTACTAAAATAGGTATCTAACAAGCAACTTGTTTAGTGGGACTATTCCAAGATGGATCAGGAACGGTAAACAGCATGTTTTTCATATTAAATTTTACAAAATTTGTACAAGCCTTATTTTTATCTTCTGTATTCTTTTTTTTTCTTTTCTTTTCTTTTTTGGGCATGCAGAGGAATTACATCAGAAGAATAATGTGTTTGTTTGCAGGAACTTCGATCTTTCGTACAATAACTTGACCAAAACATCTGAAGATACTTGTGTAGGAACAACCTTGTAAGAATATTCTTTATTTTATTTTATTTTATTCCTTTGTCTAGCTCCAGCCTACCAAAGCATTGAAACACTACGCTCTCTTTTAACTTCTAATCTTCGGAAAATATTGTTTGTCATTCATCAGGAATTTGTTCAAAAGCTTTCATGGACTAGAAAACTTGTAAGGCTCTGATTTATTAAACTTTGAAGTCATTCTGTTTCCATAATTTAATTTTACAGAAGCTAAGCTAACCTTCTTTCTACACTAATCAAGAACGCTTGGTGTGTGCCCAGAGGATAACCAATGTTCACAAGGTAATATACATTTAGACATCTTGTTGAATCTCATTACAAGGTATATGCTTCAATTTTGTTGGGCATTCCTCTCCGATACTTTCGATGGGGGAATAAGTCAGTTAAATATTTAAAAACTTGACATTATTTTTTGTTCCATTGTGTTAGCTTGTATCTGAACACCATTAACATGCTGCTGTTTTTTTGTGTAGGATACCATTCACTGTATATTAATTGTGGAGGAAGCACAACACCTATTGGAAGCATAAGATATGAAGGGGATACAGACCGTGGAGGTCCATCAAAATTTTATCCAAGAGATAACTGGAGATTTAGTAGCACTGGACACTTTCGGACCACGGACCAGAGCAGCCAAATGTATATAGCAAATAACATATCTACACTTAGAATGCATGACTATGAATTGTACATGAATGCACGCCTCTCCCCCATTTCTCTCACATATTATTTACGGTGTTTAGCAAATGGAAAATATACCGTAAGACTTCATTTTGCGGAGATAGTAATTAGAGGCAACAGATCCTTTTACAGTCTTGGAAGACAGATATTTGATGTTTATATTCAGGTACTAAATCAAATCAGTTATGCCCTCTGTATTTGTTGAAGTTGATTAGATTCGATTGCCTGATATGTTGCAGGGCAAACTGAAGCTGAAGGATTTTGAGATTGAAAAGGAAGCAGAATGGGTTGATAGACGGGTCATTAAGAACATTAGATCAGTTCCAGTTACTAATAAAAGTTTAGATATTCGCTTTCACTGGGCTGGGAAAGGGTTGCAATACATTTGCATTTCGGATAGTGACACCCAATCTTGATTGAAATAAAGTATTTTATAGATAAGGTTATACATTTTATCTTTACATAATTAAAAGTAGAAAACCCCAAAACTTCATATCTAGTGAAATATCTAATCAACGATGGAACAGGATTGAAGAGTTCGGTTTGTAGGTAACAAAAATAAGCATATCTATTCTATACCTGATAAGTACCAATACTAGGGGAGAGGGATCCCAAGAAACGACATAATGTATCTTAATGAAACCAAATGGATATTAGATAAATTGAATTAAGATGTGGATGGGATTGAATGAAATAGAGCAACTTGAGGTTCCCTACTGTTGGAAGTCCCACATTGCTTGGGTATTAAGTATATGAGCCCTTTATAAGGGTGAGAAAAAACCTCAAGTTTTGAGTTAGCTTTTGGGTTGAGTTAGGCTCAAGACCCATTTCTAATATGGTATCAGAGCTAATAGGCTAACACCAATCATTAGATTCTGGGTTATCTCTTTTGTTTTTGTTTCTTTTGTTATTTATTTTAGTATGGGTTCTTGCCTAATGTATCAGTCATTTTGTTGAGCACCTTCAGCTCACTTTGTCTGCGCTTCTTTCTCCCATCTTCCTCTTTTTCATATTCCTCTCATGGTTTTGTCTATGATCATATCATTATATCATACGGCAAACTCATTTCATTTTATTTTGTTGCAGTTTGTTTTCGTTTCTTTTCTTTGTTTCTTTTCCCTATAATCTGTAGACTTTCTGTTGCGCAGAAGTTCCATTTTTTGTTGCACAGAGTCTTGGAAATTTTGCTGCTTTCGTTGGATTTTTCTTGTCTTGTCTCTTTGAGACATTTCGTCAAACACCTTCAGCACCCACTGCCTCCTTCATGGCTCCTTCGGTCAAATTTGGAAAACTTTTTTTCAAATTTTGTCCACATCTGCATTGCAGTCTGATCTAAAAAAATAAAATAAAATTTAAGGTTGATGATGCTTACCGGTTGTTCCTTCTCGGGTTGACCGGACTCTTTTCTCTGCCTAATTTCATTGTCTCAGTCTTGTGAAAAAAAAACCACAGCCTCTTTTTTTTTTTTCCCACTTTCGGGGCCTCTACTGGACAAACACCAGCACGCCCTTTCTTCTACCCTTACACTTAACCTTCTCCTCAAATTTCTCTCCACGTGTTCCTCTATTTTCTCATCTTTTCATATCTTATTCTCTCCTTGTCCACCTGCCCTTGCTGGACAAAACCAGCACACCTAGGGAACCACTTATCCCCTTGTCTTCCATGCTCATTTGTCTTCTTTTCTTCAAATTTCATCTGGTGTCTTTCCTCAACAGCACGTGTATGGGTTTTGCACATGGGCCGTTTGTTGCACATGCCCATTTTATCAAAAAAAAAAAAAGAAGAAGAAGAAGAAGAAGAAGAAGAAGAAAAAGAGGCCCAAGATGCCCACAAAATAGGCTAAAGTTGCCCACCAAAAGAGGCCGAAGTTGCCCATTTTATTTTTCTTAGCCCATAGTTGGCTTGTTGGCTCATAGTTGGCCCCACATAATTTGGCATTTGTGGTATTGTTTCAAACCCAGGCCCATTTCAGCCCATTGCTGGCTTTCATATTTGGCCATTGGCCTATTATTTGTAATTTGGTATTTGTGATATTGCCTATGCCCATTTTAGCCTATAATTGGCTTTCATGAAAGGCCCATAGTTGGCCCGTTCAGATCAAAAGTTGATGTTCAAGAGCTGCCGATGCTTCCAATTCCGGCACCATCAATCACCTCCTTCAGTGCTGAGATCAAGAAGCAAACTCAAGATTTCACAAGTTTCCACCTTGAGTTTGAGGGGGAATGTTAGAGAATAGCTATGTGGGCTTGTTCCACATTGCTCAAGTGTTGAGAAAGCCCACATAAATAAGCCTTACCTAAGCTTGTCCCACATTGGAAAAACATGAAGTCTCTCTCCCCTTTGGCTCCTATATAAGGAGGTTTCTTATGTACAATTATATTCATTCAACAAATGCAAGATGTAGCCGAGAGGGCTTAGTGTGTGGATGTAGGCACATTGCCGAACCACCTTAAATCTTTTGTCTCTTGTCTTTTTGTCTCTTGCTCTTTTATATTTTCGCATTTATATTTCCTCATTGTGTTTTCTATCACCTACAAGTTTCGACTTATTTTGTATTTAGAGCAGATTGATGATGAATCATAGATGAATAGCAAATATATTGCAAGCAATTCCATAATTATTGGATGCAAAGTTATATTTAAAACAAGCCACTTTGCAATTTGGTGGAAGTGCAATCCATATTTTGACATCCTTAACGTAGCTTGCATCCATGTGACATCCTATGACATCTTGTTTTGGATTGATCTCATAAATTAACATGTTCCTTTACATACAACACAACACAAAAAGCAGAATGCAATCTTATGAGTAATCTTGGAAATTTTTTCATTTCATACAGATTCCAGACTGAGCAAATGGAAGACAATCATTGTGGTCGGAGCTGTAGTTTTTGCATGGTTTGTTATTCTTACAATTTTAGGTATTCTTCGGTGGAAAGGCTGTCTGGGAGGCAGGATATCAAGAGAAAAAGGTAATAAATACTATGCAAATATGGATGTAGAAAGGATTAAAAAAACTTTCCTTTTCTCAAACTATTAGAGTAGTTAGAACATTGTATTGCAATTGTTGATGAAGCCACCTTGGATTTGATTATATATGGCGATGAATTGGGGTTTAGTGCCTTAAGAGACCAGTTTGAACAACTCCAGCCAGTATCAACAAGCACAAGTGCAACAGAGAGCCTTATGAATTCATCAGATATAACTTGGGTTGGATCTTCTTCTACATTTGCTCATAATTTCTATCGAGTTAATCTTTATTCTTAGTAATTTCAGTAGAATGTTGCCCCCAACCATGCTAAATGCTTATTTTAATTAATAAAGCAACATTTGCTTCACCAACTCCAAGAGTTAAATGAACAACTGTGTGCCGTGTGGTACTAGTCCATAGTACTTCTGAAGGGATTTGGTTGGGACTATGCAAGGACATGGGAAAGAGTACATTGTTGAATTATGAATAAGAGAATATGTTGTAATGAAGTGGAGATTTAAACAATGTGTTTGCACTACTCACAATTGCAAGCCCCCTGACTACTCTAAGGTGTTTATGTAATCTATTTTCTGTTCCTATTTTTTCTAGATGGAAATGGATACTATATACTACACTTCCATTAAAATTTTATCTTACCAGGCTGATGCCACAATGTCTATCAACCTTTATATATATATAAAGAGAGGAATAATGTTATATACTCAACTCTCATTGTACTTTTAGTTCATTGGGTTGATGTGGTAATGTCAATTAACTTTTGAAGTAGTTTTCATTAAAAAAGAAAAAAAAATAAAAATTAATTAATATTGTCGCATCAATCTAGTAGAATTATTGATGGATAAAACTGACAGCATGCTAACTGTTAGCAGGCAAATTGAAGCCCCATGGCTACTGTCCTGGTCAACTTTAGAGCATCAATCATATCATGGATTAGATATCACTATTTATTTTAGAATAGAACTCTTTGATAGTAGTCTAATAAAAGACAAAGAGTATGCCTTTGATTTGAACAGGAAGCATGCTCAAGAATGGCTAATCGCCCCAATCGCAGAAGATATCCACCCCTTTCGGATAAGGATAAGGATTGTTTTTTGGAATATCAAGAGAAAGGCCAGCATATATAATCCCTCCATCATTAAATATTGTGCACAATTTAACAGGATGACCCACCTCTACTCTCCAAATGAAAGCAATACTCTCCTTTTTTTCTCATTCACACCTTTTGAACAAGAAATCTTTTTGGAATATTAAGTAGTAAAGAAGGGCCAAGTTAATGTGTGTCGGGAAGCTTAAAATAAACACCGATAAAAATTTAAAATTTGTCGATGATTAATGCAAATGCCAACAAATTTTAAGGCGCTTAATGTAAACGCCACGAAAATAATTTCTCGTGTTTGTTATTCAAATACCATAAAATTTCTCAAATTTTTTTAAAGATGATTTTATAGAAATATAATTTTTGAATACAATTATGACTTATAATTTAGCATGTAAGAAATTAAGTTTAAGATTCTTCTACTTTTATCTTTACATAAGGGCGCACATAGACATAAAGCTGCTATATATATATATATATATAGTGGTGGAGCCAAGAAGTTGACTAATGGGGGCATTTTTTTAATAAAAAATAAAATTAATTAAAATATTAAAAAATAATTAAATATACAAAATAATTTATTGGTCTCATTTTGTAAGCTGCATTTTTCTCTTTCTTTCACCCATATTAGCATGCATCTTGTCTTCTTCACTTTATAATTTTATTACTTTGTAAGTTGCCCTTGTTGTACCTTTTTTATTTTGTTTTACTTTTTGTCTCCTTGTGCATTGCCTAGCACGCATACGGCATAGTGGCACACCTACGATCTTCAACTTTTCGCATTTCTACATTTATGCAACTGCTGTAAGAGTGCATTTACCTTATAATGGTTTTTCTGAATTATTTAGTCAAGGGGGCATTTGGCTTCAAGAGTTGTCGAGAGAGGGTATATCCGTTGTTGAAGGACATAAGAATATTTAGGGGACATTTGTACCTAGGATAAAAAGAAATTTTTAGGGGTCAATCGGGACATATGCCCCCTTTGCCCCTTGCTTTCGCCACTATTAATATATATATATATACAAACGTTCCGACAAAAAAAAAAATCAAAATCAAAGGTTCCACACCAATTAACAGCAGTCAAATACGACTCGCATAGTGTTAAGAGTCCAATATATTATATGTGTGTTTTTTTTAGTAGTGTTCAGATATATGCTAATCAATCAACCATGCATGTGATGTGACACAGACGCACTGAAGCAATAGTCGTCTGTGGCTCAGAAATGTAGAGGGTCTCTAGATTGCTGTAATAGGGGCAGATCTACTCACAGCCATGCAAGTGGCTACTTTTTTTAAAAAAAAAATTATTTTTTATATATTTTTATGTCAAATTGTAATGTAGCCATGTTTTTGCCCTTGCTTTTTCGAAAAATAAAAAATAAAAAAATAAAAAAAAAGGGTTCTTGTCCCCGCATTTTAAAATCATTTGCTCCTTCATTTTAAAATTATTTCTTACTTTCCCTTCAATTATTTTCCCACTACAATTTTTTTTTTTTTTTTTAATTTACCCAGCCCACTTGCCGACAATCACCCTATTCCCAAGTCCCAACGTTTCGATTTTCCTTTTTTTCTTTTTCTTTTTGCTCTTCAATGTTCATTCTGAAGCCTCATCTCTCTCCTTTTTTTTTTTTTTTCCCTTTCTTTTCTTCTGATCTTTCCTTTCTCTTCTTCCTCTATTTGTCTTCTTCCTCTCCTCTTTGAAGAGTACATTTTTATTTGTATTTATCATATATAAAGAGAACAAAATATATATTATTATATTTTATTATTTTATTCACGCTCCTCTTGGCTGGATTTCTGGCTCCGCCTAGCTGTAATGATTAATGATATATGTATGGATAGATAGATATCATCACATTTTCTGTGCAGCTTTGCAAGCGAAGCTCGTGGCAGTAGAGGAGATGATGGCAAGATTTCTTCCTTATATTTGCTTTATTCTACTCATCTTGCTTCTTTGCATTGAAGCACAAGCTGGCCGTCTAGGCCCTACTCCTGATGATGAAGGTGAGGAGGTCTTTCTTCTTCTTTTCTCTCTCTCTCTATATATGTGTGTGAATAGAATGGAAATCTAAACATTAGGGCCTCAGCCTAATGAAGCTTATATATATATATGTGTGTGTAAAGTTTTTGATCATTTCCCTTTTATGTATATATATATATATGAATAAGAATAACATTTTTCATTGCACACAAAGAAGTATAAAGAATCTCTGAAACTCCACTGAACCTCAAGTTGCACACCAACAACAACAACAAAAAGCTAATCTCAATCTTCTGAGAAAGCCCGACAAAGAACAAACTCAAACAAAGAAACCCCATAAAACAAAACATAGGAACCAAACCTAACAAACATGCAAATCACCAAAACAGTAGATACCAAAAGCACTTCAGAACAACATCTCTCCATAGCAAATCACCAAACCAGCAGATTCCAAGACCCACTTGAGAACAACATCTCTCAATAGCAGCCTCTAGACCAGAAAACTAACAGCAATTCCCCAAGCCAGATTACAAAGTATAACACTCTTAAGGCTTTTTCCTTTCTGGCCAATCATTCCTTCTCTCACAACTTCATGATCATCCCAGGAAGTAGGAAAAAAAAATAGTGTAAGAGCATTTTTCCAACTCTTCCCTCCAAATCTTCTTGCTAAACCCACACTCAAAGAATAAATGATCTCTACATTCAATAATATATGCTTCAACGACAGAAATAACACTTTACATCACCATTCACACCCCATTTCAGAATTCTATCACTCCTAGAGAGACTATCTCGGATTGCCAACCACAAGAAGAAGGCATGTCTAGGAATAGCATAGGAGCTAGCTCAAATCAGATTGCACCAATCTACTTTAGGCAGTAGACAGCTTTGCATCTATTTAGTATGCTTTTAGCATCATAGATCTGTCAAAAATAACACCATCCAACATAGAGATATAGTGATATCATCACCTGCTTGAAATTTCAAAAAATTCTTAGTTATAACTTGAAGCTTAAGAATTCCATGGAAATTATTAGGAGCCAAAAATTACACTTGCCCCAAATCATTTCAGGTTGGTGGAAATGGAAATCTAAACATTAAAGCCTCAGCCAAATGAATTAGCTGAATCAAGAAGGGAAATATGTATTAGGATTAGAATTGTGGTAGATTAAAATATTATTATTTAATAAAAATTAGAATTAAATTATTTAGGATGCATTTTATCATTATTTTTAAATTGAAGTTGTTATGAATTTGGGTGTTATCTGCTTGATACTTTATTGTAATCAATTTAAAAACTCTTATTTGTTAATAAATTATCTAAATATTTTATCGATCTCCAAACCCACGTTTGAAGTAGTTAGGTTTAGATCTTCAAATGGTAGATGAATAGGCTAAGAACTATGTCTCATAGATTAGAGATAATCTTTAATTTTTTGTGGACTTTTCCTCCTCTTGCGCATGTAACATGAGACTTGTCGGTATTGGAAAACCCATAGGGCAGCAGTTGACTTTTCTATCAACCGACAATAGCCAATTAGCCACAGGTCGTTTAAAGATGCCACAGGTCGTTTAAAGATGCCACAAGTCGTTTAAAGATGGCGAACGACCGGCGACCATCACAAGATTCACAACCATGTGCTTACCGACAATAGCCAATTAGCCACAAATCGTTTAAAGATGGTGACCGACGGGCGACCATCACAACCCGCGAGTTTACCGACGAAGAGAAAACGACATCTTCACAATACTTGGAGTGAAGCTAATTTTCCCGAGTTTTCTGTGTCGTTTTTCTCTCTCACTAAATCACCCCCAAAGAGAGCTTGCAATTGCATGCCTATCTCTAATGGAATGGGTATTTTCCTTCGGTTCTGAAAAACAAAATGCTCCAACCTGATGCGCCTGTTGGATATTTTTCAAACACAAAAAATGCCTTGTTGGCTGTTGCTGCTTCCATTCCCAACTCTGGTGCTCTCCTTGAAAAGTACAATTTATTCTCGCCCCAAAAGAGCTTACAGCTTGAGGATGAGCTCTCTCTATACCCACCAGCTTACAACACAAATTTGATGTTTATCTGGTGGCAGCAATTGGATGGTTGCGAACTTGCGAGGCAAATTGGTAATGGAGGAAGAACAAAAGGTAGGTACAGAGAAAATGCTAGGCCTAAAATAGAGATGAGGTCGTATGGAAATTTCGTAAGATTCTGTTTTTTGGTAATAAAAGCGTTGCTTTAACTATATTTTTGTATAGATTAAATTATGAAGCATTTTAAGGCAAAGTTAATGGGAAATTAAAAAAGAAAAAAGAAAAATTGATGAGGTTGGTGCCTAATGCATGCAGTGGAAGCTCTTCGTGAAGTAGCTACACAATTGGGGAAGAAAGATTGGAATTTCAGAGTAGACCCGTGCGTTAATGAGTCGAGCTGGTTAACACCCAAATCGGATTTGAGGCCATTGTATAACAATTCTCTAATCTGCAATTGCTCCTACCCTGGTGGCGTATGTCACGTGGTTCAATTGTATGTCACCCTTCAATTTCCCTTATATTGAAACTGTGAACAGATCAAGTTTTTATTCAACTAAAAGCAGAAAAGTTCTTCAATTTGCTTTTATGTAAGTGAAAAGTACTTCAATATGACTTACATGGGAAAGCTGAAAAGTACTTCAATTTGACTTATATTGGAAAGCTGAAAAGTACTTCAATTTGATTTGATGCAAGTGAAAAGTACTTAAATTTGACTTATAGTGGATTTTGCCATTCATAATAAACAGAGTATATTATGTATAAAAGAGTTCTAATGGAAGTGTGAATAATTAGATGGAAGTGTGAACAATCCTTTACCTACAATTATTCTTGTTACAGATTTCTAAAAGGGCAGGATCTTGATGGTGTGCTTCCACCTTCCCTTGTGAAGCTACCCAACCTAAAGCTGATGTAAGAAGAGTCACCAACAATTTAGTTTTACTTACTAGTACCTGAAAAATTGATTTAAGCTTCGAATCTAACAGCCTACTTTCCTCTTGTTTATAGTGACCTCAATCGAAACTACCTCACTGGTACAATACCACCCGAATGGGCTTCTGCAAAGTTGGAAAACCTGTAAGTTGGTGTTGAATTCATGTCTTATGTTAGCTGCTGAATGCTCTTTCTTATTGCATTAACCTGATTCACTGCAGGTCAATTTCTGTAAACAAGTTATCAGGACAAATCCCAAGCTACCTGGGAAGCATTATCACTCTTTTATACATGTATGCCCATATTGTATCTTTCTTGCTCACCCTTTTTTAATCTAGTAGAATGCATCATAGTTTGATTTGCTTTAGCTGAGCTTTAATATTGACAAATATTTTCAGGAGCTTAGAAACCAATCTGTTTTCTGGAATTGTTCCCCCTGAGCTTGGGAATTTGGTTAATCTGGAGAATCTGTTAGTGTTTCTTTTTTCAATCCTTCTATTCATTTTCAAATCAGATTTGATGATTCTTTTCTTAATTATCAATGATTTACTTCTTCAACTGACACTAATTTGAGCTGGTCTGAACTTTCCATTTGATGACTGTAGTATTCTTAGTGCTAACAATCTCACTGGAGAGTTGCCAAAAAATCTCACTAATCTATCCAAATTAACGGAACTGTAAGTGGTTGCAGCCCATTTCTATACTTAGTAATTTTATATATTTAATTGAAAAGTTTCAGCTTTCTATGTTATTCAATCTTGTTTCCAATGTGGCTATATGCAGTAGGATTAGCAGTAACAACTTCATTGGAAAAATACCTGACTTTTTTCAAAGTTGGAAACAACTTCAGAAATTGTATGTGTTCTTTTTTTTTTTTATTATTATAAAATTCCCATAATGTTAAAATCTCTTCTAGTAGAATATTCAAGTGTAATCTAACCTATTAGAATTGTGTTTTTAACAGAGAGATTCAAGCTAGTGGTCTTGAGGGGCCCATCCCCTCTAGCATTTCAGTCCTCAGTAATTTAACCGAGCTGTAAGTTCTGCCTTGGAAGTACTCTTGGGTTGCATAATCTCTCTCGTATCTTCATGTGATACGCAAATTAACAAGATATCTTGCTTAAGACTCTAACAGTTATTAATAATGCAATTTGGTGCAGAAGGATTAGTGACTTACTTGGTGAGGGTTCTAAATTTCCAACCTTAAGCAGCATGACAAGCATGAAAAGATTGTAAGTAATTCTTTTTTTGTTCAATTTCAACAACTCAAATGATACAAGTTTATAGCAATTTTGCTTAGATGATGGCGGTTGACTTTGCAGGATATTGAGGAGCTGCAATCTCTACGGACCAATCCCCACATCTATATCAAAAATGACAGTTCTACAAATTCTGTAGTTCTTCTTTCCCTTCTGCTCACTTTTTTATTTGGTTTTTGTTTCATTTATTGAAATATTACTTAACTATAAACCCCAGATGGTTGGATTATTTCAATTAAGAACATTATATTTTTTTTTTAACTTAACTATATACATACAGATGTTTGAAGTTTTCTTTTCTCCTTTTGTTTTTGGCTAGCATAAGTAGATTTGGCATATTAAAATTTATGGACTTTGGGTTATCATGGTACTTTATTCTTAAAGCTAATTGTGAATAACTTCTAGAATTAAGATCATCTGCTGAAACCATCAAACCGAGGTGTAGTTTTGGAGTAAAATTAGTTTGAAAAAAGGAGTTGGAAACATTGTTCATCTCATGAATATGTAATAATTAATTATCTGCTTTCATCCTTTAGCCTTTGAAAAAAAATGATGATTGCTTCTAATCTTTACAGCCTACGCCTTTTAGAAAGCAGCTATCTATGGTTGTTAACCCATACTCATTGTAGCTATGGCAGCCATGACCCACCCCCTCCTACTCCTTTGGCCCATTGTGGCAGCTGCCGTAAGATACCTTTGAACATGCTCACTCTAATTAGGCTGTCTATGGAATCTGTTCTAAGCTACATATCCACTGTTATATGGGCATTTAAGTCTCTCTTTCAATTTTTTCTTCCAATATATTATGTTTCTTGACTCTATACTTTAAAATATGGACATTTATGTCTCATTTCATAATCCTTCTTTTCTTTTATTATAACCTCTAATTACTCGCAATATCCAAGCAGAGATCTCAGCTTCAACAGATTGGAAGGAAATGTTCCAGATTTTTCAGATCAAGATAATTTGGAAACCATGTAAGTGTGGAGTCAAAACCCTAAATCTAGCTCTATTGTAGAGAAGCTCAAATAAACAATTAAAAAGCAGCTTAAAGCACACAAATAATAATGATTTGGCTTATCTCCTATGTTTATAGGTGAAGATATGAGGAATTTCACTATCATAAAAGAGATTATATTGCATATTGTTACAAATGCACATTTGTACATACGTTCATTTCTATATGTATATATCATCAGAAAGTATATTTTACTTTCAAATATTTCTCCTTTAGTAATGATATAAATAAGTGTTTAACTAGAGCATGGTTATGTTGCGCTTTGAACAGGATTCTTACAAGCAACTTGCTCAATGGGCCTATTCCAGACTGGATCAAAGCCCGAGATAATCGCGAGTATATAATTCATCTTGAACTCTATTTGAAATTTGCATGACATGTTTTCTTTTTCTGTTTCTGTTTCTGTTTTCTTTATTTTTTAATAATGTTTGAGCTCATATATAATCTTTACAGACCTCATAGTGTTCCAATATACATTGATTCATCTCTTGAACACTTTATGGTCAGCGGGAGATCTCCTTGAATCGTATTGAATTGGTGAATTCAACCGATTTGGTACCAGCATAGATTTGCTTTTTGCACCATGTGACTGTTATTTGGAAACTGCATGTTGGCAATTAATTTTGAGTTAGTTATGGAAGTTTTCTGGTGTTGGCTTGAATTGACCAGTTTATCAAAACCTTTTCAAATATAATTTTTCTTTTCTTATGGATCGATTTATAATGAGTTATTACTGAAAATACGTTTTTGTGCAGCCAAATGGATCTTTCTTACAACAACTTTTCAGAAATCCTTGCGCCACCTACTTGTCGAGAATCCCTGTAAGATTTTCTTATCATCTTAATCTTAATTTAAGTTTACTTAAGGTTTGCATACTTATCCTCTTCACAAGCTTTTAGTTTTTCAAAACTAATTAGGTTCTCATTTCATCAGTAATTTGTTTCAGAGCTTCTCTGGACAGGACAATTTGTAAGCTTCTAACTTGAAAACTTATAAGAAGAACCAAAGTTTTCTGGACCTGGCTTACATCCTATAGAAAAATAACAAGACATCTCATGTTATTTTAAAGTTACGGCTACAGCTAAGATTAAAAGTATGTTTGGGATTACGTATGACAAAGAAATTTTGAGTCAAAAAATGTTTTTTAAGCTTTCGTCAAAAATGCGTTTTAGTCATTTTTAAGCTTTTTGACTTTCAAAAGCACTTTGAATTTTTTTACCAAACAGGTTTTTTTTTTTTTTTTCTAACGAGCTTTTAGGATGTTAAAAATACTTTTGAGGTCATCAAACGCACACCCAAAAGGCCCTAAAACTTCCCCATTTTTAGTCCAAATGACGTAGTTTTAAAGGAAAAAACAAAAGTTTTCTAAAAGCCATTTGCACCAAACGGCAATTGTCCTGCACTTCCTTCTTCATCCACTTCCACTTTCTCTCTCTTTCTGTAAGTTCTTCTTTCAAATCTCTTTTTAGTACTTTCCTCTCTCTCTTTTTACTCGTTATCTTCCTCAACTTGGATAGTTTCAAAGCCTTAATTTTCTCTCTTCTCCATCTCTCTTCCATTTTAGACTCACTCCCACTTTAAATGAAATGAAATATGTTGCCTCTCTGCAAAAACCAGGCTTTGTTTTGTGTTTTCTGCAAAACCAGTTAAACACTCTTATGGTTGCTGAAAGGAGGGGTTAAAAGCTCACTACTTTGAAAGGAAAATATTTATTGTTTTGGTCCCTGAGGATTTTGTCGCTTTTGAGTGTCAATTTGGCTAAATTCGTGAAGGGCTACTGCGTCGGTCAGGTTTCTTTGGTATTGTAGAGTTGACCATTCCTCTTTCATGGCATTCATATGATTCAAAAAAATTATTAATCGAAGACATTGTTTGCACTGAAATGTTTCTATGGAAACTTCATTTTTAACGCTCAGACCTGCTTTGCTGAAAATAGTTAAGAAGTTTGCAGAAAGAAAGTGGGAGTGGGTGAAGAAGGAAGAGGAGGACATGCAAACGAAGTTTAGAGAACTTCTGTTAGTTCCTTTAAAGCTATGATGTTCGGCCTAAAAAGGGGAAAGATTTAATCATAACTGTAGATTTAAAATAACAGGAGATGTCCTGTTATTTTTCTACAGGATGTAAGCCAAATCCATGTTTTTTCTGTTTTATATTTTTTTATTTTTAGCTTTTATTTTGGAGAAGCATTTCCTTTTTTTCATTCTAATTTTGCTAAGTTCACACTTCTTTCTTGTACGATGCTAATTAAGAACACTTGGCGGCAAGTGCCTGGAGCACTATCGATGCTCAAAAGGTAATTATACTACCTTATTCAAATGATGAGGTGTATGCTTTAAAACATTTCATATTGTTATTGGCAACTGAGTAAATGAAACAAGAGATAGTTAATACATAATTTCCTTTTTGTTCTGTAATGATTGCTTATGTTTTAATTTATTAAAAGCTGCTATTTTTGTTTCTGGGTAGATTGGTACTCATTGCATATAAATTGTGGTGGAAGTACAACCACTATTGAAAACATAGAGTACGAAGGGGATCAAAGTCTAGCAGGTCCAGCAAACTTTGTTCCTAACACCGCTAATTGGGGATTCAGTAGCAGCGGAAATTTTTGGGATGTCGACAGAAGCTCAGATCAATACATAGCGAATAATGTGTCAGTGCTAAGAATGAATAACTATGAATTATTCACGAGTGCACGGCTTTCTCCTCTTTCTCTGACATATTATGCCCGTTGTCTGGCAAATGGAAATTATACCATAAAACTATACTTTGCAGAGATAGTATTTAGAGACAACAGATCGTTTTATAGTCTTGGAAGACGGATATTTGATATTTATATCCAGGTATGACATCATATTTGTTTTGCTTTATACATAGAGCACAATTTTATTGATTTAATTTGTTACAGGAAAAATTGGTGTGGAAGGATTTTGATATTCAGTATGAAGCACAAGGTGTTGATACAGCAGTTGTTAGGGAATTTAAAGCAGTTGTGAGGAATAAAGTCTTACAAATCCGCTTTCATTGGGCTGCGAAAGGGACAACAGCTGTGCCAAAGAGAGGAACTTATGGTCCTCTCATCTCAGCTATCTCTGTTAAATCTGGTAACATTTCATGGAGTATGAGAATCTTTTTACCTTTCAACTTCTTCCGTACTTATTAGAATGAGGAACAATAAAAGCATAGCACAATATAGTTGAGGTAGAACCCATGATTATTTGCCGTAAAAAGTATTACCCAAAACAAGATTAAACTGCAACTAGATGGAAGAAATCAAAACTTTTATAATCTTCTTTATACTCTTACTCTGATATTCGTGTTTTTGAACAATTCATTCATATCTTGTTTTAGATTGGTCCACGTATGTTTATCTGTATGGTACTACTGGTATTCCAGGATGCAACTTTATAATCAGTTTCCTTTACTAATTTTTCTCTTCTGCAGATTTCAGTCCCCCTGACTACAAGAAATTCATTGTTGTTGGAGCTGTGGTATCAGTGCTTTTGCTCATTTTTATGATTTTAGGCATTCGAATGTGGATCAAAAAACGAGGCAGGATATCAAGGGAAAAAGGTAATCACCAGGCACTCATTTTGATGTAAAAATTAGATAGGATAATTGGGGAAACTACCTCTAGCCCCCATGAACTACCGGGTGTCATCCATTTGCCCCTATAAACTTCCAAGTGCAATCTTTGACCCCATCAAACTACCTAACCCTTAAATTTAAAATCTCTCTTTTAAATTTTTTTTATTCCCAATATACCTGTAATTGGGAAACAAAGAGAAACCCTAAATCTTGTAAAAACTTGGGGTTTATGCGGCTGACCAACTGCGGTATGGTACTTTCTCACTGCGTTTGTTTGGTTACATTCTATTTGGCATTTTCTAAGTAGTCAATAGACACAACAATACTGGTTAAAAAATTAATCATATCATTTATAAGATGTAATGTGACATCTTAGCCTCACCTTTTCATTCCTTTTGACAGAGCTGAGAGGATTAGATCTACAAACTGGTTTTTTTACCTATAGGCAAATCAAAGCAGCCACTAACAACTTCAATGCTGCAAATAAGATTGGAGAAGGTGGTTTTGGATCTGTATACAAGGTATCCCACAACATCATCTTCCTTCAATTTTAGGATATCTATTTTCTTTGGGGTAATTACCTTTTACTTCTATAAACTACAGCGCCTTGACGCTTTCTCCCAATGAATTACCAACTATGACACTTAACCCCATCAAACTACTATCTTATGACACTTTCCCCCCTTTCATTAGTTAAAGAGGTTAAAACTAACGGTTAATGGTCATGTGACTTGCATGTGTCATTTAAAATTTTTTTTCTTCCATTTTTGCCCTCACTTCATATTTTTGGATTAGGGTTTAAGAGGGCATTAAGTATTATTTTATTGATTTGAAGTGAAGGCAAAAATGGAAGGAAAAAAATTTAAAATGGTTAACCGTTAGATTTTAACTCCTTTGACTGACGGAAATGGGGAAAGTGTCATAAGATGGTAGTTTGATCGGGTCAAGTATTGTAGTTGGTAGTTCATGGGGGAAAGTGTCAAGGCGCTGCTGTAGTTCATGGGGGCAAAAGGTAATTACCCCATTTTTTTTTCTTACTTATCCATTATATCAAGAGGTGTCTAATTCAATAATGAATCCATACCTGAAGATGTATATTTTCCTATTTCAAATGCAGGGTGTATTGTTAGATGATACTATAATCGCAGTTAAGAAACTTTCTTCAAAATCAAAACAAGGAAATCGTGAATTTGTGAATGAAATAGGAATGATAACTGCTTTACAACACCCAAATCTTGTTAGATTGTATGGATGTTGTGTTGAAGGAAATCAACTATTCTTGGTTTATGAATACATGGAAAACAATAGCCTGGCACGTGCTTTGTTTGGTAAGCCTGAGGTTTTCACTTTAGTATTTTATTATGAACTCTATACTGAGAATGGCATATATTAAGAACTAAGTTGATGAGTTCTACATTGGACAATCTACAAAATATGTAGGTCCAGAGGAATACCACTTAAACTTGGATTGGCCTTCAAGGCAGAAAATATGTGTTGGCATAGCAAGAGGTTTGGCTTTCTTGCATGAGGAATCAGCACTAAGAATTGTTCATAGAGACATCAAAACTACGAATGTGCTATTGGATAGGGACCTTAACCCAAAGATTTCTGACTTTGGTTTGGCCAAGCTTGATGAAGAGGAAAACACCCACATCAGCACACGAGTTGCTGGAACAATGTGAGCTACCTTTTTTCCCTCTTTTCTTCAATATGGAGTCTTTTTGTGATTCTATTCTTTTGTTTCATTTGGCTCCCAAGTTATTGACCAAGAGAGAAAATGGAACAAATATTCATTGATCTCTATGTCTCTATGAGATGCTGCCCTAACCTTAACATGGAAGCATTCAAAGTCTCTGCATATCAGAAAAGTTTGCATATGGAATATGATATAGACTTCCTGGATTAAGTGTTTGGTAGGATTTTTATATGTCAGTTGTTTGCATTTGCAACACAACTATGCTTACAGAGAAACTCGTAGTTACATTAATTATCAACAAGTTTTCAAGCGTTGAAAACGTCTAAACATGAAACATACTATTAATTTGCTGTAGTTATTGTATGCCCCAATACTTGATGCATTAGAGAATCAGCTCAATTTAATTTCCTGGTAAAATAAAATTGCAAGGTGCAAAAAAGCCACACAAAAAAAGGGCGAAAAATATGTTTATTTAACCTCTAAAATAAATGCTACCCCTAAACGATGACTCCCTTTAAAATTAAGAAATAAACAATACAAAGAAATTTGTGCTCAATTATTCTATCATCCTTCACCCTCAAGAACCAATATATATATGAGTCTCTCAAAAACCAATATTTCCAAAGGGAAAAAAATAATTATTTAGATCTAAGACCACACCCCGTTAAACTTGAGCTCAATGACCAAACAAATTGTGTGGCTAATGTTATATGATTACATCAGTTCTCCACTTGCAATGTGCAAAGGTAATGACATATTCTTCTTCCTCACTGACAAAAATTTTATATATCTTTAATAGAATGAAATTACCACTCAACCCTAGTAGCCTTATTGATTGCATGATTGCATTCTGAATGCAAATGAAATATGATTTGGTACCTAAGTTTCTCTTGATTCTTAAGTACTTTGTTGGATATGAAAGATCAGAGCTTTATACGAGTGATTTATTTTTTTCCGATAATTCATTCTAGTGATATAAGTCAATATAATCTTCATTTGCAGAGGATATATGGCACCAGAATATGCATTATGGGGTTACTTAACCTATAAAGCTGATGTCTATGGTTTTGGGATTGTTGCACTGGAAATTGTTACTGGGAAGAGCATCATGAAATATCAACCAAAAGAGAATTGTGTATGCCTTGTTGATTGGGTAAGATTGATCTTTTTATTTTAATATATGCTACTATAAATAACATTTGGAGGCCTGGGAGCTTCTTTGTTCCTTTCCACTCAATTTGGTCATCCTGATCTGTTACTCTAGTTTGTAGCAGCATAGTAAACTAACATATGTCACAATTGTTTTATTCATTCACTTCACACTTGAGTTCAGCATATTGACATGTATATTATTTTCTATGTGCGTATGGCTGCTATTCTCTTGTGTTGATTGGTTGTTTTTCATTTCCGTTCTCTTTTCTATGCTTATTATAGGCGCTGGTTCTACAAAGAAAGGGTAATCTAATGGAGTTGGTGGATCCAAAGTTGGGTTCCGGGTTAAAAAATGAGGAAGCTATTAGAATGATCAAAGTAGCTCTGTTATGCACTAATGCATCGCCAGCATTTAGACCCACCATGTCCGCAGTAGTAAGCATGCTTGAAGGTCAAACCATTGTTGATGAAGTCACCATGGATCCGAGTATATATGGCGATGAATTGGGGTTTAATGCCTCAAAAGACCAGTTTGAACAACTCCAACCAGCACCAATGAGCACAAGTGGATCAGAGAGCCTTATGCATTCATCAGATATGACTTGGGCTGGATCTTCTTCTACATCTACCCAGGATCTCTATCGAGTTAATCTTGATTCTCAGTAATTTCGGCATACTATTGCTCCTTGCCATGCTAAATGCTTTTCTTTTCTTTTTCTCTTCTAATTAATAAAGGAACATTTGCTATACACTATGAGAGCTAAACACAATAGTGCATCATATATCTTATGGATATACCCTTTAGTTGTCTCTGCTCATCCTGTTCGAGAAAAGTTGTACTTTTTGACTGCATTTACATATAAAAATTTGATGTCTTTCATTTCCATTTTCTATTGAGAAAACTAACTACTGTGGTCGTGTGGCAAACCCTTTTGGGTTTTGTTCCTTTTTGAAACTTTGCTTTTTAATACGGTCTCTTTTGACGGTTTCAGTTTATTTGATAGGACAAGTCATTTATTTGACCTGTTTCCAACAATTCTTCTGACAACTCTGTTGCCTTTGTTTTTTATTTTCTTGTAATTCTCATTTTCCTTCCACAACATTGAATATTAAAGAGAAAAAATAAATAAAAAGTAAATTTTGATGTTTTTCATCCACATGTTTTTTTTTTGTGTGGTTGAAATCATATTTTCTACCTGGAAAAAGATAGCATTGATAAATTATCATGTATTCTAAAAAACGACTAAGCTTTATTCTAACGTTCCTTATTTCATCAACAATACTTGATATTTATAAAACTTTATTTACTGTGGAGCATGAATAATGAAACTAATGTTTTATTTAATATTTTGAAATAACAATAACAAGTGATGAAACTACTCTGATGAGGGAGAGATAAACGAATAGAAAGGGAAAAAAAAAAACCAAAAAGGTCAGATTTTTCTAGAAATTGTGCATTCAATTGTATGATGCCTTATGTTTATTTGACTGAACTAGATTAATTGCATTATATAATTTTATTCACTTTATTAAAAATTCTCCATACCTATTTATTAGATAATTTAAATAAGGGAATTTATATCAGATAAGCATGGGTCGGAAGTCCAAAATTATTATATACTTAAGTTTTTTTTTTTTTTTTTGACAAATAAAGGCATGGGTACATCGACGTCTATCATAAAATCCTTCCGTCCAATTTTGTTAACTGCCGTTACCTTTTTTTAAACGCACCATTTTTTATCCATTAAAATATTATTTTTTAAAAATTTAATTTTAAAAATTAAATATATTATAAAAATTAAAATTAAAAAAAAAAAAAAGAAGAGGGGTTGCTGAACCGGCCGGTCTGGGGCTGGTTCGGCCACCCCTCTATTTTTTTATTTTATTTTTTTCATAGAGTTA
>CM017321.1:12152736-12166740 GCA_006937295.1 Carpinus fangiana | reverse complement strand
GGTGCGTTTAAAAAAAGGTAACGACAGTTAACAAAATTGGACGGAAGGATTTTATGGTAGACGTCGATGTACCCATGCCTTTATTTGTCAAAAAAAAAAAAAACTTAAGTATATAATAATTTTGGACTTTCGACCCATGTTTATCTGATATAAATTCCCTTTAAATAATATATGACAGTACATAATAAAAAAAATGCTCATATAATTAATTTTTAAATATCAAATAACTTGTTTGAGTTTAAAATTTTCAGTAACTAACTAACTAAAATTTATTTATATAATGTGTCAATTGACAGAGGTGGTGCTACTACTAATTCCAAGGTCTAAAAACTCAAGGTTGTATTCACATTGGACTCAACAAATTAGTTTTTTTTAGCTAGCAATGTAATTAAAAATGCTCCATATCCAACTCAATAAAATGACTAAGGATTTTGTTTAGCTACGGTGCTAAACAAATTTGGGTAAGTCATACTAGTGATCCAAGTCATAAATAATCTTCATTTGCAAAGGATATATGACACCAAAATATGCAGTATGAGGTTATTTAACCTATAAATTAAGCAGATGTCTATAACTTTGGAGTCATTACACTGAAAATTGTTACTGAGAATAGCAACATGAAATATTGACCAAAAGAGTATTGTGTATGCCTTCTAGATTGGGCATGATTGATCTTTTTTCTTTTAATATGGTCCTCAAACAGCAAAATAGACTAGCATATGTTGAAATTATTTGACTTCACTTCATAAGTTCAACTTATTGACATGTATTTTTTTTTAATAAGGTTAGAAACCACACTTTTATACCAACTTTATCTCTAATTAGAAAAAAAAAAAAATACCAACATTATCTCACTCTTTTAACATTGCAATGCTAATCAACCTTTGGAATTTTAACAAGGGCTAATTCAATAGTTGATTAACATTTGTCACAACGGGATGGTAGGATAATTTTTTGTTTTTAAAAGAAATCATAATTTGATCAAAATCTAATAATGATTAATCACAACCTTAATGATGATTTTATAAGCTACATTATTCTTTGGGGGACACAAGAGAGACTTATAACATTATTCGCATTCTATGAGTAATTTTAAAAGTCCCTCTTGTGTCACTCTTATGTCTCTCCTAGAATGATATAACTCTTAAAATTATCATTTGATCAAAATCCAATAATGATCAATCACAAGTTCAATGTCGATTTTAAAAAGTCATATTATTCTTGGAATAACACAAGAGGGACCTTTAGGATCAAAATTCAATAATGATTAATTATAAGCTCAATTGTAATTTTAAAAGTCACATCATTATTTGAGGTATATAAAAGAGACTTGTAGCATTACTCATATTCTAGTCGTATTTTCTTCATGCAAAATGATAGCATTGATCATCCTCGTAGAAATACAAAGCAAATAATTGTGTTATATAATTTTATTCAGTTTATTACAAATTCTCCAAATCTATTTTTTAGATAATTTGAATAATATATGTTTATATAATTAATATTAATTTTAATATCAAACAACTTGTTTTAGTTAAAAAATTTTCAATAGCCTACTAACAAAAATTTATTTATGTAATATGTGACAGGTTGTGCTCCTCAGATTTACTGAAAAAACCTAGACCTAAGAGACCGTAGAACATGCCGCAGCCATTCTCACCGAGAAGTAGAACATCCAGAAGTCTATATCACATATTGTAACACATATAATTGGTTCATGCAATTGTCCCTCTTTTGTTTTCAATTTTTAGACGCAATTGAGTTTTTTTCTTCTTTCAATCAGAAAAGACATATTTGTTTAATTTAATTTGTAGCGTCTTCTAATAACACATATATATATATTTTTATTAGAAGTCAACACCTATAGAAATAATAAATATCACATAATGAATTATGATATTGTTAGCTATTATTGTTTAAAATCGTGAACCGCAACTACGTTAGTCAAATCCGCTAACCGCGTATTATTAATTGCTAATAGCTTTTTTAATGGAATTTTTTTTTTGTTAAAAAAAAAAAAAAAAACCAACACAACCTCATTTTTATGGAAACACCGTAATACATAGTCCGTCGTTCATCGAGTTTATGCCTAGTTTTTAAAATTTCAGATTAGTTTTAAATTTTCCTCCTTTTAGGAAATTAGCCAATTACTTGAGAGTATTTAGGAGATAATTTTAAAATGTTTTTAAAAAAATCATTTTCAATTAGGTTGGGGGTAGTGGCCCAGTGGGCCTGGCCCGGGTGGCAGCTAAAATTGGGTTTACAAAAAGTGTACCGAGGAAGGGGAAAAAAAAAAGTTTGATAAACTGGACATTATTTTAAATTTTGTAAAATAAAAAGAGGCCGAGGTGGTGTTGCTGTCGTGGCTAGGGATTCAGGTTTGCTGCGTTAGGTTTTCTGGGATAGTTCGCCTGAGCGAGAGCGAGAGCGAGAGAGTGAGAGAGATGGTTAAGGTGGTGAAGAGGATGGTGGAAGGGAGGAGAGGACGGCTAGGGTTTGTCGAAGAAAAAACAACATCGCAAGCGAAGTCTCCCTGTTCCTGTCCCCTCGTCGGGTCCTGCTCCTCTGCGGCGATCCACGCGCCTGAACCCTAACCGTGACGCTGTCGAGATCCGCAACGACGATTCCGAGAAGCAAATGGGAATTCATCCAAAAAGTTTGCACGATGAGGATTTCAACTCTGACTCTGACTCTGAGGAGATTGCATCCCCTGTGAGATGATGACCGAAGAGGATTGCATCAGCTATGGCATAAACCCTGATGTGTATGTGGTGAGTAAAATTGATTCCCTTCGTTCGTCTACATATATGTCTGTATGTGCCTGCATCTTAAACGCTCCGTTGTTATAGGGTCATCCCCACCCTAGCCCAGGTTGTGTGGTTCGACTCGATCATCTGCAGTAAGCGAAGATGATTACTAAGATTGCAAACAATTTTCGCAGCTCGCAATAGACGAATACCACCGTGGCCACGAGGTTGGTGTTTCTGTTGTTGTTATTATTATTGTTATTTATTATTATTTTTTTTTGGCTTATGAGGTATCGGATGGCGATGAATATTTGTTATGCTGAAATAATTGTCAGTTTTTGCTTCTTTTTCTGCTACAATATTTATATTTATTCATGATTACATAAACTTTTGTGTTCAGAATGAAAATCCACAACTAGAGTTTGTGAAGCTTATGAAAGCAAGGTAAAAGGTTTCTGATATATTCAGGTATTATATAACCTTTGAGGCCAAGGATATTGCTGCTGGAGGCCAGACTTAAGATCTATCAAGCTGTGGTGCGTGAACCCCTCCCCAGTCGTGGTGATATCTCCGTGTTGTCTTTCAGGGAGTGTGAGCAAGAGCAAGGTAAAGTAATTTCATTTAAAGAAGATTAATTTGATTTCTTTGTTTGTTTTTGTTGCGTTTATTGATTTACTGCGGCTTATCTTATACATGAATTAGTAGAGGCAAATGATGAAAATCTTCACCTGTATTTGAAAGGTGAAGTTGTTTAAATCATAACAACCGATTAGTGTTGCCTTGGCTATTTTTAATTTTATATTCCTTCACCCCCTGCATTCTTGTTATTTAAGATTATTGTCCTCTAATCCTTTTGTTCTTGTTCAACCAAATATTGTTCTTTTTCGGTCTTTACTGTCAGTTGTTCAAAAACTTCTTGTAGTCAAGGTGAGAGAAGAAGCTTATGCTTCAAGACAACGACATGACATGTTATAATGAATATCTTTTGATGTGAAAGTGTATTAGTTTGCTTAGGAATCATGTAATCGGAGAATGGTTGTTGGAGCTTTGCTTTTCTTTAGCACAATAACTGCTGTTTTCATTTTTATTTGTTTGATCATTGAGAAGTTAGTAATTCAAGTGAAGCTTCATGGATATATGATGTTCGCCTTTCGTTTTTTTGTTTTAAGTAGGTTCAGGCAATATATGTTGGAAAGAATGGCTTTGGTAAGGTCACACTGCTGTGAGGGTTAGTTTGTTTATATCACTACATGAAAGCATATATGGTTTGATTTACTGAACTGATAATGATATTCGGTTATTGTGAGGTGAAGTAATTATATATTTCTTTGATTATTGCTTGTTATCTTATTGTTGTAAAGATGCACAACACTTGAAGCCGCTGGTGGTGGTACATGTTAAAACATCTTTTAACGATATTAACGGGCTTTTCGTTGGTGTGTTTGTTTGAGGGTTTTGGGGGTTTTTGGGTGGTTTTCTGGGTTTCTCTGGATTGTGTTGAGGGTTTGTGGGGTTTTTCTTTTGGGTTTGCTTCTGCCCCCTTTGTATACTCCCTGTGTAATTAGGGGCGCCTTGCTTTTTTCTTTCTTTAATAAAATCTCTTTTTACTTATAAAAAAAAAATCTTTTATCGATATTCTGGATTGCTATTGTGGATAAATCTTCTTTGCTCACATTAGTAATCTAATATCTTGTTTTCTTGCCACTCAATCTCCATTCTTTGTTACATGGATAAGGTATTGGCTGAATAAATCTTGATTTGTTGAGATTGGAGCTGGGGGAAGGATGATGGAAAACATAAGGGGATTAGGGAAATATGAGCGGCCCTATGCACTTGGCCAAAACAGTTCAAGTGAATAAAAAGTGATACTTTTAAACCATTTGGTAGGCGAACCGTAGTACTGTTATTTAATGTTTGAAGAAAGTAGAGATGGTAAATTAGAATGGTAGTATTGGAGCATTTGGTGGTGGGAAAATTTTGAAATTGTAGTGTGGATAAGAACCGACTCCTAAGCTAGTGCGTATTAAGTTCGTAGGTTCTCTCTCTACACTTTTGAAACCAAACTTTTTTATTATTAGCCAACATGATTGTAGACTATGCTTTGAAGAGTATCAATAGAAGAACATGATGGTTGTGTAAAAGTTTTGAAGAACATGCTGCTGAGTCTGCTTTTCATTGTTGGGTTTTTTTTTTTTTTTTTGGACGTATTGTAAATGTTTCTGCTTATGACCTGGGCTTTCAATTGGGAAATTGAAATTTGGCTCTCTGAAATATCCTGCCAAAATAGAAAACCCACCGGCCACCAGTAATTATATTGTGTGGCAAGCCTTGATTGGCTAAGGAGTGTTAATAATTTGGAGTTCAAGGTAGTGCCTAACCTCTTTCTTTGTGCACAATTGCATGCTCATGTATATAGTGATAATCTCCACTCCATGGATCCATATGGAGATAACACGCTCACGGCCTTTTGTTTCTTTGAAAAGTATGTGATGAAATAAGTGATAGGTTATAAGGCAATGCATCTCTCCTTTATGAGATTCTTTTCGCATTTTGACACTGTCCCATTGGTTTTTTTGCAGCACCATTTGGAGGAGGAGATTGTTGAATAAGATATGTAATTATCCAAGCCTAAATAGAAGAAGAGTAGTACAAGCCTCAACCTCAACAGTATAGTTTTGTGTTTTTTAGTGTTTTTTTTTTTTTTTTTTTTTTTTTTTACTGATTTATATGCTAGCAGTAGTTTCATGATTGGCATGGTCGGCGTTATGATGTGCTTCCCCTTTACATTGTTAAGCAAATCAATGGTAATTCATGCAAGATTTAATATTTTAGTTATGTTATAATTTTTCAAAAATTAAATATATACATATATTTCTGGTTGTAGCATTTTGTGGGGTCATTGTAGTTGCAGAGCCTAATGCAAGGTCTCATAAAACAAAGGATCTATTAAAACCATGCCGTGATTTATCAATACAAGAGTTAATGGACTTTTGCCTTATAGAAGAAAAAATAGTTTATGGGTATGAGTTTTCAGCAGCTTTTGAATGGGTAAACAAAATGGACTTGGAAGTAAAGACGAGTATCTCACAATTATAATTAAGTTAATTATAAGTCCATGGGATACTCGTTTTTACTTCCAAATCTATTTTGCTTACCCATTCGAAAGCTGTTGAAAGCTTATACCCATAAACTGTTTTTTCTTCTATAAGGCAAAAGTCCATTAACTCTTGTATGGATAAATCACGGCATGATTTTAATAGATCATTCGTTTTATGAGACCATGCATTAGTCTCTGCAACTACAATGGCCCAACAAAATCCTACAACCAGAAATATATGTATATAACATAACTAAAATATTAAATCTTGTATGAATGACCATTGATTTGCTTAACAATGTAAGGGGTAAGCACATCATAATGCTGACCATGCCAATCATGAAACTCCTGCTAGCAAATCAGTAAAAAAAACTATACATGTGAGGTTGAGGGAAGTGTTAGTGGTTAATAGAAGTTAGAAGTGCACTTAGAAGTTATATTGTATTCTTAGTGGTAGAAGTGGTTTCTGCAAGTTGTGTGTTAGAATTTATATCATTTGTAGGTTATTAATAACTAGTAGTAACCATACTTGGTATATAAATAGGTGTTATTAGAATATTAGGAGATAAAGAAATTGTGTTTGTATTGTGGTATTCCTCCACTCCCACTTGAAGTGGAAATTATTAATTTATCCGTATTGATTCTAACTGAGACCCATTAGTGGTATTCAGGTTCAACCAATTCACCAAAAGAACTTATCAATTTTTAGAACTCCTATATCAAACAACCTTTGCCTAAACCAAAAAAGTCACCTCCAATGGCCAAACATATAAAGACCATGGGCCAAGAACCTTTTTACTTTACTAATTTTGAAATAAGGTTAGGGGATTTCTTTTAACTTGTTTTTTATATTACTTTGTAATACATTTTTTCCCCCTTTCTTTTTACTGCTTTTATAATGTAAACTATGAAGTATTCTTGAGAGAGAGCTTGTTTTTTATATTACTTTGTAATACAATTTTTTGAGAGAGTACTGGTATCGGTGGATATGAACTTGTTGAACTAGATTCCATATAAAAAGAGGGATTATTGGTATTGGTGCATATGGAGAGAGAGTTTGAGAGAGAGAGAGAGAGAGAGTGCTGGTATTGGTGCATATGAACTTGTTAAACCAAATTCTATATAAAGAGAGATTATTGGTATTCGTGCCTATGAACTTGTTTGAACCAGATTCCACAGAAATAGAGAGATTATTGGTATTTATGCATATGAACTTGTTGAATCAGATTTCATATATATATATATATAGAGAGAGAGAGAGAGAGAGAGAGAGATATTACTAGTATTGGTGCATATGAACTTGTTGAACCAGATTCCATATAAAGAGAGATATTACTGGTATTGGTGCATATGAACTTGTTGGAGAGAGGGATTACTAGTATTGATGCATATGAACTTGTTGAATGAGATTCCTTAATTTTTATATGCAAACAATAAAGGCAAAATATGACACAAGTTTCATTAAATAGAAACTCAATTGAAAATTGTAAAATTCAACCGAAAATTGTCTCAATACAAAAGTTTGGAGGATAATAAGAAAGTATGTCAACATGAGTCAACAAATGATTTTTTTTTTTTTTGACACAAAAAACAAAAGAAAGACCTCAGCAAACTAGGTTAAGCTTTGTGTGTTGGGTGGGTTCTGGTCTATGAGTAATGTTTAGGAATTTCCAAGAAGCCTCAACCTCTAATTTTTTTTTTATTATTATTATTACTTTATTTTTATTCTATTTGAAAGGAATTATAATGGAGGGTCTTTCTCATTCTTGATCCGAATGAAACTTAGTATGGGAGATCAATTGGGAATGCTTCCAAACACAAGGTGAGAAGCGGCCTATCTAACTACATAGGAAAAGCTAACAAATTAAGTCTAATATCATCTACTACATTAGCAAAGTTCTAATCCATAAACAAACTTGGATTTTGATTAGTCAAGATAATGTTAATAGCATCCCCTTCAAGGATAAGATTATAAACCCCATACAAACTGGCTGCATGAGTAGCCAAAAGAGCAGCTAAAGCTTCACCAACAGCAGCATCTTGAGTGAAAATCCTTTTGGTGGCAGCATAGATAATATCATCAGCATGCTCACTGATCACCACAGTTACAACAGCTAAATCAGCTCTCACCGCCACATCAAAATTAGCTTTAAAGCTACCAAGCAAGGGAAGGGACCAAAGAGAGTGAGAAGTGGCGTCTNTATGAGAGATCAATTAGGAATGCTTCCAAACACAAGGTGAGAAGTGGCCTATCTAACTACATAGGAAAAGCTAACAAATTAAGTCTAATATCATCTACTACATTAGCAAAGTTCTAATCCATAAACAAACTTGGATTTTGAATAGTCAAGATAATGTTAATAGCATCCCCTTCAAGGATAAGATTATAAACCCCATACAAACTGGCTGCATGAGTAGCCAAAAGAGCAGCTAAAGCTTCACCAACAGCAGCATCTTGAGTGAAAATCCTTTTGGTGGCAGCATAGATAATATCATCAGCATGCTCACTGATCACCACAGTTACAACAGCTAAATCAGCTCTCACCGCCACATCAAAATTAGCTTTAAAGCTACCAAGCAAGGGAAGGGACCAAAGAGAGTGAGAAGTGGCGTCTTCCCAAGCAAGAGTGTGAGCTCTTATTGTGCTTGAAATTTTCTGAATGAATTGTGGGATCAAAGGCTGAACCTCATTATGAACCAGTTGATTCCTAACAAACCAGATGTGGTCCAAAGTGATAGCCGCATGAGGCTGGAATTTACCAGAACCAACTCTAGGAACGTTCAACACCTTGTTGGGATTCAGAATGGTAACAGTCCATTCAGTAATGGGCTGATTATTGAAAGCTTCAGTGTTGATGGGCCATGAGGAGCTGCTCCACACAATCCGAGCAAAATGGCACTGAAAAAATGTATGAGAGAATCGAGAGATGGTTTCTTGGGAGCATTTGCATAAAGGACATGCCAGGTTGATTTGTCTTAGAAGAAATAAATCTACCAATGTTGGCCTAACCAAAGAATATTCCAAGCAATCTAGAAAATTAATAACTGTGGATTCTAGAAAATACACTTCAAAATTTAACAAAAAGTGTGATTTTTAACACTACTCAATTTTTTTTTTTTTTTAATTTTTTTTTTGGGGAATTTATATTAGAAAGGCATGGGTCAACAGTTCAAAATTTTTAAATCCTTAAGTTTTTTATTTTGACAAATTACTCATTGGGTACGTCGAACCCTATAATAAAATCTATCTGTCAAATTTTGTTAATTGTCGTTACCTTACTTAAAACGCACCGTTTTTTATTCATTAAAATATTAATTTTTTTAATTTAATTTTAAAAATTAAATCTATTAAAAAAAATGCTATGTTAATATATATATATATATAGGGTTGGTCAAACCACCCCCTTAGGCCATGAGCTACCCCTAGATCGGCCGGTCTGGGGGTGGTTCATGGCCTAAGGGTGGCTAGCCACCTTTTTTTTTTTTTTTTAACAGGGGGTGGGCCTTAGGCCATGGGGGTGATTTGGCCACCCCCAGACCGATCGGTCTGGAGGTGGCCGAACCACCTCCATGGCCTAAGGGCTAGTCTGGGGGTGGCCGAGCCACCCCCATGGCCTAAGGGGTGGCTAGCCACCCCCTATTGGGTGGTTCAGCCACCTTTTTTTTTTTAAAAAAAAAAAAAAAAACATGGGGTGGCCAAACCACCCCTTCGGCCATGGGGGTGGCTTGACCCACCCCCATGGCCTAAGGGATGGTTCGGCCACCCATGTTTTTTGTTTTTTTTTTAATAGATTTAATTTTTAAAATTAAATTAAAAAAAATATATTTTAATGGGTAAAAAACGGTGCGTTTCAAGTTAGGTAATGACAGTTATCAAAATTTGACAGATAAATTTTATTGTAGGGTTCGACATACCCAATGAGTAATTTGTCAAAATAAAAAAACTTAAGGATTTAAAAATTTTGGACTGCTGACCCATGACTTTTTAATATAAATTCCCTTTTCATTTTTTTTTTTTTTAAATTTTTTATGAGAGTTTGGTCTTATTCTCTCTTGTTGATTTGCTACTTTTCATTTCCATTCTCTTTTCTATGCTTATTATAGGCCATTGTTCTACAACAAAAGGGTAATCTAATGGAGGTAGTGGATCCCAATTGGGTTCCCAGTTAAACAAGGAGGAAGTTACTAGAATGATCAAAGTGGCTCTCTTATGCACTTATCCATCGCCAGCACTTAGACCCACCATGTCTGCACTAGAAAGCATGCTTGAAGGCCAAGCGGCCCAAGCCATTGTTGATGAAGTCACCATGTATCCAAGTGTACATGGCGATGAATTGAGGTTTAATATTTTAAGAGACCAGTTTGATCAAGTCCAACCAATACCAAAGAGCACAAGTAGAGCAGAGAGCCTTATGCATTCATCAGATCCGACATGGGTTGGATCTTCTTCTACATCTACCTAGGATCTCAATCCAATTAATCTTGATTGTCAGTAATTTTGGCATACTATTTTCTAGTCATATCTCTCCATGGAAAATGATAGCATTAATGAATTATCACGTATTCTAAAAAATTAAGTTTTTTCTGTAACCTTCCTTGTAGAAATACAAAGCAAATAACTGCATTTGCTGTTTGAAAAAAAAAAAAGTCATAATTTTTTAGGAATTATGCATTCAATTGTATATTTCACGAAACTAGACTAATTTCATTATATAATTTTATTCATTTTATTACAAATTCTCCATATCTATTTATTAGATCATTTGAATAATATATGTTTATATAATTAATATTAGTTTTAATATCAAACAACTTGTTTTAGTTTAAAATTTTTTCGATAGAAAACTAAAATTTATAGAAATAAACAATCGACACCTATAGAAATAATGAAATATCACATAATGTCCTTGTTGGCCTAGAAAATGTGAGAGTTTTTATGAATTTATTTGCCTAAGCAGGTAAGCAGACAGGAGCCAGCAGTAAGTTTCATATTAGTTCTCTCAAAACATTGATAACAATTCAAACTGCAAAATTGTTGAGATTTTGTTCAAAAAATGAGAGCGTGAGTTGCCTTGTGGAGATGTGTTTTTGTTGAGGTTTTTAAGAATTTTTTACTTAGCAAACAAAAAACAAAAAGAAGAAGAAGAAGAAAAAAGACGAACTATCAAGATAGTGTGATATTTTCCTTAATGGAAAAGAAATCATAGGATCATATCCTTGTGAGAATTATAAGAAAGAACAAAATAGCCTTGTACAAGGAAACAGGATCACCCATCTTTTATGCTTGACAGATGTTTTAATTAATATCCAATTCACACACGCATGAAGAAACAAGAGAATTTGGTTAAGAGTTGTGTTAGAGTCGGTTAACCATGTATTTGACAAATTTTTTTGAGATGAGAAACAGAGAAAGAAGAAATAAATGGGTTGATGTGACTTAAAAGATGAAAGAAGTTTTAAATTTTTTGTGAACAAAAAGTGAAGAAAGTTATTTGTTAATGTGAATAAATGAGTTTGATCTTTTTGAATAAAAATGAGAAATGAATAGATTGCCGAACACCCCCTTAAATGTTTTTACGAGTTGACGTAAAAACATTACCTCAAAAGGCCATATCGACCCCAGTTCTTTCTTTTCTTCATTTTTTTAGTGCTTGCAACATCTAAAGGAGTAGAGATTTTTGACAAACACGGGTCATCCCCAAGTCTGCCAAAAATCCATATTATTATTATAAAAAATAAATATATATTTACAAAACTCTCTCTCTCTAACTGCTCCCACCTTGATTTGTTTCCTTTTTCTCCCATTTCCTCTTCTCCCATTTATTCTTCTCTCACTTTACAATTGATATAGCGTTTTTAGGTATTAGCACTAAATTTAGGATGACCGGATTCCTTTAGGGTGATATCATCCTTAAAGGGTTAACCTTTCACTCATAGGTTTTAATTTTGAATCAAGAAATGAGTTTTGAGGCATTAACACCAAATTTAAGATGACCGAATCCCTTTAGGGTAATACCATCTCTAAAGGGTTAGCATTTCACCTTTAAGTTTTAGTTTTGAATCTAAAAATGAGTTTTGAGACATTAAAACTTAAATATTAGCTCATAAAAATTTAACTAATATCACTTAAATATCTCAAAATACAACCCAAAAAATTTATTTTTCTCATTAAAATTTCATCAAACATATAAATGCAAAAGCATAAAAAAATCTGTTTTCACAAAAAAAAAAAAAAAATTTGATCGATGCTGGGCTGCAAAAAATTAAAAAGAATTAAAAAAAAAATTTTGGCCAACGCTTTTGGCTGCCGCATAGCACCACTCCATCTTAAGGNAATGAGCCACCTGTCCAACTTATTAAAAATAAAAATAAAATATTTATTTTATATTAAAAAAGAAATAATTAAATCATTAAAAAATTAAAGGGGTGGTTGGCCACCCCCAATGGGGTGGCCGGACCACCCCAGTTGGGGGGTGGTGTGGCTTCGGCCACCCCAAACCGCGCCACCATTTTATTTTTTTAATGATTTGTTTTTTTAATATAAAATAATATGTTATTATTATTTTTAACTAATGGACTGATGGCTCTTTTTGAGCTCTAAGATTTTTAAGAATATCTAGCCATTAAACTGGATATTATCCCGGAGAGGATCCTATTCCCATCTGGAAAGCATTACCCTTTAACTCCACATGTTGATGTTACAACTCCGTAGCAATTACTGCTGCCCTCAAACCTGTTGTAACTTCCACCGTAGCAAGGTCAATGACGTGTAGTTTAGGAGTGAGCAAAGAGTGCAGCTGCTATACGAATGGGGCAAAATGGGGGGGTTTTCTCCCCTCCATTTATATGCTGACACCTCATTATTTCAAGAAAAATAAAATGAGAACAAAACACCCGATTTTTTTTTTTCTTCCTTCTTCTCCCTCACCTCACGCAAACACCTGCTGGTTTCTTTCTTTTCCTTTTTTTTCTTCTTCTTCTTCTCCAGTTCTCCCTCACCTCATGCCTGGTTTCTTTCTTTCTTTCTTTCTTTCTTTCTTTTTCTTCTTCTTCTTCACCAGTTCTCCCTCACCTCTCCGGTGACAACACTCACCATCTCCGGCAATACCATCTCTGGCGACGTTCTTCATTTCCAGCCAACCCAACCGGAAAACACCGAAAAACACAAATCCAACCTCAAAAATCGATTCTGATGCCTCAAAAATCGTTTCTAATGCCTCAAAATCCGTTTTTAATGCCTCAAAGTTCGTTTCTAATACCTTAAAACTTTTTTTTTGGATTCCAAAACTAAAGCCTAGAGGTGAAAGGTTAACCCTAAGGGGAATTTTATCATCCTAAACCGAAGAAGACTACTGTTGGCGCCAGAGACGATGACCGGAGACGCCATTTTTTCTCTTTTCTTCTTTCTGCCTTTCTCTCTTCTTTCGTTTTTTGCCTTCTCTCTTCTTTCGTTTTTTTTCTTCATTCGGTGGTTCTAATCGTAGGCTATTTTTTTGCAATTTTTTTGTTTTAGCTGAGGTGTCTTGCTCCTATTGGTGGGCGTAAACTCGGTCCTTTACGCCATGACCGAATTGAAGATGAACTCGTGAGCAAAACATGTTCTCCATCACTTTAGAAGGAGTCGGTCCTCTATTTTACAAGGGTAAAATGGTCAAAATATATATATATATATATAAAATGACTATTCTACCCATATAAAATAAAGATTGACTCTTCTCAATTACTTTAATAATTGAGAGGATCAGGGCCCATTATTAAAGCCTCTGATGTCTTCTTCCTTCTTTTATGTTTTGTCATACAGTTTAGTCCCACCAATACTAGAAGTTGGAATTTTATATAAAAGTCATCGTTTAAAATTTCAACTTCTAAAATATTTTTATTTTTTAAAAAAATGAAAATTAGGGATATTTTGATTTTTTTTTTAATTTTTAAACCCTAAAATGTACGGAGTGGTCCAAATTAAAAGTAATTGAAAGTTCATGGGATAAATTGAGAGTTTTTAAAGTTTAAGAGGGCATTTTAAAAAGGGTGGAAGTTCAGGGGGTTCTCTAAAATTCCCCCCCCCCCCCCCAAAAAAAAGGAATTTGAAAAAAAATTAAAAAAATATTTTTTTTTTAAAAAACCAAAAAAAATTTTTTAAAAAAAAATAAAAAAAAAAAA
>CM017321.1:12128896-12152643 GCA_006937295.1 Carpinus fangiana | reverse complement strand
AAAAAAAAAAAAAAAAAAAAAAGAAGAAGAAAAAAAAGGTAAAAAACTTTAAAAAACAATTTGTTTGCTCTAAAAAGCCCAAAATTGAATTTTGGAAAAAAACTTAAAAATTAAGATTTTTTTTCCCCCCTAAATAGCTATTTCAAGCTATTTCTATAAGTAAAAAGTGATATTTTCCAACACAATCCCAAACAGGCTCTAAAAGCATATTTGATATTACATTTAAGAAATAGAGCTTTCAAGTTAAAAAGCGTTTTTGGCTATTTTTAAAATTTTTAGACCCTTAAAAGTGCTTTTAATTTTTTTTACAAAACGAGTACTTTTTTTCTTCAAATAGACTTTTTAAGTGTAAAATGCACTTTTAGACACTTCAAACGCAATCCCAAATAGGCTCTAAGTCCACTATTTCTTATCAGCTTAAACTTTTAAGAAAATTGATGATATAATATGGTATCAAAGCAAAAATCCTGAGTTCTTAGTCATTTACTCTCATTTCAATTAAAAATTTTATATGTTAGACTTCATTTATTGAGAAAGTTTGAGCTCATAAGTGAATGGAGAGTGCAGCTAACCTATCATTTGTCGGTCATTTAATATTAGTAAAAAATAAAAATCATTATCCTTGTCCCATTGTTGAATAGAAAAAAAAATCGTTATAAAAAAAATTAAAAAATAAATTAAGAGCCCTACGCCACCCAAATAGTAGTCGTACTTAAGTCAAATATATACTTCTCAATGATGTAAAGCTTTAGGGACATACATAAAGCAACAGTGTCCCTACCTCATAAATGTGAAGCTTCTCCCTTGAGGAGCATTCAATACTTGAAAGTTTCTATGAATTTATTGGCCTAAGCAGGTAAGCAGGGAACAAGTAACTTTCATATGAGTTCTCTCAAAACACTGCTAACAATTCAAACTGCAAAATTGTTAAGATTTTGTTCCGAAAATGAGAGCATGAGTTGCCTTGTGGAGATGTGTTTTTTATTTTTATTTTTTGAGGTTTTTCATAATTTTTTACTTAGAAAAGAAGAAGAAGAAGAAAAAATCGATCTATCAAGAGAGTTTGATATTTTCCTTAATGGAAAGAAATCATAGGATCATATCGATCATTGTGAGAATTATAAGAAAGAATAAAATAGCCCTGTACAAGGAAACAAGATCACCCATCTTTTATGCTTGACAGATGTTTTAATTATTATCCGATTCACACACGCATGAAGAAACAAGAGACTTTGGTTAAGAGTTGCGTTAGAGTCAGTTAACTATGTGTTTGACGAATTTTTTTGAGAGGAGAAAGAAGAAATAAATGGGTTCCACACCAAATTAACAGCAGCCAAATACGACTTGCATAGTGTTAAGAGTCAAATGTATGTGTATGTGTTTTTTCTTAGTAGTGTTCAGATATATGCTAATCAATCAACCATGCATGTGATGTGACACATACACGCACACTGAAGCAACAGTCCGTGGCTCATAAATGTAAAGGGTCCCTTGATTGCTGTAATAATTAATGATATATATATATATATATACAGAGACGGATTTGGGGGGACCGGCAGTGGCCATGGTCCCCCCCAAATCTGAAAAAAAAAAATTTAGTTGTCAAAAAAAAAAAATTTGTATTTGGTCCCCCCATGAAAGAAGAACAAGGGCTGGTCCCCCCCAACCCTGTTCTAGATCCGTCCCTATATATATATATATATATATAGATAGATTATAGATAGTCATAGATAGATATCATCACATTTTCTGTGCAGGGCGAAGCTCGTGCCAGTAGAGGAGATGATGGCAAGATTTCTTCCTTATATTTGCTTTATCATACTCATCTTGCTTCTTTGCATTGAAGCACAAGCTGGCCGTCTAGGCCCTACTCCTGACGATGAAGGTGAGGAGATCTTTCTTCTTCTTCTCTCTCTCTATATATATGTGTGTAGAATGGAAATTTAAACATTAGAGCCTCAGCCTAATGAAGCTTTGATATATATATGTGTGTGTGTGTAAAGTTTTTGATCATTTCCCTTTCGTTTTTTCTTTTTTTTTTTTCTTTTTTTTTTTTTATGAATAAGATTTTTCATTGCACACAAATTAAGAAGTACAAAGAATCTGTGAAACTCCAGTACCAACTTTACAACAACAACAAAAAACAAGCTAATCACAATCTTCTGAGAAAGCCCAACAAAGAACAAGCTCAAACAAAGAAACCCCATAAAACAAAACTTAGGAACCAAACCTAAAAAACAAGCAAATCACCAAACCAGCAGATTCCAAGACCACTTCAGAACAACATCTCTCCATAGCAGCCTCTAGACCAGAAAACCAACAGAAATTCTCCAAGACGTAGGAAATAAAAATGAGTATTAGAGCATTTTTTCCAACACTTCCCTCCAAATCCTCTTGCTAAACCCACACTCACAAAGAATAAATGATCTCTGCATTCAATAATGCTTCGATGACAGAAATAACACTTCACACCCCATTTCAAAATCCTATCACTCCTAGATATATGGTGCTATCAATATCATCACCTGCTTGAAATTTCTAAAAATTCTTAGCTATAACTTGAAGCTTAAGAATTCCATGGAAATTTTTAGGAGCCAAAAATTACACTTGCCCCAAATCATTTCAGGTTGGTGGAAATGGAAATATAAACATTAAAGCCTCAGCCAAATGAATTAGCTGATCAAGGAGGGAAATATATATTAGGATTAGAATTGTACGTGGTAGATTAAAATATTATTATTTAGGATAAATTTTATCATTATTTTAAAATTGAAGTTCTTATGAATTTGGGTGTTATCTGCTTGTTATTTTATTGTAATCTATTTAAAAACTCTTTATGTGTTAATAAATTATCTAAAAATTTATCTCCAAACCCACGTTTGAAGTAGTTAGGTTTAGGTCCTCAAATGGTAGTTGAATAGGCTATGTTTGGTAATGGAATAGAAAAAGGGAGTAAAACGATATTGTAGCAGATTGCCAGATTTGATTAATACAAGAAAAAAAAAAATGTTTTGTATAAAAAAAGAAAAAATTTATTTGTAGCGATTTTTTTATTTGAATAATAATAAATGTGATATAAAAAGTAAAAATATTAAAATTAATTTTAAGAAATTTTTTTTAAAATTGAGGCTTAGTCTGCTTGGCAAACACAGCCTATCTGTCTATAGGGCCCGTTTGGGAGTGCGATTTCAATAAGTGTGATTTTAAAAATTGCGTTTTTAAAAATTATGTTTTTGAAATCGCCACTTTTTAAAATTGCACAGGCATTTGGTAAAACAGGCTAAAAAGTTTTTTTTTTATTTTTTATTTTTTATTTTTTTTTTATTTTATCAATCAAGTGTTTGTGTAAAATTAACATATAATTGCGATTTCAAACCAAATAGGTAAATATTGCCTTTTAAGTGAAATCGTGATTTTGGCTTAAATTCGCACTTTTTCAAATAAGCATAATCTAGTCAGCTTATTGAAATCGCAGATTTTTTCACGATTTTAAAATTTGTGTTTTCAAAATCGCAATTCCAAACACTCCAAAATTGCGATTTGATTTAAAAAAGCAGATTATTTTTTTAAAAACGCACTCCCAAACGGATGTCTCATAAATTAGAGATGAGCTAATCTTTCTCGACTTTGTCTTCTCCCTTTGTACAGACATGTAAAAATCATAATTGGGACTTGTCGTTTACGGAAAACCCATATGATACAATTAAGGGCAGCAATTGACTTTTATATTAACCGACAATACCCAATGAGTTTAACTTTGGTCCGGATTGAGCCTTAAAACCATCTCTTTACAGCCTCCAATCACCAACTACCATGTAAGCTTAACTTTGGTCCGGTGCCACGGCTTTTTCAGTTCAGATCCACGGCCACGCCCGCGTGGGTCAGGCCAGACCCACAGCCATGGTCGGCAATCAGACCCACTGCTGGCGTGGTTTTTCTGTGGGTCTGCTGGGTTTGTTGATTTTAGGGTCTTTTTTGTATTTTTCCACTTTGATTTGTTGTTTATGTTCTCATTTTGGTTTTTTACAATTTTTTGAAAATGATGATGTGGCTTCTGTTTATTGGGTGCTACAAAACACCACTTTTACAGGAGGACCTGACCATAGGGGCTCTCATAGCCAATTAGCCACAAGTCGTTTAAAACCGACAAAGAGAAAACGACATGTTCACCGTACTTGGTAGTGAAGCTAATTTTCCCAAGTTTTCTGTGTCGTTTTTCTCTCCCACTTCCCCGCCCCCGGGAAGGAGAGAAGGGGAAATCACACCCAAAGAGAGCTGAGCTTGCATGCCCATCTCTAATGGGTATTTTTCAAACACCAAAAATGCCTTGTTGGCTGCTTCTATTTCCAACCGCGGTGCTCGCTATTTCCGCTTGCAAGCAAAAGTAGCATTTGTTACAGCACAAATTTGATGTTTATGATCTGGTGGCGGCACTTGGATGGTTCCGAACTTGCGAGGCAAATTGGTAATGGGGGAAAGAACAAAAGGTAGGTTCATCGTATTAGTGGCAGACAAAACCTGTCGCTTAGAGTTGCAAAGAGAAAATACTAAGCCTAAAATAGAGATGAGGTCGTATGGAAATTTCGTAAGATTCTATTTTTTGGTAATAAAAACGTTGCTTTAATTATATTTTTGTATAGATTAAATTATGAAGCATTTTAAGGCAAAGTTAATGGGAAATTAAAAAAGAAAAAAGAAAAATTGATGAGGTTGGTGCCTAATGCATGCAGTGGAAGCTCTTCGTGAAGTAGCTACACAATTGGGGAAGAAAGATTGGAATTTCAGAGTAGACCCGTGCGTTAGTAAGTCGAGCTGGTTAACACCCAAATCGGTGTTGAGGCCATTGTACAACAATTCTCTAATCTGCAATTGCTCAATCATTCCTGGTGTATGTCACGTGGCTCAACTGTACGCACCCTTCATTTCCCTTTTACTGAAATTGTGAACAGATCAAGTTTTTATTCAACAAAAAGCAGAAAAGTACTTCAATTTTCTCTTATGCAAGTGAAAAGTACTTGAAATTTGAGTAATATTGGAATGCAGAAAAGCACTTCAATTTTCTTTTACGAAAGTGAAACGTACTTCAATTTTTTTTTTTTTTTTTTTTTTTTTAAATAAAAGTACTTAAATTTGACTTATATTGGATTTTTCCATTCATAATAAACAGAGTATATTATGTATTAAAGGGTTCTAATGGAAGTGTGAATAATCTTTTACCTATGATTATTCTTGTCACAGGTTCCTTAAAGGGCAGGATCTTGATGGTGTGCTTCCTCCTTCCCTGGTGAAGCTACCCTACCTGAGGGCCATGTAAGAAGAGTCACCAACAATTTGTTCCTGAAAATTGATTTTAAGCTTCTTAAGTTCAGGGTGGCCCAAGTGGTGAAGGCCTTGGTCTTGAGGGTTTGCTCCCTTCAAGGTCCAAGGTTCAACATCTCATGAGTGCAAACAATCCATTGGGGCCACACCCCCTGGTGAAAAGCCAGCAACTTAACAAGTTTCATATAGGGAAACTTCTGAGGGTGCGATGCACGGGACCGGGGTTTACTCTGCAGGGGTGGGTCCGAAGGGCCCTGCCTTGGATGAAGGTACGGAGGTTATCATAACTAGGTTGCTTAGCAAATAAGCGGAAATAGGGAGACTCCATATGTAGGACTTGAGAAGGTAAATGATTAATCAAGTGAGTAGCAGCTTTATAGCACCCAAATCTTGTTAGATTGTATGGATGTAGTATTGAACGAAATCAACTATTTTTGGTATATGAATACATGGAAAACAATAGCCTCGCACGTGCTTTGTTTGGTAAGCTTAATGTTTTTATTTTGTATTTTATGTTGAATTTTATTTATCAAAAAAATAAAAATTATGTCGACTTTAGAGAGCATAAGACCTTAGCCCCGCGAATGGTGTATATCAAGATCTTAGTCAACAAAATCACTATCCTGCTATTTACAAAATATACAAGTCTAGAGGAATACTGCTTAAGATTGGACTGGCCTACAAGGCAAAAAATATGTGTTGGCATAGCTAGAGGTTTGACTTTCTTGCATGAGGAATCACCACTAAGAATTGTTCATAGAGACATCAAAACTACCAATGTTCTACTGAATAGGGACCTTAATTGGAAGATTTCTAACTTCGGTTTGGCCAAGCTTGATGAAAAGGATAATACCCACATCAGCACCCGAGTTGCTGGAACAATGTGAGCTACCTTTTTCTCTCTTTCCTTCAATATATAGTCTCTTTTTTTCTTTTTCTTTTTTCATTCTATTCTTCCTTTTTCTTTTGGCCTCCCAAGGATTAAGTACTATAGACGTCTTGGAATAAGTATATGGTTGGATTTTTATACGTTAGCTGTCCACATTTGCAACATCATGCTTACAGAGAAATTCTTAACTTTATCAAACATGTACTATTAACCTGGTGTAGTTATCAAAAGCCTCAATACTTGATGCACTAAATGTTGGGAGATTAAAGCGATGTAGAGTTTTTACCAAGAGCACATTAATATACATAGTTGAACACAACTCTAGCCCAAAAGCCTAAGCTAATGGGCTAAGGTCCACTTAGGTATATTAAGCACTCTTTACTTTTATATTTTCTCAATGTGGGACACAACACTGTGCACTCACAACAATCTCCCCCTCACTTGTGAGTCTCTTCACATTGACCAAACTCCTCCTCGCTTGTGAGTCTTTCTACATTCCAAGAGTGTCTCACGTCAAGAGTTGCGGAAAGGGACACAACTCCAAACCCGACGCGTCCAGACACCCATCCCAGGAAAGTAACCGTAGCTCTGATACCAGTTGTTAGGAAATTAATCCTATTTCCCAAGACCTGTGAGATGTGAAATACAAAAAAGAATGCGGAATAACGAAGATTAGGCAAACGCACGACACAAAAATTTAAGTGGTTCGGCTTAACAAGCCTACATCCACTGGCGGAGACAACCCGAAAAAAATTCACTATCAAAAGATGAGTACAAGAAAGTAACAGGGTGAGAAGACCACTCAAACCCAAAGCCCCAATTACACCCAATTCTCACTTTACCCAAAGGAGAATAAAAACAAAAGGGAAAAAAATTACTCTCTTTCTTGCTCTCACTTTTCTCTCAATTGTTGGCACACTTCCTAAAAATACAAAGGGCTAATGCCTTTATATAATTGTCAAAGTCGGTTGCACTAGAGGAATCCAAGTCCAATGTAGACAAGGATTCCTACACCAATCCGGTCAACAATTCTACTCCAATTCCTAGGACTTCAAGTCCAATTCATGCTCTAAGGAAAAACCAATTCCAAGAGCAATTAGGAATAGAAACGTAAGCCAAAATAAAAGACCTCCTTAAATGATGTTGGGTCCCACCAACTTTATGGTGAAAGTCACAAAACTCCAACAATCTCCCACTTGACTTGAATCCCATCAAGTTGCAACAAAGTGAATCTCCTTCGGATGTCTCCTCCACCTGTCTTCAAGCTAGAAGACCAACTGAAGTTGTGCACAGCTTCAGTTTCTCAATAGTCACTCCTTTTGTCAGCATGTCTGCCGGATTCTCAGTTCCACGAATCTTCTCAAGTAACAATTGTTCACTTTCAAGAAGAGATCGAATGAAGTGATACCTCAACTGTATATGCTTTGTTCTTGAATGATATGCCAGGTTCTTTGCAGGGAAAATGGCACTCTGACTATCACTGTGTAGAATACCCTTCTCATTCTTCCTTCCCAACTCATCCAAAAAACCTTGTAGCCAAACCATCTCCTTTCCAGCTTCTGTCACGGCCACATACTCTGCCTCTGTAGTGGAAAGGGCTACAATTTTCTGTAACCTTGAGGTCCAACACACAGCAGTACCTCCCAGAGTATATACAAACCCTGTAATACTTTTCCTACTATCAACATCACCCGCTAGATCAGCATCCACATAGCCCTGCAACTTTAAATTTGCACCTGTGAAGCAAAGGGACATATCTGAAGTTCCTCTCAGATATCGCAAAATCCACTTAACTGCCTCCTAATGCTGCTTCCTTGGATTACTCATGTACCTGCTCACAACTCCCACTGCATGTGCAATATCCGGTCTAGTACAGACCATTGCATACATCAGACTTTCGATAGCTGAGGCGTAAGGTACCTTGCTCATGTATGCTTTCTCTTTATCCGTCTTTGGTGACTGATCCTTGGTTAGTCTGAAGTAACTCCCCAAGGGTGTGCTTACTGACTTAGCTCCATCCATGCTAAATCTGCTGAGAATCTTCTTCACATACTCTGCCTGTGAAATCTTCAATGTACTATTGGCCCTCTCCCTGATAATTCTCATTCCAAGGATTTGTTTAGCAGCACCCAAATCCTTCATTGCAAACTGCTTTGACAGCTGATTCTTCAACTTGTTGATTTCTTCCATACTGGCCCCTACAATGAGCATATCATCTACGTACAAAAGTAGAATAATGTAAGAGTTCTTAAAACTCTTGACATAGCAGCAGTGATCTGCATTACACCTTGTAAACCCAGTACTACACATGAAGCTATCAAACTTCTTGTACCATTGTCTTGGAGCTTGTTTCAGGCCATACAAGCTTCTTCTTAGTTTGCACACTAAACTCTCATTTCCCTGCACTGTGAATCCCAGTGGTTGCTGCATATAAATTTCTTCCTCCAACTCACCATGAAGGAACGCCGTCTTTACATCTAACTGCTCTAGATGTAAGTCCTCTGCCGCCACAATACTCAGCACAATTCTTATGGTTGTCATCTTCACCACTGGAGAGAATATATCTATGTAGTCAATTCCTTCTTTCTGCTGGAATCCCTTGACTACCAATCTTGCCTTGTAGCGTTTGCTACCATCATGTTCACCCTTTATTCTGAACACCCATTTGTTGTGCAAAGCCTTTTTACCTACTGGCAACTCTGTCAGCTCCCAAGTCTGGTTAGTCAATAATGAGTCCATCTCATCCTTCATGGCTAACTCCCACTTGATTGAATCTTCAACCTCCAAGGCTTCAACAAACGTCTCTGGCTCGCCGCCATCCGTCAACAAAATATGAAACAGGGAGGGTGAAAAACGCTGTGGAGATCTAATGGTTCTAGTAGATCTGCGGATAGCCACTGTCGGTGTACCTTGTTCAATATGTTGATCTACTATTTCTTCAACTTCTGGACCCTCTTCAGTCTCTGAATCCTTATCAACTTCTGAATTCCTTCTCTGAGCTGCACTTTTAGAAATTCCATCTAGGTTGATAAACTCAGGCTTCTCAGCCTTTAACTCTGTACTTAATGGTTCTGCACTTGAATTATTCTTATACACAACCATCTCATTAAAAGTAACATTCCTACTTCTAATGATCTTCCGATTTTGATCATCCAAAAACCTATACCCGAATGCCTCATCCCCATAGCCAATGAAATAACATTTTCTAGACTTAGCATCTAGCTTGCTACGAGCATCAGATTCAATATAGACATACGAAATACAACCAAAAACTTTCAAGTGAGAAAGATTTACCTTCTTTCCACTCCAGACTTCTTCAGGTAGTCTATGGCCCAAAGGAACTGATGGTCCTCTGTTTATCAAGTAAGCAGCAGTACTTACTGCATCCGCCTAGAAAGTTTTCGGTAGTCCAGCATGCAACCTCATACTTCTTGCACGCTCATTGAGGGTCCTGTTCATGCGCTCAGCCACGCCATTCTGTTGTGGCGTTCCTGGAATAGTTTTCTCCATTCTAATCCCATTTGTTGCACAAAACTGTTTGAAACCCCCATCTTCGTATTCTCCCCCATTGTCTGATCTTAGGCACTTCAATTTCAGACCAGTTTCTGTCTCTACCATGACCTTCCACTTCTTAAAAACTTCAAATACACCAGATTTAAGTTTTAAGAAGTAAACCCATACCTTCTTGCTTGAATCATCAATGAATGTGATATAATACCGCGAGCCTCCAAGAGATGCCACTGGTGCAGGACCCCACAAATTCGTGTGTACCAATTCCAGCTTTTCCGACTTCGGTGCTCTGTCAACTTTTGCGAAACTCACCTTCTTCTGCTTTCCTAGGATGCAGCCTTCACATAAATCAGACTCAACTGACTTTAACTCCGATAGTTTCCCCTTTGATAGAAGTACCTTTATCCCTTTCTCGCTCATGTGCCCAAGCCTTAGGTGCCATAATTTTAAGTCAGCACCCTTATCTGCAACAGCAATTGTATCTCTACTGTTCATTGTCATATAGAGAGTACCTGTCTTATAACCATGAGCCAAAATCCTGGCTCCTTTGCTCACCTTCCACTTTCCACCGTGGAAATGAATTGAATGCCCTTCATCATCAAGTTGTTCCACTGAAATCAGGTTCTTTTTCAGCTTTGGGATATGCCTGACCTTTTGCAGCTTCCATACTGAGTCACTGTGAACTCTTATGCGAACATCGCCTGTGCCCACAACATCTAGCGCCGTTTCGTCAGCCAAATATACCTTCCCGAAATTTCCAGCCACATAATTTTCAAGAATTTCACGAATTGGTGTGGTATGGAAAGAAGCTCCTGAGTCCAAGACCCAAGAATCAAGAGGACTGTCAACAGATAGAAGTAGGGCATCATGTACTTCTTCTGTTGCCACGACATTTGCAACATCATTGTCAGTCTTCTTCTTTAGTTCTCTGCAGTTCTTCTTGAAGTGGCCTGTCTTGCCACAATTCCAACACTTAGGTTGTCGTCAAAACTTGGATTTGCTCCTACCCTTCTTGGATTTAGATTTGCCCTTCACAGAGTTCCTCTCTTGACCTCTACCCCTTGCTTCAAGGTTTAAGGCTGCACCAGAACCGGAGGTTTCACCAGAATCCTTCATGCGGACCTCCTCACTAAGAACCAAATCCCTGACATCTTCATAGCTTAATTTACTCTTCCCTGCAGAGTTACTCACAGCCATCCTCACGGCTTCCCAGCTATTTGGCAAAGATGCCAAGACGATCAACGCGCGAATTTCATCATCAAAATCAATTTCAACTGAAGACAATTGATTTGTGATAGTGTTAAACTCATTGAGATGTTGTGCCACTGACGCCCCTTCCGCCATCTTTAGGTTGAACAATTGCTTCATTAGGTGCACCTTGTTGTTAGCCGACGGCTTCTCATACATGCTTGACAAAGCCGCCATTAGACCCGCTGTGGTTTTCTCCTTTACAACATTGTGTGCAACTGATTTTGACAATGATAACCTGATAACTGCCAGGGCTTTACGATCAAGCAGAGCCCACTCGCTATCATACATGTCGTCGGGTTGTTCTCCCAAAAGAGGTTGATGAAGATCCTTCCCATAAAGGATATCTTCAATCTGCATCTTCCAATATGCGAAATCTGTGCCGTCGAACTTCTCGATTCCTATATTTCCTTCTTCTCTTGCCATCACTCCCACTCGAACCAAAAGCTTTGATACCAATTGTTAGGAAATTAATCCTATTTCCCAAGACCTGTGAGATGCGAAATATAAAAAAGAATGCGAAAAAACAAAGATTAGGCAATCACACACGACACAAAAATTTAAGTGGTTCGGCTTAACAAGCCTACATCCACTGGCGGAGACGACCCGGAGAAAATTCACTATCAAAAGATGAGTACAAGAAAGTAACAGGGTGAGAAGACCACTCAAACCCAAAGCCTCAATTACACCCAATTCTCACTTTACCCAAAGGAGAATAAAAACAAAAGGGAAAAAAATTACTCTCTTTCTTGCTCTCACTTTTCTCTCAATTGTTGGCACACTACCTAAAAATACAAAGGGCTCATGCCTTTATATAATTGTCAAAGTCGGTTGCACTAGAGGAATCCAAGTCCAATGTAGACAAGGATTCCTACACCAATCCGGTCAACAATTCTACTCCAATTCCTAGAAGGACTTCAAGTCCAATTCATGCTCTAAGGAAAAACCAATTCCAAGAGCAATTAGGAATAGAAACGTGAGCCAAAATAAAAGACCTCTTTAAATGATGTTGGGTCCCACCAACTTTATGGTGAAAGTCACAAAACTCCAACACCTTGAATATCTCAAGTCCTTTACATGGGGCCCATGTCCTTTTTTAGTCCTATTGAGTTATGGAAGTGTTTCAGCCGACTCCTTTTATATTCTCCTTATTCTATTTTGTTTTGAAGGCCACGTTTACTTCTCCTACACGAAGAAGTACTCCTTGACCGACTCTTGAGCTTATATAAGGAGCAGTGCTATGGCCTTTGGATGCAGAGCGAAAAGCATCGCCTCAGAGAGAAAGCCATAAGGTTTTAGGTGTCTTTCTTTTTCAGTTGTTTCAATAGTGACTAGTGGAAAAAAACAGCCTCCAATAAATCTTTTGTTATTTCTCTCTTTTGTAGCCGTGGAGGCATAGGGAAGAAAAAGAATTTTTCTCTTTTTGTTGTTAATTCCCTTTTATGTGAGAGTGAGATTTGGGTGTATTAGGGTTTTGGGCTTTGAGTGGTTTTCTCCCTACTATTTTTGTACTCCATCTTTTGATAGTGAATTTCCTCCGGGTCGTCTCCGTCAGTGGATGTAGGCTTGTTAAGCCGAACCACTTAAATCTTGGTGTCGTGTGTGGTTGATCTATTTTCTATTATGCTATTTTCTGCTTTTTTGGGATCCTGTATTTTAATTCCATGCACAACAAGTGGTATCAAAGCCTGGGTTCTTTATTTTGTAGGATGGCTTCTGCAAAATTTGAAGTAGAAAAATTTGATGGTCAGAATAGTTTCAGTCTTTGGAGTATCAAGATGTGTGCTTTGTTACGACAACAAGGTTTGGTGAAGATTTTGGATGGCAAGATGCCATCAACATCATCAAAGGAGGAATGTGTTGAACTTGAAGAGAAGGCCCACAGTTTAATTTTATTGTCTCTTTCAAATGGAGTTTTGAGAGAAATCGCCGATGAAGAAACTGTTGTTGGACTTTGGAAAAAGTTAGAAAGTTTGTACATGAAGAAGTCTCTCACCAACCGTTTATTTCTGAAGCAACGATTATATACCCTCAGGATGTAGGAAGGTATGTCTCTTTGTGATCATCTTGATTAATTTAATAAAATTCTTATGGATTTGAAAAATATTGATATTAAAATTGATGATGAGGATCAAACCATGATTTTGTTATGCTCATTACCTGGGTTCTTTGATAACTTCATTAATTCAATGTTGTACGGTAGAGATACTATCTCTTTAATTGATGTTAAATTTGCTTTGAATTCTATGGAGTTGAGGACAAGATTGAATGGGAAAGGTAGTGACAATCAGGCTGAGGGTTTATTTGTTAAAGGTCATTCTGAAAATTCCTCTAATTTTAAAGGTCAATCCAGTGAGAGAGACTCAGATAGAAGAGGCTAATTGCAATCCAAATCGAAGAACAGAGTTAAGTGTTACTATTGAAAAAAGTATGGGCATTATAAATCCGAGTGTCCAAAGTTGAGAAATAAAGAGGAAGTCAATAAGGCAAGTTCCTCTTTTATGGCTGGTGTTGTCGAAGAAAATTCTGAGGATGAAGATTTTGTCCTTGCAGTTACCGATTCAGATGGTCGTCTTAACGACAAGTGGGTCCTTGATACTGCATGTACTTCTCATAAGTCCCCTAAAAGGGATTGGTTTACTACCTAAGAGTCAATCAATGGTGGTTCAGTCCTTATGGGAAACAATGTTGCCTGCAAGATTGTTGGTATTGGTGTAGTTAGAATAAGGATGCGTGACGGGACTGTCAAGACTTTGAAGAACGTTCGACATGTACCAGATTTGAAGAGAAATCTTATTTCCTTGGGCACTTTGGACTCCCTTGGCTACAAGTATTCTGGTGGAGGTGGAGTCATCCAAGTTAGTGAAGGCTCATTGGTTGTGATGGAAGGTAACAAGATTGATGGTCTCTATTATCTTCAGGGCAGTACGGTGACAGATTCAGCTGATGTGTCTTCTTCAGATAATTTTAGATAGTCAGCAGTGTTAGCATAACAGAGTGAGGAGAAGGAGCGTTTCATGTCGCATTTACCTTACTCTAGTGCGTTTGGAAGCATCATGTATGTTATGATGTGCATTCGTCCAAATGTTTCACATGCAGTCAGTGTTGTTGGTCCTTATAAGGTTCATTGGCCGGCAGTGAAATGGATACTCCATTGTTTATGGGGTGCTACAGATGTTGGCTCAGTCTTTGATAGAAACAATGGTATCGGGTCCAATGTCATTGGGTATATCAATTCAGATTATGCTAATGATCTGGTTGTGACACGAGGAGATATCACATTGGAGCAAATTGTCTTTGACGAAAATCCAGTGGATATATTGACTAAGCTAGTTTTGGTTTTCAAGTTCAAGAGTTACTTGGACTTGATTGTTGTTTGTAGCTTGTGATTGCCCTTCGGGGTGTTGGAGGAGACGTCATGAGGAGATTTGAGTTGAGGACTTGATGTAATTCAAGTCAAGGTGGAGTTTGTTGGGTAGTGCCTTGAATATCTCAAGTCCTTCACGTGGGGCCCATGTCCTTTTTTAGTCTTATTGAGTTGTGGAAGTGTTTCAGCCGACTTCTTTTATATTCTCCTTATTCTATTTTGTTTTGGAGGCCAAGTTTACTTCTCCTACACGGAGAAGTACTCCTTGATCGACTCTTGAGCTTATATAAGGAGCAGTGCTACGGCCTTTGGATGCAGAGCGAAAAGCGTCGCCTCAGAGAGAAAGCCATACAGTTTTAGGTGTCTCTCTTTGTCAGTTGTTTCAATAGTGACTAGTGGAAGAACACATCCGCCAATAAATCTTTTGTTATTTCTCTCTTTTGTAGCTGTAGAGGCATAGGGAAGAAAAAGAATTTTTCTCTTTTTGTTGTTAATTCCTTTTTGTGTGAGAGTAAGATTTGGGTGTATTGGGGTTTTGGGCTTTGAGTGGTTTTCTCCCTACTGTTTTTGTACTCCATCTTTTGATAGTGAATTTCCTTCGGGTCGTCTCCGCCAGTGGATGTAAGCTTGTTAAGCTGAACCATTTAAATCTTGGTGTCGTGTGTGGTTGATCTATTTTCTATTATGCTATTTTCTGCTTCTTTGGGATCCTGTATTTTGATTCCGTGCACAACAAGTGGTATTAGAGCCTAGGTTCTTTATTTTGCGAGATGGCTTCTGCAAAATTTGAAGTAGAAACATTTGATGGTCAAAATAATTTCAGTCTTTGGCGTATCAAGATGCGTGCTTTGTTACGACAACAAGGTTTGGCGAAGATTTTGGATGGCAAGATGCCATCAACATCATCAAAGGAGGAACGTGCTGAACTTGAAGAGAAGGCTCACAGTTTAATTTTATTGTCTCTTTCATATGGAGTTTTGAGAGAAGTTGCCGATGAAGAAACTGATGCTGGACTTTGGAAAAAGTTAGAAAGTTTGTACATGAAGAAGTCTCTCACCAACCGTTTATTTCTGAAGCAACGATTATATACCCTCAGGATGCAGGAAGGTATGTCTCTTTGTGATCATCTTGATTAATTTAATAAAATTCTTATGGATTTGAAAAATATTGATATTAAAATTGATGATGAGGATCAAGCCGTGATTTTGTTATGCTCATTACCTGGGTTCTTTGATAACTTCATTAATTCAATGTTGTACGGTAGAGATACTATCTCTTTAATTGATGTTAAATCTGCTTTGAATTCTATGGAGTTGAGGACAAGATTGAATGGGAAAGGTAGTGACAATCAGGCTGAGGGTTTATTTGTTAAAGGTTGTTTTGAAAATTCCTCTAATTTTAAAGGTCAATCCAGTGAGAGAGACTCAGATAGAAGAGGCTAATTGCAATCCAACTCGAAGAACAGAGTTAAGTGTTACTATTGTAAAACGTATGGGCATTATAAATATGAGTGTCCAAAGTTGAGAAATAAAGATGAAGCTGATAAGGCAAGTTCCTCTTCTGTGGTTGGTGTTGTCGATGAAAATTATGAGGATGAAGATTTTGTCCTTGCAATTACCGATTCAGATGGTCGTCTTAACGACAAGTGGGTCCTTGATACTGCAGACTTCTCATATGTCTCCTAAAAGGGATTGGTTTACTACCTACGAGTCAATCAATGGTGGTTCAGTCTTTATGGTAAACAATGTTGCCTGCAAGATTGTTGGTGTTGGTGCAGTTAGAATAAGGATGCATGACGGGACTGTCAAGACTTTGAAAAACGTTCGACACGTACCAAATTTGAAGAGAAATCTTATTTCCTTGGGCACTTTGGACTCCCTTGGCTACAAGTATTCTGGTGGAGGTGGAGTCATCCGGGTTAGTAAAGGCTCATTGGTTGTGATGGAAGGTAACAAGATTGATGGTCTCTACTTTCTTCAAGGCAGTGCAGTGACAGATTCAGCTGATGTGTCTTCTTCAGATAATTTTAGACAGTCAGCAGTGTTAGCACAACAGAGTGAGGAGAAGGAGCGTTTCATGTCGCATTTACCTTACTCTAGTGCGTTTGGGAGCATCATGTATGTTATGGTGCGCATTTGTCCAGATGTTTCACATGCAGTTAGTGTTGTTGGTCCTGGTAAGGTTCATTGGACGGCAGTGAAATGGATACTCCGTTATTTACGGGGTGCTACAGATGTTGTGCATGCACTTGTGAGGTTTGTATCCCACATTGAGAAAGTATAAAGAATAAAAAGTGGTTAATATACCTAAGTGGACCCAAGCCCATTAGCTTAGGCTTTTGGGCTAGAAGTGGTGTCCTAATATGTATATTAATTTCCTCTTGGGTACCGAGTGAAAGAGAGTTTCGGTCATCTCACTTAGTTTTCTCATGGTGTTTGTGTCTTACGACACTTAGAGAAGAAGAGAGTTTTCTTTGTCAATTTTTCTCTTTTGTATTATTTTCTCTTTTGTGTGAGGGTGAGATTTGGGTGTATTGGGACTTTGGGCTTTGAGTGGTTTTCTCCCTATTATCTTTGTACTCCATCTTTTGATAGTGAATTTCCTCCGGGTCGTCTCCGCCAGTGGATGTAGGCTTGTTAAGCCGAACCACTTAAATCTTGGTATCGTGCGTGGTTGATTTATTTTCTATTATGTTATTTTTTGCTTCTTTGGGATCCTGTATTTTAATTCTGTGCACACAAATCTCCCTTCACTTGTGACTCTCTACCACATTGACCAAATTTCCCCATACACAAGAGTGTCACGTGTACTCCAAGAGAAACCACTCTTTTTACCGGAGTCGAACCAAACGCGTCGAACCAAGACACTCATATCAGCAGCAACGGAAGCTAACCATGAGCTCTGATACCAATTGTTGGGGAGAGAAACACCAAGAAGAGTCAAACACGAGTAAATTAATATACTTAATAGGACACCACTTTTAGCCCAATAGCCTAAGCAGGCTATTGGGCTTGGGTCCACTTAAGTATATTAACCATTTTTATTCTTTATACTTTCTCAATGTAGGATACAAACCTCACAAGTGCATGCACAACATGCTGTGTACGTTGCTGCATCATTTAAAAATTTTAAATGGTGTGACACCATATACACCGTTAGATGCTGTAAAATCTAATCATAATTTTTTTTTTTTTTTAAAAAAAAGGTTCTTCTCAATTTCAAGTGGAAAGAGAGAAAAACCCAACTCCTTGCAAACCGGCCATTGAAAAGTGTCCGAACCACCTTTAAAATGGACATTGGGGTATCCAAATTATCAATGTGGTTCAATCATTTTTATTTTTTTTAAAAAAAATATATATATCTTTTCACTAACCCACAATAGTGTCAAATCACCAGTTATTATCATATGAATCAATAATAAAATTAAGGGGTAATTTGATTTAACCCCTTGAAGTTTCATGTCTTTTACAAACACTTCTCCAAAGGTCAAAGTCTCTCATTTTGGTGTATCGAATTTTTGTTTCGTTTCAAATACTCTCTTTCGTTAGGATTTTTTGTTAAATCCTAACGGATGAGTATGAAATTACTAAAATATCCTTAGTTATTTTTCTCATTTTTTCATTTAATGTAAATGCAATATTTAATGGTAGGGGAGTATTTGAAACAAAACAAAAGTTCGATAAACTAAAGTGAGAGACTTTGAACTTTGAAATGGTATTTGCAAAAGGTGCTGAGCTTTAAGGGGGTTAAGTGAAATTACCCCTAAAATTAAAAAAAGAAAAAAAAAAGAGACAATTCACAAAATTGGAAAAGTAGAACGAGTTTTATATACTAGTGAAGATCTATATAATCAATTGAATTATAAATAGTGTTAAAGTAATGATTAAGTTATTAAATTTACTTAGGACTGGCAATTTTGACACGATCCACGAACCCAACATGAACACGACACGAAATTAGTGGATTTGGGTTGTAAACGGGTCAACCCATTTACAATCCGTTTATTTTGACGGGTTTGGATCGTGTCGTGGGTCACCTGTTTAACTCTACTCTTCCCTTTTTTTTTTTTTTTTTTTAAGGCAGCCTTCACGTGAAATGGCAGCCAGCCTTCAGTCCTTTTCTCATTTATCAATTCCTCTGTTGTCTTGCTCCTTTTCTTCTTTTATTTTTCCTTTGTTTTTTTTTCCTCTAATTTCTTCCTCTACGGATTACCTCACCCACCCCCATCGGCCGTCTCCTATTCTCCTTCATTTCTTTTTCTCCTCTTTCTTCATGGCTCATGCTCCCAGTCCCAGTCTCCCGCCTTCTCTCTTTTCTTCCTCTACCGACAACCTCACCTCACCATCGCAATCTCCTTCATTTCTTTTTCCTTTATTTTTCTCCTCTTTCTTCTTCCTCCTAGTCCCAGGCTCCTGCCTCTTATCTTCTCTCTTTCTCCCTCTCACAGGCTTGCTCACTCTAGAATTCTCCTTCATTCAAAAATGGGTTTCAAACGTTTGAAGAAATCTCCTTCAGAGACGGACCAGAGAGAGACGGAGCCGAAAGAGAAAGCAGATTTTTTTTTTTTTTTTAAAATAAACGGGTCGTGTCGGGTAACCTGTAAAAGAAGCCGTGTTGAGTTGTGTCTGGAGCTTCGACTCGTTAACTAAACGGGTCGTGTTTGGGTGTAGCATAAATGGGTCGCGGGTCATCCGGGTCGTAAACGGGTCGTACCGGATGACCCGTTTTGCCAGCCATAAATTTACCTCTTCTTATAAGCTTAAGCTTTTAGGATTATCGGTAATTTAACATAGTATCAGAGCCAAAGATCCTAAGATTAAATTTAACTTCATCAATTTTTCTCATTTAAATTAAATATTTTACATGTTAAAGTAATGATTAAATTTATCTCTTCTTCTAAATTTAAACTTTTGAAATAATTGATAATTTAATATAGAGCAAATTTGAGAAATTGCATAATCATTTTTTATTTATTGTAGATTAATTATGCATCATCCATTTCCTTCGATATCCTCACTTTTCACACTTCTTAAGAATTTCCCTTTCGCATTGATAGACAAAAGAGTTACCAAGTCCAGCAATGCAATCGCTGTAGACAACCATGTAGCAAGACTCGCTCACTCTCATCCCCTTGTCTCTAGCTAATGGCTTGTCCAACCTCCTGGATGCCACCGCCAAACCCATCATGCTCATTATAAACACCAATGTCCAAAACTTGCTTCTTGAACCTATTTTCTTCTTCTTCTTCTTTTTTATTTTTTTTTTTAATTTTTATTAATTACCTTAAATGATTTGAGTTTAATTATGATTTTTTATATTGGGATGGAACAGTTGAAGTAGAAATTGTTTTTGTGGATTTATGGTGCATAAGAAAATGCGGAAAAGTTGCTCTCTTTTAATTAAAACTTGTGTTAAAATTACTTTTCTAATACATTGGTTTACACCTTTTTTATTTTTTCCTAGGTTTTCAAAACAGTCAAATCTAATACTTCACCTATGGAAAAATACAAAATTAATACATCGTAAGTTTTCGTCAGTCCCAATTAATGAAATTTCATAGCATTGTCATGTAAATGAGCTGTAAGGCCAATATCTGTCCTTGGTTCCACGTTGGCACATGTAATTGACCACATCATCTAATTAGATTCCTCCTAAACCCTAGTCATATCATCTAAACCTGACTCGAGCTCGGGTTTGAAGGAGGAGGAAAAAAAATAGATCTCAATATTACTAATAAGTTGTCACATCACTATTGTACTATATTGCAATACCTCGGAGCCAATAGACAAAGAAGCATGCAAATAATTATCATCAACTTCCACGTGTTGAAAAGCTAGCCAAATAAATTAAATAATTATCGGTAAATGCAAATTAGTTTCAAAGTCTAATGTCCATGCGACCCCACAAAGCATTAACAGAGTATATCATAAACATGATACATTCCTTTGATCATAGTATTCATAACATTGCTCTATAGTATTTATCACATAGATGATGACTTAATTTAACTGATGAAACACTTGAAAGCTTAACTCAGTGGGCCAATAAGCACACAACCATCAAGAACCCCAAACTCCAAATAAACAAATATTCTGCATCAACAAAATGTTCAAATAAATCTTCAAATAATAATAATAATTAATTACAACACAAGTTTACGACTAATTGTAAGAGAAGATAACAAAATAGGAATAACAATACACAACAATAGTCCAAAAGAAATGGAAATAAAAATTGCCTTAATGACTTACGACAACAAATCTGAAATTTGCTAACTCCGCTGTCCATATGACCCCAAAAAGCATAAACATTCCCAGCTACAAATATGCATAAAGTATTCACTACATGATATCATAAAAGTGATACAAATTAAAGAAGTAGAAAGCTTTCACATAGACTTCTGAAAAAAGTCTTGTAAAGTTTTATCTGCTTTATTAGTAGACAACAAGTCGATCAAAATGGTCGTAGTGGTCGCATTTGCTGAGAAACCCTTCTCAACCATCATTTTTAGATATTTCACTACCCATGATGTCTCATTATGTTGCAAGAAGCCTTGGATGATTATGTTATATGTGAAATCGTCTGGTGAATAACCGTTCTCTTCCATTTTCTCAAGGAACTCCTTTGCTTCATTTAATAGTCCCTCTTTGCAAAGTCCTTTGATCATTACATTGTAAGTTCGAACATTAGGTTGCAAACCTTTGGTAGGAAGACTATTAAAGAGTTCTTTTGCAGTCTTAAGTTTCCCAGCATTACACATACCATGAATCAAGATGGTGTAAACCACAATATTTAGATGTACCTTTTTTTCTTCCATCTCTTGACACAATGTCATTGCCTCAGAAAAGTGTAGATTCTTACACAGGCCATCTAACAAAATAGCACAAGTTTGGAGATTTGGATGTTGGCCACAAACTTGCATCTCATGGAGTAGCTCTAACGCAGTCTTGAGTCTCCCATCTCGGCAAAACCCTCCGATAAGGGTGCTGTAAGTGACAACATCGGGAAAAATTCCCTTCTTGGACATTTCACGAAAGAGAATCATTGCCTTATCAATTCTTCTGTTTTTACAATATCCGTGGATCAATATGTTATAGCTAACAATAGAAGGCGTAAAACCCTTTCGAACCATCGTATTAAATACTTTGACAGCTTCATTCATTCTATTTTGCAAACAGTAAGAATCAATCAAAGAATTGTACGTAATTGTATCAGGCTCTATGCCTCTCTAAATCATCACATCAAAAACTTCTTTTGCTTCTTTCAACTTCCCCTCTTTACCAAACATGTCCACCAATATGTTGAATGTACACAGATCAGGCATGATTTTCCTTCCCACCATCTCATTCCATAATTTAGTTGTCTCTTTCCACCGACCGAAATTGCATAGGCCTTGAATTAAAGAATTGTAAGTGAAAATGTTTGGCTGAATTCCTCTACTTGTCCTTTCATAGAAAAAAGTCAGAGCTTCAGTTACCAATCTATCCTTACACAAACTATCAATGATTGTGTTATACCACACTACATCATGTTCAAGATTTCTTTCTTCCATCTTTCTAAACAACCCAATAGCTTCATTGGTCCTGCCTATTTTACACAAACAATTCATTATGGTTCCATAGGTAACCATATCAGGTTTGTAACCCATTTTCTCCATTTTGTTAACCAACTTTGTAACTTCAGCAATTCTACCTTGAATACAAAGCCCCTTGACAAGAGTATTAAGAATTATACAATCCGGTTGAAAACCAAGTTTCAAAGATCTTGCGAAAATAGAGAAGCCAAAATTTACCCGGTTCAAATGGCAGAAACAATTAATCAAAATACATGGAGTATAATCATCGGGAGCAATTCCTTGCACTTCCATTTTTTTAATAAGAGAAATCACAGTTGAGTGATGCTTCATTCTTGTAATTGCAGTCAGCAATTGATTAAAATGCACGATGGAAGGCAAAGGGTGCATGTGAAGCATTCTATCAAACACGCCTAAGGCATCATCAAGATTCCTAAAGCTTCGAGATCTGCATCGATCTCTCACAAATTTCAAGAACTGATTGGGGCTTTCCACAATATCTCTACCGCTATTGATAGGGTTAGGAGAAGTAGCACTAAAACTACGACAATAATGAAAATTGAGAGCATGAAAAGAAATGACAACGATGATTGAAGAAGAAAGCAAGAGAGATTCTAGACTTAGCAGTCATACCCATTTCCTGAAGAAGCAGATCTGGTGCAGTGGCTCTGCTCAAGAGAAACAAGCAGAAGAAGCAGATCTGATGTAGTCATGGCTCCAAGAGAAATAAAGAGAAACTTTCGCTATCTCTCTAAGCTTTCTGAAGAGAAGATGGTGAGGTCTGGGTTTTTATACACCATAGTACAACACGACGTCGTTTCTCTCAGCAGATCGAGTTGTCACTCAAAATCTCTCTTTGGATTGATTTTTCTAAGTTCTAAGTAGGGCTGTAAATGAGCCGATACCCCCGACGGCTCGCTCGATACCCGCTCGACTAAGCTCGATCCGAGCTCGAGCTCGACACTGTTGAAGCTCGCTCGTTACTGTTGAAACTCGCTCGATTAACTAGCGACACATACCCGGCTCGCTTGATTAAGCTCGACGGGGACTCGTGAGCTCGACTCGTTTAACTCGAGAATCGCCCGGCTCGCCCGACTCGTTTAGGGCTCGTGAGCTCGACCCGTTTTATCATTCGACCCGACTCGACCTGCACGACAATATAACCAAAAAGAAATTAACCATGTAATTAATCAATAATAATCATAGGTTCAATGTGATAATAATACTACATATAATATGGTAAATTGGTAATAATTACACCATATAAATTATGGTAAATTATTATACTAATTATACTTATTTTTCAATTTATCATATGATATATCACATAGGAATCAGAAGATAAATTAAAAAATAAGTATAATTAGTATAATAGGAACCATATGATAAACTACTAACTACTTAGTCTAATTACTTACTTTGTAAATAGTAACTAGTAAGTTAGTAATAAGTTGATAAATAAATAATCTAATATGAATCACATGATAAGTTATGATTAATTAATATGGTAATGATACTACATATAATATGGTAAATTGTTAATAATTACACCTTATAAATTATGGTACATTATTATACTAATTATACTTAGTTTTTAATTTATCATATGATATATCACATAAGAATCATATGATAAATCAAAAAAATAAGTATAATTAGTATAATAGGAATCATATGATAACCTATTAGCTACTTAGTATAATTACTTACTTACTTAGTAAATAGTAAGTTAGGGATAAGTTGATAAATAAATAATCTAATATGAATCACATGATAAGTTATGATTAATTAATATGGTAATAATACTACATATAATATGGTAAATTGTTAATAATTACACC
>CM017321.1:12089061-12114999 GCA_006937295.1 Carpinus fangiana | reverse complement strand
AGAATTGCTACAATTGAATTATGTTCTTAATTATTAAATGCAATTGTTCTTAAATTCCAAAATCAATATTTGTGAAATTCTTATCTTGTCTTAGAAAGTATTTTACTTTTATTGATCTCAAATCATTCTTATTTTCTGTGATTATGGGGATGATGGTTATATAATGGGTTTTAATAGACATATGATTAATAGGATTAAGATAGGCCATGCCTAGGGAAGACGGGTCGTACTACACCCTAGTTTAGTGTAATTTAGGTAGACGATTTGTGCCAACCGAAGATGGGTTATGCTATTCCATTAATTACATGAAACTTATTAAGGGGTTTTATAGTTTATACCTAGGGAAGACGGGTCGTGCCGCATCTTAGTGGTTAGGTGGACGATCCGTGCCAACCGAAGATAGATTATCCTTACTCTTTAATAAGGTAGTTTCTCGTTTAATTATAACATGCATAGAATGAATTTCTGGAATTGAATCTGATTAACCATTGTTGTACGGATAGAGGTGAAGTCAATACCCTACACTCTTTCTCATAATTTAATTATCTTTTATTTTATGCATTTACTTTTATGCAACTCAATTTACAACAATCAATCTTGTTTTCTCAATTAGGTTAAATTTAGTCTTTTAATTTTAATAACGAAATCCTACAGTCCTTGTGGTTCGACACCCTCAATATAGCCCTATCCTACGGGATTCATTCTATTGCGAATGGTAATTTTATTATTGATAAATTTGGTCACACATTTACCACATCAGCACTAAAACTACGACAATAATAATGAAAATTTAGAGCATGGAATGAAAGCCTTAGATGACAATAATGATTGAAGAAGAAAGCAAGAGACTTTGAAGACTTAGCAGTCGTACCCATTTCCTGATGCAGTGGAAGAAAAGCGAAAGAAACATATCTGATGGCAGTGGATCAAGGACTTCGAAGATAAATAAGAAGAACAAGAAGATTTGAACCCTAAGAGATATAAGACAAACTTTCACAATCTCCCGAAGCGTTCTGAAGATGGGGGAGGTCTGGGTTCTTATCCACCAGAGCACACGACGTTGTTTCTCTCAGTATACCGAAGTTGTCAAAAATGTCCCTTTGGATGGTCGTTTACCAAACATATCAAGCACACGTGTCAAATTCTCGGCTTTCAATTGGATTAGTAATCAAACTTGGTACTCTTGTTTGTCTCTAAGATTTGATAAAAGCAAAATCTTTTAAATTGATTCATGTTTTTTAATCATATTGGCGTGTACAAGAGGTTGCAAGAGCATTTTTATTTTATTTTTTAATATTATAATATGTTTTTAATATGTATCACATGAAATATGTGGACAAAATTTTGGTTGGGGTTAAATATATATATATTTTTTTTAAAAAAAAAAAAAAAAAAAAAAAAAAACTTCACTTTACACCATTTTATTACCACGCGTTTTGACAAAACCCTCCAAACTTACTTCTAACAGAAGTCAATTTAAACCTAAATTTACTTCTAACAGAAATACCTAAAAAGACCAAAATATCCTTGATTTTTTTTTTACTTTATTTTTTAATTTGGAATTAAGGGTAAATTTGAAATTTTATAAAAAAAAAAAAGTTAGGGGTATAAATGTCATTATCTCACTTTTAACGTTTAAAATCTGACAGAGGGGTTCAAATTGAAAGGTTTTGAAGTTTGAGGGCTCTTGTCAAATAGTAATTCAGGGGTTTAAAGTGAAGTTTTCATACTTTATTAATACCTAGGTTTGCAAATTTTTATTTTTCTTCTTAGGATTCCAATTCAATCATAAATAGTACATAACTTACGGGAAAAGACAAACCTAATGATCTTTAAATAGGTTTTGAGGCCATATTCAACAAGGGTTAGCCATGCATTGCATTTGTGATCTATTCTTGTGTGAGTTGGATCTTAAAAGGCCTTTAAGAATTAACTGCCTTTCTTGATGTGCTAGATGGGTGGTTAATATGTTACTGGTGACAAAAAGCAGCTAGCAAGTAATTGGTTTTTTTTTTTTTTGTTGACATGTCCACACAAGAGAAGGGGAAGGAAGAATTCAAACTAGTGACCTCCGCTTTATGAGACGTGATCTACAGTCGATTGATTTACTCCTTTGAGATGCAAGTAAGTGTTTTTTTAGACTATGTATTGAACAACTTATTTTTACTATCTAAGGGGATGATGAGAGCCATGAATCGGATTCTCGGGATATTAACAAATTACTCTTCTCGGCTATAGTCCAATGCAACTGAACATGCTGGAAAGGGTTGGGTGCCAAGCATCATGTTCCAACCTCCAGGCACTTAAAGGATTTGAAATTAGGGAACAATAAAGGTAAATACTGTAGTGTGGCCAGAAACTTGTGTACATTATTTGATATTGATTTTGTTGAATTCAATTGATTTCATGTAATATCGGATGTATGATAATGCATTATACTAGAAAAATTCTTCTATTTGTTTAAACTTTTGCTACGAAATTAATTTTGATAGGTTGGGCACCACAAGGACTTTTTAGTCATTTTCACTAGGATTGATTACATTTTCTCCTTAAAAAAAATTACAATAGTCTACAAATACCTTTACCACCTAGTGAACTAATTACTTCTAAGAATGATTTACAGAAGAAAGAAATCATGTTCATTTAGAGTTGTGAAAAAGTAAGGAACAATTGAGAAACAAGTTCATTGTGTCTGGAATTGACTATACCATCATAAATGTATTAATTTCATCCGTCAAGGGGCAAAATAATGGGTAGAATGAAGCACAAATGAATTAAAGGTGTTCCAATTCTTGAATTGACTGTACCATTGGAAATACTTGCATCACTCATCCATATGCTGAAAAGTCCAATATCAACATATTTCAAAAGCTTATAATAACAACGCTGATGCCGGCACGTCACCGCTATCTCCACCACTGAATTTTGGGTTTATTGTTGTTTTTTTGTTCTATTCTATATATTTCTATTGTGTTTTTTCTTTGGGCTACTCAATTTCACCCTCTTCTGGACTTTTAGTGCATGCTTTATTGTTGTGAAGCTTGCATGTTGTATTTGTTGTTTAGGTTTTTCCTTTTGGGGAACTTTGCCTTTATCAATTGCCGTTCATGGCAGTATCAATTCTCTCAATAGGTCGGATCATTTATTTAATCCATTGCCAATAGATTTAGGTGGCTTTGCACCTAATGATGGTTGTTTTGAGTGTTCTGTTTGGGTTATCCACCCTTTATTTTTATTGTTTATATAATTTTCCCTATCCTTTTTCTTGAATTGAATTAGAAAGAAAGCGGGGAAAAAAAGGCTTATAATAACAACGCAATGTCTTTTTCTAGTGACATATCCTTATCTCAAAGAATGTAACTTGTCTACTGCAATTAAGAAAAAAATGATTGGCTGAGTTCGAGTTTGTGCTGCTTAGAGGAAATGTCAAGTATCCCAAAGGATTTGCAAAAACAAAAAGCTTAAGTATTTTGAAATAAAAGACAAAAACCTTAACGGATCAGTATAACCATGACAGGACCAACTATAATGAATTTCAATAGTAAGACGGGCTCAAATATTAATAAAAACAACAAAAATAGGAGAACAATAACTAAACAAACGGCAAACGATATTTTAGAGAGAGGAAAATGGTATTTGTGGTCTCTAGATAAAAAAAGATTTGATTTGTTTCTAGATAAATTATAATTTCAGAATAAATGTGCAACTGAGTTAGGTCAATAAGCATCCAATTAATTCCTTTAAAAACAATAGATTTCTTGATTACATAGAAGAAAAAAAAAAGGAATATATCTCAATATTACTATTGATTTAAATTGCAATATCTCGGAGCTAGTAGACAAAGAAGCATGTAAATAATTATTAGCAACTTCCTTATGTTGAAAAGCTAACCAAATGTCCCCAACGGATAGCTCAATCGGCTGTGGACCACGCCTAATAAAGCAAAGGTCACAAGTTCGAATCCCCCCTCCCCCTTCCCTTGTGTGGACATGTCAAAAAAAAAAAAAAAAAGCTAACCAAATAAATTAAATAATTATCAGCAAATGCAAATTAATTTCACAGTCCAATGTCCATACGAACCCAAAAAGCATAAACACGATGCATTCCTTTGCTCATAGTATTCATAACATTGCTTTATAGTATTTATCACATAGATGATAAATTAATGTAACTGACACTTGAAAGTCTAACTTGGTGGGCCAATAAGCACACAACCATCAAGAATCCCAAACTCCAAATGAACAAATATTATGCAATAACTCTACAGCAACAAATTGTTTAATATATATATATAAACAATTTTAACTACAACACAAGTTTACGACTAATTGTAAGAAAAGATAACAAAAATAGGAATATCAATACACAACAATAGTCCAAAAGACATGTAAATAAAAATCGCCTTAATGACGTCCGACAAAATGGGTATTAAGTATTCTCTCTATCTCCCAATGTATTTTTTTCAATTCAAAGAAAATAATCAAAAATAGGTCATGATCCTCTCCATTTTAAGTGAAATGGAAAGAACTAATTTCATGGTTTGAATTTTATTTTGTTCTTGTAAATCATCATTTTTAAATAATAGTGAGAGTGTATTCATCATGTGTCAATATATAACCCATTAGATTTACGAAATCTAATCCGAATGACAAAACAAATTTCTTATTGTCACTTAAAATAGAGAAGTTCATTTGAAATTTATCTACCTTAAGTGGGAAACTTAAGGTGGGTAAATTTATTTGGAGCGTTCTAATACAAGATAACAAATAAGAAACAAATGAGAAACAACTTTATTATTCCTTGAATTCATTGTACCAATAGAAATGTATTAATTTGTCCCCAAGAGGTAGCTCAATCGGCTGGGACTACACTTAATGAAGTGGAGGTCACTAGTTCAAATCCCCCTCCCACCTCTTGTGTGGACATGTCAAAAAAAAAAATGTATTAATTTCATCTGTCAAGATGCAAAATCAGTAGATTGAAGCACAAATGAATCTAAACGGTTTGACCTTTTGTGCCAATAAAAAATCTAAACGGTTAGGTATCTTGAAGGATTTGCAAAAACAAATAACTAAGGAATTTTGAAATAAAAGACAAACCACCCTTTAATAGATCAATATTAAAGTTAAAAAAATAAAATTAAAAGAAGAAGAGATTTTTTATTTTTTATTTTTTTTTTTTTTTTTGACATAAGAAGAAGAAGATTTTGGGGTGATAATCAAGCTGTTATGCGACAAGTCGGTTATTTGAAACAAAGAGCCTGCAGGTGACTTCATTACCATGAACATCATGACAGGACTCAAATATTAATAGAAACAACAAAAATAAGTGATAACCAAAAGTCAATCGATATTACCTCAGGCAAATAAAATATTATAACTATTAGTTTCCAACTCCGTTGTCCATATGATCCCAAAAAGAATAAACAATCTCAGCTATGAATATGCATAAAGTATTCACTACATTATATCATAAAAGTGATACAAATTAAAGAAGTAGAAAGCTTTCACAAAAACTTCTGAAAAAAGTCTTTTAAAGTTTTATCTGCTTGATTAGTAGACAACAAGTCATCAAAATGGTCGTAGTGGTCACATTTGCCGAGAAACCCTTCTCAACCATCATTTTGAGATATTTCACTGCCCATGATATCTCATTATGTTGCAAGAAGCCTTGGATGATTATGTTATATGTGAAATGGTCAGGTGAACAACTGTTCTCTTCCATTTTCTCAAGCAACTCCCTTGCTTCATTTAATAGTCTCTCTTTGCAAAGTTCTTTGATCATTGCATTGTAAGTCCGAACATTAGGTTGCAAACCTTTGGTAGGAAGACTATTAAAGAGTTCTTTTGCAGTCGTAAGTTTCCCAGCATTACACATACCATGAATCAAGATGGTGTAAATCACAATATTTAGGTGTACCTTTTTTTCTTCCATCTCTTGAAACAATGTCATTTCCTCCGAAAAGTGTAGATTCTTACACAGGCCATCTAACAAAATAGCACAAGTTTGGAGATTTGGATGTTGGCCACAAACTTGCATCTCATTGAGTAGCTCTAATGCAATCTTGAGTCTCCCAACTCGGCAAAACCCTCCGATAAGAGTGCTTTAAGTGACAACTTCGGGAAAAATTCCCTTGGTGGACATTTTATGTAAGAAACTCATCGCCTCATCAATTCTTTTATTTTTAAAATACCCATGGATCAATATGCTATAGCTAACAATAGAAGGCGAACAACCTTTTCGAACCATCGTATTAAATACTTTGACAGCTTCATCTATTCTATTTTGCAAACAGCAAGAGTCAATCAAAGAATTATATGTAATTGTATCAGGCTCTATGCCTCTCTCAATCATCACATAAAAAACTTCATTTGCTTCTTTCAACTTTCCCTCTTTACAATGCATGTCCACCAATATGATGAATGTATGTAGATCAGGCATGATTTTCCTTTCCACCATCTCATTCCATAATTTAGTTGTCTCTTTCCACCGACCGAGATTGCATAGGCCCTAAATTAAAGAACTGTAAGTGAAAACGTCTGGTTGAATTCTTTTACTTGTCATTTCAGAGAAAAAAGCCAAAGCTTCAGCTACCAATCTATCCTTACATAAACTATCAATGATTGTGCTATACTGTACCACATTAAGTTGAAAATTTCTTTCTTCCATCTTTCTAAACAACCCAATAGCTTCTTCGGTCTTGCCTATTTTACATAAACAATTCATTATAGTTCCGTAGGTAACTATATCAGGTTTGTAGCCTATCTTCTCCATTTTGTTAACTAACTTCATAGCTTCAACAATTTTACCCCGAATACAGAGCCCTTTGACAAGAGTATTAAGAAATATAAAGTTTGGTTGAAAACCAAGTTTCAAAATTCTTGCTATGATAGAAAAGCCAAAATCAACCCAGTTCAAATGGCATAATCAATTAATCAAAATGGCTAGAGTATAATCATTGGAGGCAATTCCTAGCAGTTCCATTTCTTTAATAAGAGAAATCACGGTTGAGTGATGCTTCATTCTTGCAATTGCAATAAGCAATTGATTAAAATCCATGATGGAAGTCAAAGGGTGCATGTGAAGCATTCTATCAAACACGCCTAAGGCATCATCAAGATTCCTAAATCTTTGAGATCTGCATCAATCTCTCATAGATTTCAAGAACTGATTGGGGCTTTCCACAATATCTCTACCACTATTGATAGTGTTAGGAGAAGTAGCACTTAAACTACGACAATAATGAAAATTGAGAGCATGGAAAGAAACTCTTAAATGACAATAATGATTAAAGAAGAAAGCAAGAGAGATTATAGACTTGGCAGTTGTACCCATTTCCGGAAGAAGCAGATCTAGTGCAGTGGCTCTGCTCAAGAGAAACAAGCAGAAGAAGCAGATCTGATGTAGTCGTGGCCCTAAGAGAAATAAAGAGAAACTTTCGCTATCTCTCGAAGCTTTCTGAAGAGAAGAAGGTGAGGTCTGGGTTCTTATACACCATAGTACACGACGTCGTTTCTCGCAGCAAACTGAGTTGTCACTCAAAATCTCTCTTTGGATTGATTTTTCCAAGTTCTAACCATACAAAAAAGTGCACGTCATTTGGCTCATACTTGTACTAAAGTTGAGAAAAAGTTATGGATTCCAAAGAGGCCAGCTCTGGTTCCTAAACAGAATGGAGTTGGCATTAAAAAGGTGGCTGATGATCATGTGGGAAGTGAGCCTATTGTAGTGAATAAAGAGCAGTGGAATGTTGTAAAATATGCTAGGAAAACTCCGATTTCAAAGACTTTGTTCAAAGAAAATGAAAGGCATTGGACTATTCATTCCATTTGCTGGCCAGAGCTGATGGTAGGCATGAATCAAGTGAGGAGAGAGGATCAAGCCCTTATTCTCAGTCTTTGCAAAAAGTTATTGAATATGCTTTGAATGAGAGAGTGATAATCTCTTGAAGGATAATAGGAAAGGAAAAATGGGAGGGGAGGAGGAGATTTTAATGAGAGGGTTTACTCCTACTGAATGAATTTTCTTATTTGGAATATTAGGGGTTTAAAGCACCCCTCTAAGCAGAAGGAGGTTAGAGACATGATTAAGTTGCACAAAATTGGACTAATCTGTTTAATTGAGACTAGGCTGATAGGATCAGAACTTTTATTGTTTCTGATTGGGATTATATTTTCAATTATGATAAGCATTTTTTGGGGAGAATATGGATTTGATGGAAGAAGACAAATTATGAAATTACTTTTATTAATAAGTGTGAGCAGAGTATTTCTTCATTAAGTCTATTCAGAATGGTATGTGTTGGTTTCACTCTTTTGTTTATGGAGCTAACAAGGGAGTGGATAGAAAGGTGCTGTGGGCAAATTTAGTCTCTATGAAAGTTAAGGTGGCCAATAATCCTTGGTTGCTTTGTGGAGATTTTAATGTTGTGAAATCCTTAGCTGAGAAATGGGGATCGGATAGATTGAATTCTTATGAAGAGGAGTTTGGTAAATGTTTAAATGATATTGAAGTTTTGGATCTCAATTTTAGTGGCTGTTTTTATACTTGGACAAATAAGAGTGAGGAACCTCGGTTTGTTGCTAGAAAGCTTGATCAGGTCTTAGCGAATGAGCATTGGATGAGTGGTTTTGGTAGTACCATTATGGATTTTAAATCTGGAGGCATCTCAGATCATTCTCTTGCTATCATTTCAGTAGGGATTTTGAAGAGTTTTGGTCCTAAGCCTTTTAAATTTTGTAATTATTGGTTGGAGCATAAGGATTTTTCAGACTGGGTTAAAGAAGCTTGGAGTATTCAAGTTGATGGTTATCCAATGTATCAGTTGTATGTTAAAATGAGATCTGTTAAAGCTATGTTAAAAAATCAGAATGTGGCTTGTTTTGGGAATTTGAGGTAAAAGGTTTTGCAGGCTAGGAAAAATCTTGAGATAGCTCAAAAAGATGTTATTGCTTCTTTTGGGAGGGCTGATTGTTTGTTTAAGGAGAGGGAGTGTCTCTATGCTTTTATTTCCATCACAAAAGTTGAAGAATCTTTTCTAAAGCAAAAGGCTAGAAACCATTGGTTGTAATTAGGGGATTAAAATAACAGTTTTTTTCATCGCTCTCTTAAGGTGCAGTAAGCTAAGAATACTATTACTCATTTATGGGATGAGCAGGGGCAAAAAGTGGAAGATGTGGAACAAATCAAGCTGTTGGCTAAGAATTTTTATAAGAAGCTTCTTGGTACTAATCAGATGGTATTTAATGAAGCAAAGGTTGCTCATGTTAGACAGCTGATTCCTAGGGTTATTTCTACTGACAAGGCAGTTTTATTGGATAAAGATGTTACGGAAGAAGAAATTAGAGACACCATTTTTCATATGAAAGCAAATAAGGCCCCTGGTCCGGATGGTTTTTCTACTGAATTCTTTAAGGCTGCTTGGCCTATTGTTGGTAAGGAGGTGGTGAAAGCTATCAAGAATTTTTTTTTCTCTCTGGTATGTTATTGAAAGAAGTGAATGCAACAATCATCACTTTGGTTCCTAAGAAGATAAATCCTTCCTCTATGGGGGATTTTAGACCTATTTCTTGTTGTAATGTCATTTATAAATGTATTACTAAGATTCTATCAAATAGGATGCTGCCTTTCTTGGGTGATTTGGTTGGAATGAATCAATTAGCTTTTATTCCTTCTAGAAGTATCTCTGAAAATGTTTTTCTAGCTTAAGAAATTGTCAGAAATTATCACAAGGGAAATGGGAAACCTAGATGTACTTTGAAGATTGATCTTATGAAAGCCTATGACTCAGTTAATTGGGAGTTTATGATTTACTGTCTTCATTTTTTTGGTTTTCCTGAGAAGTTTTTAAGTTGGATTAAGGAGTGTATCACTTCTCCTAAATTCTCTATTTGTTTGAATGGTACATTGATTGGATATTTTGAAGGTAAGAAGGGTCTACGGCAAGGAGACCCTTTGTCCCCTTATTTGTTTGTCCTAGCTATGGAAGTTTTTTCTAGAATCATGAAGGTATCTACTGGTACTGATTCTGGTTCCAAGTTCCATCCCTATTGCTTTAAGGTGAAGCTTACTCATTTATGTTTTGCTGATGATATTCTTCTTTTTTCTGAAGCTAGCTTGAGTTCCATAAATGTTATTAAGGCTACTTTGATGGAGTTTGAAGATTTGTCTGGTCTAAAGGCTAATCCTTCGAAGAGTACATTTTATTGCTCTGAAATTTGAGAAAGGGTTAAGCAAATTTTATTGAGTTCTATGCAGATGAAGGAGGGGAAATTGCCTGTGAGATATCTTGGAGTCCCTTTAATCTCTTCTAGGCTTTCTTCTGCTGATTGTGGGGTGCTTTTGGAGAGAATAACTTGGCGTATTGATTCTTGGTTATGTAGAAATTTGTCTTATGCAGGAAGGCTTCAACTTCTCTCTTATGTGTTATACAGTTTGCAAGTCTACTAGACTAGCATTTTTATTCTTCCTAAGAAGGTTATAAATGCTATAAAGCAGAAATTTAATAGGTTTCTGTGGAATGGGAAGGATGTTGAGGCTGCAAAAGCAAAAGTGGCTTGGAATGATATTTGTTTTCCTAAGAAAGATGGTGGTTTGGGGTTGAAGAGAATTGATGTCTAGAATAAAACTTCTATGCTTAGACATATATGGAGTTTGTTTGCTAGATCAAGTTCTTTATGGGTGGCTTGGATTAAGGAAAATTTTTTGAAGAAGAGAAGTTTTTGGAGTGTTAGTATTCCTCAGAACTGCTCTTAGTGTTGGAGGAAACTTCTCAGGTTAAGGGATATTGCTAAGAAGTTTATGAGGTTTGAGGTTGGGGATAGGGAAAATATACATCTCTGGCTGGATTTTTGGCATCCTGCTGGCATTCTTCTTGAGAAGTATGGGTTTAGAGCTATTTATGATGCTCAAAGTAGAGTGGAGGCAAGGTTATCTTCTGTTATACATGATGGAGTGGTTTTGGAGGTCTGCTAGGTCTGAAGCCTTGGTGGATATTCAATCTTGTCTTAATGAAATCAGATTGGGCCATTGTGATAATCCTATTTGAACTGCCTCTAGGAAAGGTATCTATGTAAGTTCAAATACTTGGGAGGCTCTTAGGGAGAAAAGGGATCAGATTGAGTGGTGGAGATTAGTTTGGTTTCCTTTAGCCATTCCTAAGCAAGCTTTCATTTTATGGCTTGCCATGAAGAATAGGTTGGTTACAGGAGTAAGGTTGTTGAGTTGGGGTTATAGAGGTGATATACAATGTTGTTTCTGTAGGAATCAAATGGAGGGCCGAAATCATCTATTTTTTGAATGCAGTTTTTGTTGTAGAATTTGGAAATTTTGTATGACTAGATGTAGAGTGGCTAATCCCCCTATCATATGGGAGGATATTCTTCAGCTATGGTGTAGTTCTTGGAGATGTAACACTCTTAAAAGCTTGTTGTGTAGACTTGCTTTAGGTTATGCAGTTTATAACATTTGGTGCCTAGAAATGAATTAAAGCATGCAGGCCATCCAAGCACTGAGGAGCAGATATTGAAGAAAGTTTTGTGGGAAGTTTGAGCTAGAGTTGCTGGGAAAGGAATGTTCCCAAGGACTAGAGAGAATATTTTACTCTGCTCCTTATGGAACTTGTCTGAAATTCTGCTTTGTTGATGAGTTGTTGCAGGGTTTTGTGGTTTGGTTTCCGGTTTGAGGATTATTTGTTCCTCTGTAAGGTTTCGTTGCAGGTTTTATATGTGACCTGTAAGGGTTAGGGTGTTTGTCTTTTGTTTTTTGCTATGTTGATGTTTCTATTTTGAGGATTTTGTTTAGTCCTTTGTAAGGGTTGGTTGTAGATGGGTCTTGGCTTGTAGCTTGGAGTTTTTCTGATTGAAGTGGCCTTTATATAGGTTTTTCAGTCTGTTTTTCCAGGCTTGTATGAATAGTTGATGTGTTTTTATGGTTTTTTAATAAAGGTACTTATTCATAGTAAAAAAAAGCACACGTGTCAATTCTTATGTAATCGTGATTTTTGTATTGCACCTGTAAATGACCTTTTTGCCCTTTCTTCATCTCGAGGATGCAGAAGAGTACCTGCTCCGCTCCACTCTGCAGCTCCTTCTCTTCTCCCCCAACACAACAATGACTCTTCCTCTCTCCGATTTTAGATTTATCATGAATTCATGTTTCCCATTTCACTCAACCGATTCTTTTTTTTTTTTTCTTTGGTTATTTTCGCCATTATACAGAAGAGCTTGAGCGCGTATACCTGCTCCGCTCCACTCTGCAGCTCCTTCTCTTCTCCCCCAACACAACAATGACTCTTCCTCTCTCCGATTTTAGATTTATCATGAATTCATGTTTCCCATTTCACTCAACCGATTCTTTTTTTTTTCTTTCGTTATTTTCGCCATTATACAGAAGAGCTTGAGCGCGTATTTCGTGGTGCTGGGGGGACGAAACGTCGGAGTGGTGGACCTTCGCGAACAAGCTGTGGGATAACGACTCGGTTCGGGTGAACGGGTCTTCCAACCCGCTGCTAGCGGATGGTGGGCTCTCGACGATGATTTCGGGGCCATTGCCACCAGACCCTTCGCTTATTCACGCTTTCAAGGTCATTGCCACCGTGTCTGACAGCTCTCTCTCTCTCTCTCTTTGTTTCTTGTGTAATGGCGATTTCGTGTTTGGCTGGAGAGAAAGTGAGGGAAAATGAGCGTGTAGAACTCACACATTTGCTACCAAGATGTTTAATCATTTTGGTTTGAGTTGTCCTTGCATTTTTGGGGGATTTGTTTGATGGATATAGTTCTTTATGTGACTATTAAAGTTTACTGAGAACTGATAGGTGACAAAGGTTAAGCAATTTTAGGTTGGTAGTATTGATATGCTAACTTTCAAAGGCACAGCTATTGGATGCCTGAATAATGAGTATGAACTAACTTATATTTCACTTTTTTCACACTTTCATTTAGGGTTATAACTTTTGGTGCTTTGAGTGGTTGAAGTTATTGAAAATGATCTTGGAAATGAAAATGCGTATTTTATCATCATTAAGGCTAAACTTGCTAATCAATGTAGTATGCTCTGCTGTGAGGGTCCTTGTAGTTTAGTGTATTCTTGCAATCTTTGTTGATTGGTATCGTTTTTCTCTGCTATCATCCATATTGATAGAGCTTTTCTTCTCCTTTTAGAGCCTTTACTTGCATAAGATTAAGAGTGCTCCTTGTCATTGATACTTTTTCTTGGATACCAAGATTAGGAGATTTGTTGAATAGCCTCCTCATTGTGTGCACAACAAAGCTAAGTGATTATCAAGTTTCCACTTTAAACTCATGTCTCATGGCCCTTACAATAGGCTTCTAAAAGGCCGTCACTGAATTGGTGAGGATGGGTGGGCTTTAGGGAGGAGTTAGGTTCTTGTTTATACCTTATATGTACTTCTGTCTTGTGTTAATTCAGGGTTTTTTGTGAGATTGTTGCAAAGCATAAATTAGGATATTCCTAAGGATAGAGATATATAATCTAAGTTTTAATGTTGAAATGCACAAGGAATTTGTGCTTTTTCTTGCTTATTGCTTCTTTTTTCCGTTTTCTTGGTTTTCAACATCATTTCTTCTTTCTTCTTTTTCACCTCTGGTCCCCTGCTTCCTCCCTTTGACATTATCTCTTGTGCCCTATATTAGTGTAAAATTATAAATTAGATTCCATTGATATTTGAAGTTTTGATGCTTAGTTGTCGATAATGTTGGCATGATTTCTTGAAATTAGACATAATGTTCCGTAAAATTTTTGCAAATAAATTTTTTCGTTTGGGTCTTCTGTTTATGGTTCACCTGATCTTCTTGATCCTCGCAGGGATTTGATGTACATAGTTTTTGTCCTCTTCTCAGAAGTTAAGGTAATCCATTTCATTGTTATTGCTATCGCTTTTCTTTTTGCTTTTGTCATTGTCGTTAAGGGTGCCCTAATCTGCCTTGGAGAGAGGGAGGCAGGGTGCTCCCACACTGAAGTCATGCTTTAATGATTTTAACTGCAGATCTACTTATTCTTTTTGCTGGAGCACAGATTTGTCCACAATCTAGTGTATATTTTGGCCACTTCCCAGTCAAAATAAATTAAAAACTATTTGGTTGAGGCTTTCTAGTGCCTCCTATCAGTGGAATTTTATCTTCCACAGAGTGGTTCGTGATTGGGAGATCCATCTCTTTACCTCTCTCTACACTTTGTTGTATTCCATTAGAGTAAGACTTGGTGCGGAGGACAAACTCTATTGGATACCTTTTAGGAGAGGGTTGTTTGATGTTCGATCTTACTATAATGTTCTTGTTCCCCATGACAACACTTCTTTCCCTTGAATGAGTATTTGGTGGAATAAGGATCTCTTGAGAGTTGCTTTCTTTGCTTGGTTGGCCGCCTTAGGGAAGATCCCCACTGTGAACAATCTAAGGAAACAACATGTCAATGTAGTTGAGTGGTATTGCATGTGTAAGAAGAATAGAGAGTCAATAGTCTATCTTCTTCTCCACTATGAGTTCGTATGTGTACTTTGGAATACATTCTTCGGCAGTGTGGGACTGGCTTGGGTTATGCCTAGAAGGGTGGTAGACCTCTTTGCTTGTTGGAGAGCGCTAGGGGTTAGGTCCCAATTTGATGCAGTCTAAAAGATTATTCTGCCTTGCCTTATGTGGTGTATATGGGGGGAAAAAGAAACGATTGTAGCTTTAAGGAACATGAGAGAACCTTAGTGGCATTAAATACTTTGTTCTTTAAGACTTTATCTTTGGGCCGCTGCCTCAGATTCTAGCTTTTTGAATTTTCTTGTATTCTTAGATCTCTTCTCCACTTCTAGCTATACTTCTCTCTTATATATTGAGAGCAAGCCATTTCACACGGAAGACTATGGATGGCCACTCAAGCAAGGACTGGGGGGTAGAAGAACTGCTTCCTTCAACATAATTACTAGCAGCACCGGAGCTGCGTGGGTAGTTAATTACTTCTTATTTACAATGTTGCTTGTTGTTGAATGTTTCTGTGCATAAATATCTACTATAATTGGTATTCATTTTTAGGAGAGTATACCATATTTAACGGCCTGACTAATTGATGAGTACCATTTTGTGGTCGAAGAGGCTGTTGGAAAAGTTCTTCTGAAACTTAATGGCAAATCTACTAGAATGGCCTTTTGAAGAAGGCAACCTGGCAGGAGACCAAAAATGCTATTGAGTTTTGGAGTATCAATCCTGTACCCTTGGACTTTGCAAGTGTTATTTTCTGTTGTTTATTGAATGAGTATGTAGGGAATGCTTTCTTATCATACTTCATGATGCAAATATATATATCATTTTCAATCTGTCAATGCTCAGGGAGGAGTCCGAGGGCAAGCTTAAGGCATTTTGGGTTACACTGAAGATGATGTGGTGTCTACTGATTTCATTGGTGATAGCAGGTAGATTATTGTTTTTAATGTAATATCTTATAGTTGTTTGGCTTAGCGTTTTGGAGAATCTAAATATCTATAATTTTATCTTTTCTTGAAAATGAAGCCCTAATTCTACTTGTAACCATGTTAAACTTCTGGTTTGAAGAGCCAGTAAATGCAATTCTATGACAGTACCTATTGTTTTCTGAGTGAATTCAAAGGTTTACAGATGGGTTTCTTAGTTTTTATTTTTTTATTTTTTATTTTTATTTTTTAAATCTCTTGCAAAGCATTGAAATAATTATATATTGAGCAATCATTTTTCATCCATATATGAAGTTGTCATTGGCTTGGCTTAGACTGAAAATCAATTAGGAACAGAGGCTTGGCCAACTGAAAACAAGAAAGTGAGAGAACTGTTTCATCTACAAGTAGATGCATCCAATATATATAAATATATATATATATTGTAAAAAAATAAAAAATAAAAAATAAAATATATATATATTGGAATATGCTTACCATACACCAATGGTTCTTATTATTTGGCTTTAAAAGGTTAAATGATATCAGCAAAAAAAAAAAAATGGTTAAATGATTTAAAACATGAAGGAACAGAGGGTATGTGTCAAGATTAATTCTTTGACACCTGCTACATTATACATTTGCACGGTTTTGCCTATTATACATTTATACTAAATATCTAAAGAAAATAATTTTAAAGGGAAAAACAAAATCAGTTACCGATGACAACACTCACTTATGTCAAAAAATAATTTATATGTTGCGACTTAGCTACTTGAGCAATGTGAGTTGCTGCACTTTGCCCTTTCTGGTGCAATTGAAGCTTAAATGTTTTGAATGCTCTTCCTCTTGAAAAGGGGTATTTTGTCAAAAAGGTTCAATATATAAGTAGTATATGAGACATTTGTCTAAATCAAACAGTCTATTTTTTATTAGATTGTCTGATCTACGGTCTAACTTAGTGTTTATAAATTTAACGGCATTTGTAAAATTATTCATGCCTCAATCTTTGTAAGAAGGGGAAACTTCTTATGACATTTTTCCTTTTATCATTGACCAAATACCCATGGCATGTCTCTCGAGAACATGCATATTGGGACATGGTGGACCAAATTTGCTTACAATTTTCTTCAACTAATTAGATTACTGCTTAAGGTATAAGTTGAAAAATGGTGCATTTAAGTTTGACTATTTGTGATAAAGATGGAGACAACTCCATACATTATGTCCCCATCGATTGATGCCATTAATTCCTTTGGTGCTTCTTCCCTTTGTGAAATGTAAGACCAAGGAGCCATTACACTGACAGCCTTATGATCAAACCTTTGACTGGGAGAGCTAAGAGAATGGGATAATTATCAATTGCACTGATAACAACAATCATCTCTTTCGAAAATGCAAATTAAACTATGTGTAAAGAAATCTAATTGGGTATCATAATCCAATTCATTTCAATCTCTTTTCCCTCTTTTTTTTTTTCTTTTGGGATGTTATTGGGTACAACGAGATTGTTTATTGCATGTGTAATGGATAGCCTCATTTGAGAAATTACCCGGGCCTCATCCTGCTTGAGTAGATGTCTGGCAATTGTTCGAATAGGGTGGGTTTGGATTTCCTCTCACATGAGCAACCTAATTGCACCCGACCTGGATCCCTCGTCTCTTTGATTGAGGCTACTCTCGATATCAAATTACAAATTCTTTTCTTTACTTTTTTTTCGTCTGCAAGCCTGTTATGAACCAAGTGGTTTTGAAGGACATTTTTAAAAACTAATCAAAATAGGATCAAGTTATGAGTTTAGAGTTCCTTGATGTTAATTATTGACAGAGGTGACACTTAAATATTGTTACATTATCACTTATTCTACAGGTTAACTCAAATTCTTCCTGAGCAAAGTCTTAATTCATACAATATTTAATTGAAATAAAAAATAGATAATAAAAATAATATTTATTTTGATACAATGTTAAATCACAATTTATTTTATATATATAGAAACTCGCCCATAATGCAGAGGTGTCTCTTCATANCTTTGTGAAATGTAAGACCAAGGAGCCGTTATGCTGACAGCCTTATGATCAAACCTTTGACTGGGAGAGCTGAGAGAATGGGATAATTATCAATTGCACTGTTAACAACAATTATCTCTTTCGAAAATGCAAATTAAACTATGTGCAAAGAAATCTAATTGGGTATCATAATCCAATTCATTTCAATCTCTTTTCCCTTTTTTTTTTTTTTTTGGGATGTTATTGGGTACAACGAGATTGTTTATTGCATGTGTAATGGATAGCCTCATTTGAGAAATTACTCGGGCCTCATCCTGCTTGAGTAGATGTCTGGCAATTGTTCAAATAGGGTGGGTTTGGATTTCCTCTCACATGAGCAGCCTAATTGCACCCGACCTGGATCCCTCGTCTCTTTGATTGAGGCTACTCTCGATATCAAATTACAAATTCTTTTCTTTACTTTTTTTTCGTCTGCAAGCCTGTTATGAACCAAGTGGTTTTGAAGGACATTTTTAAAAACTAATCAAAATAGGATCAAGTTATGAGTTTAGAGTTCCTTGATGTTAATTATTGACAGAGGTGACACTTAAATATTGTTACATTATCACTTATTCTACAGGTTAACTCAAATTCTTCCTGAGCAAAGTCTTAATTCATACAATATTTAATTGAAATAAAAAATAGATAATAAAAATAATATTTATTTTGATACAATGTTAAATCACAATTTATTTTATATATATAGAAACTCGCCCATAATGCAGAGGTGTCTCTTCATAAGTTTTGGCAAGGCAAGTATTCAGAAGCAACTCACGATGATTGAACTATTGCAAATACACTGGAGCTTTGGCAACCTCCACCTGCTAGCACATTCAAGAGTCTCATTCCCATCTCTATACAAAATATCCCCATCATTACCTTCATCAAAAACGGGATCTCTAATGTCGACTTGCTCTTCTACTGTCTCATCCTCAATCAAGAGATTCTTACCTATTTTGCTAGCAGATTTTCCGCAATCTGTCGATCGAGGACTGAGCTCCTCACATCTGAAACAACATATATTGGAATTGGAACTCTAACCTTATGTAGATTGAGGATTAGGATGAGGCGCTTGAGGACAGGTTCCTCACGCCAAGCATCATGTTCCAACCTTCAGGCACTTTTAGGTTGGTAGTATTGATATGTTGTCTACAAAGCTTTTAGGAAATTACAATGGAATGCTGGTTTTGTTCGATCCTAAGTTAAGATATTATTTCATAAAAAATTTATTCTACCTATCTTTAATATTTATTTTTTAAAACAGATCCTGAGAACACCAAAAGAAACAATAACATTTTTTTAATAATAATATCTTTTAAATTAAAAAAATAATAATAATATGCATTTTTTTTTTTCTAAGCAAATAGTGAATGGGTACTCGAAATCAAAATAGTGGAAAATGGGTATGCTATATAATAACAAATCCTAAATGAAAAATTACAATATTGAAAATACAAACAAATAATAGAAAATTGATAAAAAATGAGCCGATCCTCTTTGAAAGGGTTGCAAAATACGATTATTAAAGCAAAACTAAGGGACATGCTGAAAAGGGCAATAACACTTTTCAAGCCACCACAAGCAAGCAATTGATAAGACAACCAAATAGACGCGGGCGAAAGAAAAACACTTATGGTTTTCGTAACAAAGGAGTATCTTAATTGAGAACATGATCCTCTCCAGTTCATTTGAACTGGATAATATCCAGTTAGTTATAGTAGATGAATTTTTTTGTTTTTTTGTTTTTTACTTTTTTAGATGACAAAAATACCCCTGCACTATAACTAATTAAATATTATCGAGTTTAAATGAACTGGGAAGGATCATAATACGATGATTAATAAATTTCAACCTAATAATATCATGTGTTTGAGTGCAATTTGTTTGATTATAGTTGTGAGAGGCCTTTGATAACGTTGATGCAGTTGTCACGTTTAATTTGCATAAGTTATGCAAGGAAAACGAGGATATCAGCAATGGTGCCGCACATAGTGGGGGAGGGCAACAACACCACTTTAGATGCCCAAGTTAGACAGAGAGAACACAATAACAAAATAAATGGGAAATAATTAAGAACATACTAAAACTAAGAAGATAGAATATGTCATATGCCGATCTTGCCTCACCTGGGAGTGATTTCATGTGCCTTTGTTGGGGAACAAGATCCTCTCCAGTTCAAATGAAATTGAGAATATCAAGTTAGTTATAATGGATGCGTATTTTTTATTTTTCTTTTATTTTTTGAGATGACAAAAATATTACTCCACTATAACTAACTAGATTTCTTTTAGTGACATTACTAGGGATCCCTTTCTCTCTCTTTAAGCCATCAAAGCTTTAAGGAAATTACACGTGACTCATTGTGTTCTATTAGTGTTCTCTTAATCTTACATTGATATTATGGCTTTGTTTTTTTTTTCAACCTAAAATGGTTTCCGTTGGAAAATATTTTTAGAAAAAATAATTTTTCTGAAATTATTTTATGTCAAAAACATTTTACGACATTTAACGCGTGCACGAAAATTGGTTTACAAATTTTAAAATTGGAAACCAATTTACGGTAGTTAATGAAGGATTTTCTAGTCAACAGAAAATTATTTCTATTTGACCACTATTTTACATCGCACTAAATACCATAAAATGCGATAATAATTTTCTAGAAATCATTTTAGGTCGAAAGAAACGGAGCCTATGGGGCACAACAACAAGGAACACCATCAAGCAACGGAGGGATTGGTGAACCTCTTCACAAAGGCGAACCATGATCTCACGGTGGTTCAGCACAGGCTCGAGAAGGAGTTTCAACAGGTGTATCCGGACAAGGTAAGCATTTAATTAGTAAGCAAGAATTTAAGTTGTGAATCTCTTTTTTTTTTTTTTTTTTTGGGGGGGGGGTTGAGACACAAGGTCAGGTTTGGTTGCTGAGGAAACTGTAAAACGTATAGCTATGGAAACTCGACGTTTCTTTCTCCTTTTTTTTTATTAAAAAAAGAAACTCGACGTTTCTCTTCTTTTTTTTAAAAAAAAAAAAAAAAAAAAATTCTATCTAAATTTGAATTGTTTTCTTTCTTTTGAATCATCTATTTTGGAAACGGATTATTTAATTCAGTCCGTCTTTGTAGCCGTAGACACTGTTTGATTGATGGGGAATTCCAGGGTAACTGTTGAAATAGCGAACTTTTCGTCTTCAAGATTTGGCTTCTAAAGATAATATTTGACTCATTCTTTTTGTAAAAATCTGAGATCAACTCTGTTTTGGTTGCTTACCAACACCAGAGTAATTCATTCATATATATAATAGCCATGGCTTACTACAATATACATTACAAAGGAAGTAGATACGACAAAGCACAAAAGGAAACCCACATGTAGGCTAATACACAAAAGGCAAAAGTAAAACCAACTATGGAAAATGAGAAGACTTCTATCTTCGGTTGTCATGGAAGGATGGCTGTGCAGAGTAGTCATTGAACCTCAAAAGCTGGAAAAGGGAGGGGGGTTGAGACACAAGGTCAAGTTTGGTTGCTGAGGAAACTGTAAAACGTATAGCTATGGAAACTCGACGTTTCTTTCTTTTTTTTTTTTTTATTAAAAGAAGAAACTCGAAGTTTCTCTTCTTTTTTTTTCTTTTTTTTTTAAAAAAATATATATATATATTTCTAAATTTGAATTGTTTTCTTTCTTTTGAATCATCTATTTTGGAAACGGATTATTTAATTCAGTTCATCTTTGTAGCCATAGACACTGTTTGATTGATGGGGAATTCCAGGGGAACTGTTGAAATAGCGAACTTTTCGTCTTCAAGATTTGGCTTCTAAAGATAATATTTGACTCATTCTTTTTGTAAAAATCTGAGATCAACTAATATTTGAAAGCCACATGTAGGCTAATACACAAAAGCCAAAAGTAAAACCAACTATGGAAAATGAGAAGACTTCTATCTTCGGTTGTCATGGAAGGATGGCTGTGCAGAGTAGTCATTGAACCTCATAAGCTGGAAAAGGGAGGCTGTATAGAGAGGCTAGTACTGTTCACAGAAAACATGGGGACATGTTTTATGTGAACAGTTGAGCAGTCAATGTAGTCAATCTCCTTGGATCACGGGATTAGATTGAGTCATGAGATTTGTGTTGTTGGCTTGTAGCTGAGAAGGTAGATGGGTCTTGAATCACTTTAACACTTTTTGCGAAGAAAAGCAATGAGTAAAGATAAGATTTGACTTATTCTTTTTGCGAAGAAAAGCAATGAGTAATATGAGTTTTGGATGATTTGCCTAAAAATTATAAGAAAATAAACTTCAAAGGGTCTTATTTTCTTTACTCGGTGGCTCATTTAAAGTCTATATTATTCATTCATAGTGAAACCAAGTAATTGTTAATGTGGGCCTTCCGATTTTCTTTTTCTTTCATCTGGTTACATAGAACCTGAAAAGCATAGTCTTCTCATTTTATCGAACATTTCGTTTGTTTTTGGGTATTACTCAACATGTCGTTATGATGGAGGAAGTTGAAGTTTTTGAATGCTGTCTACAGGCAAACCCGATGAAGTTGGTGTTCTAGGCTGAAGAAGATACAAGAAGATATGTTGACCTTGAAAGAGCAATGTCATGAACTTCTAGCAGCCAAACAGGTACTTTCTTCTTTCAACACTTTGGAGGAAGAGATAAGAATTTGTATAATCTGGGACTGCACAAACTCGCATCCTGGTTTTGGGAAAATGAGATCTCACTAAAAAAAGAATCGATTGTATGAAGCGATGAGTGGGGATTGCTGGTCTATGGTTTTCAAACCAATGAATAAAAATATGGAGGAAGATTAGAAAAGAGAAGGAAAGTGTTTTTTTAATTTAAGTCTTAGAACTTTTTTTTTTTTACCACAAAAAAAAAAAAAAAGTGATGAGGGAGTGGCACTCTGAAGTTGATCGTGCTTGCTGATTTCGTTTTCAGGATTTGATTGATAAGACTCGGACCACTCTTGTTGGGAACATAAGTTTACTGCAGCCGATGCAAGCATCTGTAGGCATCCCCCTCACCAGTGATTCCGATGATCCAGCATTTGCTAACTTCAACCAGGTAGTTTTAGTCCTCCAATTTGTTTAGGTGGAGTCCACTTGCTTGAAATAATGGAGTCCTTGGTCGTAGAAATCAGCAACTCACCTACACCTTTAATGATCAAAATGAATTAAACCTAATTGGAAGGTGAAAGGCATACATCATGAGAAGTTTTGCATAAGAATTGATTGGCTCTATTGTATTTAACACTGCATTTTGACTGCACAACTTTTTCTCTTTTAAGTATGCTCTCACTATCTTAAGTTATGATGGCATTTGAGTTTTAATTACATCATCATTTTTCGAAGTTGGGGATTTCATCTCTATGTGATGTCCAAAAATGTTTTAATTGTATTTTCCAAAAAAAAAAAAAAAGATCACTCGGAAGGTTGTTTTTTTTCCAGGTGGTGTTTGGAGTGTTTGCACTACTTGCCAGCAAGCAACCAAAATATGGGGAGGCTTTTCTTATTTTAGCAAATATCCATGCAAAGATATTTCGGTGACTTTTTTCATGCTGATAAGGCCTAGAGAAATTGATTTTCTTCATTGATTCTCAGCTCATCCACATATGAAGTGTTGGAAGACACACTAATCACCTTTTTTTTTTATCTTTGAATTATGCAGATTGTTGATGAGTGGGCAGTTCAAGTGAGATCAAGGCCAGGTAAGGGTGTATAACCGCAATTGATTTTCAAATTTCTACAAATTATACTAATGGGAGCTGATTGGTGATCCTGCTCCGTCTTGATTTTCTTCTTCATCATTCATGATGGAAATGGTTTAGTTGAGAAAATTGTTTTCATATTACATGTCTGAAATCAACATGGCGTAAATTTCTGATAAAAGAAAAGGATGGGAGGAGGTTTCTACTTTGCTGTATTCATTCCCTTATTTTAGATTTCTATTTGAGCCAATTGAGCCCCAAAATTTATTATGGCATAAGCACTTTCATGGGAAAAAGGTGGGGCAGCCATGATGGGGGTGGGTGGTTAAAGGCTAGAGCTTGTTTATGATCTCTCAAGATACAACCAAATTCGTTTTGAGGCCATATTCAACAAGGGTTCAGCTTTGCATTTGTGATCTATTCTTGTGTGAGTTGGATATTAAAAGGCAATGTTTCTTGTAGGAATTTTATGCCTTTAAGAATTAACTGTCTTTCGTGATGTGCTAGATGAGTGGTTAATGAGTTACTTATGACAAAAAACAGCTAGCAAGTGTTTTTTTAGACTATGTATTGAACAACTTATTTTACTATCTCAGGGGATGATGAGAGGCATGAATCAGATTCTCAGGATATTAACAAATTACTCTTCTTGGCTATAGTCCAAAGCAACTGAACATGCTGGAAAGGGTTGGGTGCCAAGCATCATGATCCAACCCCCAGCCACTTAGAGGATTTGAAATTAGGGAACAATAAGGTAAATACTTTAGTGTGACCAAAAACTTGTGTACATTATTTGATATTGATTTTGTTGAATTTAGTTGATTTCATGTAATATCGAATGTATGATAATGCATTATACTAAAAAAATTCTTCTATTTGTTTTAACTTTTGCTACAAAATTAATTTTGATAGGTTCGGCACCACAAGGACATTTTAGTCATTTTCACAAGGATTGATTTTACATTTTCTCCTTAAAAAAATTACTATAGTCTACAAATACATTTACCAACTAGTGAACTAATTACTTCTAAGAATAATTTACGGAAGGAAGAAATCATGTATGCCATCTAGAGGTGTAAACGAGTCGAGCTTGAGGGAGCTTCCTTGTTTGAGCTTGGCTTGTTTAAATTTTACTCGAGCTTCCCTTGTTTGGGCCGCTCCTTTTCACCATCTTTTAGTGCATGCTTTCTTGTTGTGAAGCCCGCTTGTTGCATTTGTCGTTTAGGTTTTTTCTTTCGAAAAGCTTTGCCTTTATTAACTACTATTCATGGCGGTATCAATTCTCAGAATAAGTAAGTCATTTATTTGACCCATTGCTAATAGATTTAGGTGATAAGTCTATTTGGGTTATTCGCCCTTTATTTTTATTGTTTATATAATTTTCCCTTTCCCTTTTCCTAAATTGGATGGAAAAAAGAAGAAGCTTATAATGAAAAAGTGAATGTCTTTTTCTAGTGACATATTCTTATCTCAAAGAATGTAACTTGTCTATAGCAATTAAGGAAAAATGATTTGACTGAGTTCGAGTTTGTGTTGCTTAAAAAATATCTATTGGGTCAAGTATCCCGAAGGACTTGGAAAAAAACAAAAAGCTTAAGTATTTTGAAATAAAAGACAGATCCTAATTAATCAGTATAACCATAAACAACAAAAATAAGAGAACAATAAATAAACAAACGGCAACCTATATTTCAAAGAGATGGAAATGGTATTTGTGGTCTGTAAATAAAAATAAGATTTGATTTGTTTCCAGTTAGGTTTCGTTTATTTCGACGTAAAATGGTTTCCAGAAAATGATTTTGCATTTTACAGTGTTTACTGCAAGGTAAAATAGTGATTAACGAAAAATATTTTCCTGTTAATTGAAAATTCTTTTTTAAATTTCGAAAAATGGTTTATGGTTTTGAAAACCGTAAACTACTTTGAGCATGCCATCCTCAAATCGACAAACCCTGCCAAGACCTGCCTATGACCTTGCCGAGACCCAATCGAGACTTGATTGGAACTTACCCAAGACCCACTTGGGACTAGCCCTTCACATTGTTTGGTAAACACTTTACTAAAAACTCTTGTTTGGTAATGTTTCCAAAAATTTTAAAATACTAAAACACTGGTAGTTGTGCGATGGCCACCATGTTGCCAAATAAACATTGCGGTGGTAGCCTGCCATAGTGGAGCTACATTTTTTTTAAAAAAAAAAATTATAATAATAATAATAATTTTTTTTTTTTTTGTAAAAATATATCTCAATTATTTATCCCTTTAAATATATATATATATCTCAATTATTTATCAAACCAATTTTCATTTATGAACCTCAAACACAACATTTTCAAAAAAACGTGACCCCCACCAAATTAATTCTTAATTTTTTTTCTTTTTAAAACCGAAAATCATTTTCAAAACTTTACTTTCAATGTTTTTTTATTCATTATCCAATAACAAGTAAATGAAACTTGACTAATAATATTACAAAAATTATGATTTAATGAAAAAAAATATATATTAAAAAAAAAAATGATTTTCTGTACTCACGGTAAACACCGAAAAATGTTTTCGGCAGAAAACATTTTCAAGGAAAATGGCTTTCTTAAAAATATTTTTCAATAGAAACTATTTTACGTCAAAGTAAACCTAGCCTAAATTATAATTTAAGAATAAATGTTCAATCGAATTATGTCAATAAACATCCAATTAATTCCTTTAAAAACAATAGATTTCTTGATTACTCAAAAAAAAAAAAAAAAAAAAAAAAAAAAAAAAA
>CM017321.1:12041594-12081757 GCA_006937295.1 Carpinus fangiana | reverse complement strand
TTTTCTAACGTCTCTTGCAAGCCGACACATAGAGAAGTATCATACAAGGAATCACATGGCCACCATGCTTATCCATTTGCATCACAAGCAACACTTGCTCAGTACTGTAGTGTTGTGGAAAATTAAGCAGTTGAAAGGTCACCTTAGAAAGCAAAATAAGACAAGGAAAATCCCAACAACTGTTTCAATATAATCAACCATGACACTGTCTGTTGACGTCACAGAAACCACAAAGTTGTTCAATATTTTACCTGTAAACGTACGTTTGACTCAAAATTAAGCCAATTCTCAATAATGGGTTCTACTCAAAATTTGTTTCAAACCAATTTACAGGGAGAGTTTATATATACATAGTTACTTAAGATACTAACAATATTTCATTAGCTGACCTCTTTGACACTCATCTGATAACCTTTTCTTTTTTGATGACTTCACTCATTTATAAGTATTCAATGGTGATACATACTCGTCGCCCCTTCTGACTCGACACCAAATTGCAATTCCTTTAATCTCATATTCAACAATTTGTGTCCAATCTCATATTTAACAAGGTGGATAGCTTTGATGTCAAATGACACAAACTTTAGATAGACTTGAAAACCAGTTTGCACGGTGGACAGCAGCTGGCAGCGAAGCAGTAGGCGGTAGAACCCAGTTCTAACCCCTAGGGCCGAAAGATCTTGGATTCGATTCTCTTCACAAATACTCCAAATATCTCCCCTCAAACTCTAGGTTTGGGAAAAAGAAAGGGAATTTTTTTTTTTTTTTTAAGTCCGCCGAAAAAGTCACTGGAAGGGGGCCGAAGTGGGCGGCTATCAACGACAGCTGGTGGCTGGAGGTAGCTGCTGGACCCAACATATTTAGGCTTATGACTTGTATTGGGCCGGTTAAACGGGCCAATATTTTGGCAATAACTCATGGACCATTTAAAACGATTGACCCACAATGAAATGACCCGGGTCTAACCCACTAAACCGAGTTGACTATTTGGATCGGGTTATAGGAATTGACTTGGTTGGCCTATTCAGCTGAACTGAGTAAGATCCTATTTGTTTCGAATCTGAGTGAGCCAGGTCTAACCCATTGAACCCGGTTGATTGTATTGGACCGGCTTGGAACAAATATTGGGCTACGTCGGGTTGTGAAACCGAACCAAAATGAGACCTGTTGGTCGAGTTGACGGATTGGATTGCCAAATCAATGGATCTGGGTCTAACCCACTGGACCGGATCGATGGTTTTAGGATTGGTTTTAAACCCGAATGGATATTGGCCGAATGGAAACCGGTTCGGACCGGTTTAAAACCAGTTTTGGAAGCCTTGGATGGATCTGATTTAAAAATGATGGATCCAGATAATTTTGATTTTTTTTATCTGACACGCGGCAGAGGCTAGGGCTGATGTGGCGAGCACTTTGAAGGACACATGGCAGCTGAAGATAGGAGAGGAGCGTCTAGCACCAGCATAAAAGGCCACGCACTATGTGTGCATCTCATGCGCCAGGAGAGTTGATTGGCACGTGCAGCGCGTGGGCTTCACAAGCCCATGCGCAGTACCTTTGGTCGAAGCGTGGTGACGCATCGATGACCCAATGGCGACGATATGGACAGAAATGAGACCACCGGTGACAGATCTATCGAAAGCAAATACCATGCTGATCCACTAGACGTGGCGACTCGTGGAGGAGCGGCAGTAGCACGTGGAGGAGCAAGGAAGATCCGACAGTTTCTATAAATGGCGCGTGCATCGCTAGAATCGACTAAAAATGCACAGATCCATCGTTCTGTGGCCAAGACACCACTTTTGGTGGTTATTTGGCTAAGAGGAGGCACGGTGGCAGTGGGTTGTCATACAAACAAAAACAAACTGAGGCGCGTGGCATCGCGATTGGCTTGGGCAGGACTGCCGAATGAGCATTTTAAGTGGAAAACCGTTTGAAAGCATACAGACGACTTGATTTGGGAGGTCGCCGAAGGGAGTGTCGGATTTTGAGTAGAAAATCGCTTGGCGGCACGCCGACAACCAGATTTGGGAGGTCGCCAGAAGGAACCCAGGATTGAAGGCTAATGACGGCGCGCAGACAACTGGAATTTTGAGGTTGTCGGAGGGAGCGCTGAAAAATGTCAAAGACGTTTATTGGAAGCCAAAGAAAATGGCTTTGATACCATGTTGAATATATTATAAAGTGGAAGAATGAAATAGGGAAAAAAAAGAGAGAGAGCGGAAACATATATAAGGACTACATTGTATTGAGTAGTATATGTTATTATATGAATACAGATGCCTCAATATACAGAGAGGCTATGAGTGATAAACAAGAAACATAAACTAGCATTGGTTTTTACATATTTATTATGTCTATGGCTAGATCATTTGGATTAGGGTTCTCTCGTTTTTCTCCCTAACGCTGCACCCAGGGAAGCCCCCCTCCCACCCACCCCGCGGTGAGGGAAGGAGGGTTGGCCGCTTGCTGCCTCCCTCCTCCCCTTCGTATGTTCTTACTCCGGGAGCCAACAATTTACATGATGTCCCCGGCCTGGACTGCCTCCTCCCTTCCCCTTCCCCTTCCCTGCTACCCCTTACCTTTTGTTCCGTTTTTGTCCTTGGTGGGGATCTCTGGTGTGTTGCTTTCGTAGATTTGACTATCTTGCTGCTCGACGTGGGTGCTGATTTTGAGAGGTTTCATCCAAACTCTCCCCCCGATTTTCTTGTTTTGTGTTCTTCGCCGATCTCCTTCACCCGCTATGCCGCCCACCGTCTGCTGCTGGATCTTCCTCGTGCCCCTTGTGATGTGCTCCAAAGCCCTTGCCGTGATGGTTTTCTGGCTAGCTAGCAATCAGTTTCGTTGCCCTCCGTTCACTGGTTTCAGGCTTATCTAGCGTCCCCACCGCATCAAGCCTCCTTCGTCCCCTACCAGTGTTAGTCTCTAGCGTGTGCACAATCAGAAACCTTGCTGTGTCGGCTTTACTTTTAGTTGTATTTCCTTTGTACCATTTTTTAGCACTCTTTTATTTCTTATTATTGCTTGTAATAATGCTCTGCCTCTCTGGTTCGTTTGGATCCCCTTTAGTCCTTACCTGTGTGTCGTGGATGTATATGTTAACCTGGCCTTTGGGTCGAAGAGGAATAATGATCTAAACTACTGTGTTGTGGATGAATCTGTATCCTGGCTTTCCAGCCGAGGAGGATGAGCAAGAGGTTTTACCACTTTGGGCCGTGGAAAAAATGCTTCTTATGCACCTGATGGCGTCTGCTTTGTTCAGAAGAATTTAAACCTATCAAGCATAATTGATTTTAAACCTGTTTTTTAGTCTTGGGGTAGCGGATGTCTTTAGGGTTTGATTTTGCTTTTAGAGTTTTCTCTGTTTGTGGAGTTGTTTGGGTTTCTGTCTATGACTTTGTAGCTTAGGCTACAGTTACTTTAGGGCTTGCCCTGTAATTATAAGAACTTTCGCTTTCGATTTCTATGAATGAGAATGAGTTGTTTTCCCTGAAAATATATATATAAGAAAACAATAATTAACTTAAAATAATATCAAATATTCTAACATACTTTATTTTCTAACGTCTCTTGCAAGCCGACACATAGAGAAGTATCATACAAGGAATCACATGGCCATCATGCTTATCCATTTGCATCACAAGCATCACTTGCTCAATACTGTAGTTTTGTGGAAAATTAAGCAGTTGAAAGGTCACCTTAGAAAGCAAAATAAGACAAGGAAAATCCCAACAACTGTGTCAATATAATCAACCATGACACTGTCTGTTGACGTCACAGAAACCACAAAGTTGTTCAATATTTTACCTGTAAACGTACGTCTGACTCAAAATTAAGCCAATTCCCGATAATGGGTTCTACTTAAAATTTGTTTCAAACCAATTTACAGGGAGAGTTTATATATACATAGTTACTTAAGATACTAACAATATTTCATTAGCCGACCTCTTTGACACTCATCTGATAACCTTTTCTTTTTTGATGACTTCACTCATTTATAAGTATTCAATGGTGATACATACTCGTCGCCCCTTCTAACTCGACACCAAATTGCAATTCCTTTAATCTCATATTCAACAATTTGTGTCCAATCTCATATTTAACCAAGGTGGATAGCTTTGATGTCAAATGACACAAACTTTAGATAGACTTGAAAACCAGTTTGCAATGACAGGATTTGATTAAAATTATTCTTAAGTCATATGGAACATTTATTTAGGTGACAAATATTCATGGGAGAACTTCATAAAATAAAAGAGAAAATTATTTTGGGTGGTGTTTGGTAAAAGCATTCCGTGGGGTAGATAATGTGCATATTGGCATGGATATCGTGCATCTTTTGTCTTTTTCTTAAAAAACCAACAAACAAAGTCAAACCCATTATTTTAAATTACTGAAATACCCATTTCATAAGTTTTATGTTTCTCCACCAATCTCACACGAACGACTTTTTTTTGGCAGCAGGGCTTAGATCACCATTATCGGTTAACTAGAAAAAAAGTTGGGCTCAGATTTGCTTCTTTTCTAGGTCTAACAAAAGGAAGCACAATGGTGCAGATTATGTGAAATCATCTCTCTGCGAATTAAGCCATTGAACGGAGCCCATTTTCGACTACTACAATGGCTGAGTGGTCGTCGTGGTGGGCTTGACAACCAAAACGGCTGATGGGTCGTCGTCTTCACGCAAGAGTTTTTCCCTATCAAGAACTAGCACTGTTTTCTTCGCTTCCTCTTCCTCCATGCATAGAATGCTCTAATTGAAGAGTCTCTTTTCTTTTCTGAGCACACAAAGACGGCTTTGGTTGATTGTCGACCGCTCTCTTTGCGCCTCTCTCTCTCTTTGCTTTTTTGCAGGGGTGAAAATGGAGGGAGAAGAGCAGGGGTGAAGATGGAGGGAGGAGTCTGGTCGTCTGGACAAAAAACAACAAACAACACAAAGTTCGGAAATTAGATGGTAAAATCATCTTTTTATGCCTGACAAAAAATTTGAAAATAAAACCATTGTCTGGTCAAAACGTATGACAGGTCAAAACACGCACAATATCCACGCCGAACGCTTTTACCAAACGAACCCAAAAGAAAAGCAAGAGAAGTCGTGGCTTGTTCCTAGTGCACCAAGGGTTCATTTAGTAAAAACTTTCGGTGTGGATATTGTGCGCGTTTTGACCAGCCGTACATTTTGACTAGACAAGGGTTTGATTTTTAAATTTTTTGTCAGGCAGAAAAAGATGATTTTACCCTCCAATTTTTTAACTTTGTTTTTCCCTTTGTTGGTTAAGTCCCAGCGAGGTCCCGAGTAGGTCCCGGGCAAGTCCCAGTCAAGTTTAGGGTAGGTCTTGGGCGGGACCCGATCAGGTCCTAGTGGGGTCCAAGGAGGGTCTCCGACGGGTCCCGGTCAGGTCCTAAGCAGTTCTCAGGCGGGTTCCGGTCAAGTCCCAGGTGGGACTCAGTCAAGTCTTGGCGGTGTCCCAGGTGGGTCCTGGGCAGGTCCCAACAAGGTCCTGGGCGAGGTCCCGGGCAGGTCTCGGGTAGGTCCTAAGTAGGTGCCGAGCGGTTCCCGGTCAAGTTCCTATGGGGTCCTAGGTAGGTCTTGGCATGGTCCGTCGATTCTAGAATGAGATGCTTAATGTCGAAAAATGATTTACGGTTTTCAAAACCGTAAACCATTTTCCTAAAATTAAAGAAGAATTTTTGGTTAAAGGGAAATTATTTTACATCATGCCAAACACCTGAAAATGCATAAAACATTTTTTGTAAATCATTTTACGGTGAAACAGCCGTTTGTTTCGACGTAAAATATTTTCAAGAACTCATTTTACAGGAAAATATTTTACGATGAAAACATTTTTCGCTGTTTGGCGTGTGCACGAAAAATCACAAATATTTTTTTTATATTCATAACATAAAAATACTAATATACAATCATTTAAAAAATAAAATATAAAAATGTCCGCCCGGGACTTGACCAGGAGCCGTTCGGGACTTGACCGAAACCCACTCGGGACCTTGTCAGGAGTTGCTTGACATCTAATCGGGTCCCGCCTGAGGCTTGCCAGGGAACTCGAGGGGACCTACCTGAGACTTGATTGGGACCCGTCCAAGACCTCGCCTGGACCTGCTTGGGACCTCGCCAAGACCCACTTGGGAACAGCTCAGGACTTGACCCGAACCCACCCTGGACCTCGCCAGGACCTGACTGGGTCCTGTCCGTGACCTGTCCCAAACTTGACTAGGACCCACCCTGGACCTGCCAGGGACCCGGTCAGTTCCCAGCAGAGTCCCAAGTAGGTCTCAGGTGGGTCTCCTAGTCAAGTCCAGGGCAGGTCACGAGCAGGACCTGGTCAGGTCGCAGGTAGGTCATGAGCAATTCTCTAGCACGTCCCAATCAAGTCTCGGGCGAGACCTGGTCAGGTCCTAGAAGGGTCCTGGGTAGGTCCCGGTGGGGTCTCGAGCAGGTCCCAGGCGGGTCCCAGTCAAGTCCTAGGCAGGTCCTGGGTGGTTCCCGACGAGGTCCCAGTCAAGTCCCGGGCAGGTCTTGTGCGGGTCCTGACAAGGTCCCAGCCAGGTCCTCTGCGTCCCGGTTAAGTCTCAACAGGGTCCTAGGCAGGTGCTGGTCAAGTCTCGTGCGATTCCCAGTCAGGTCCTAGGCTGGTCCTCATAGGGTCTTAGGCGGATCCCAGTCAGGTCTCGGGCAAGTCCCAATCAGGTCTTGGGCAATGGGCGGGTCTCGACGAGGTCCTAGGCGGGTCCCGGGTAGGTCCCGATGAGGTCCCGGGTGGGTCCTAGTCAAGTCCCGGTCAATTTCCTATTGGGTCCTGGGTAGGTCTTGGCATGGTTCGTCGATTCTAAAATGAGATGCTCAATGTCGGAAAAAGGTTTAAGGTATCATTTTCCTAAAATTAAAGAAGAATTTTTTATCAAAGAGAAATTATTTTTCGTTGACTATTATTTTACGTCATGCCAAACACCCGAAAATATGTAAAATATTTAATATAAATCATTTTACGCCAAAACAAACGGACATCTAAAAGAAATCCTAAAGTGCAAAGTCAATGACGTCTGCCATAGGAGAAGAAAGACCAAAACTCTTAACATAAATATTATTATTGGCGTGTAGACTAGGAGTCCCTTTTTCCTTTCTTTATTTTCTCTTTGATTTGAATACTAGTTTGCTGGCCTTGACCAGCTTGTTTACTCAAGTCAAGAAACCCCTTCTTTCTGCAACTGTATTGCATTAAGGAGCTCCGGCTTAGACATGGGAGTTTCTCTCTCTCTCTATATATATAGTCTCTCCCCATTCCTACCAATTGCAGACTACCAAGGGCTCAAGCACAAGCACTGCAATTGTAAGGTTAGAATTTGGTAGATACTGTGTTACATTATTCAAGTATTGCAGGTTTAATTACAAGAGAAGCATTTATTTATGGAAATTATTATTATTATTATTTTGTTTTTGAGAAATAGATGGAAATTAATGATGATTTAGATGGCTAAACATTTGGAGATATAAATGTGAAGGGGCCGGTTCACCCTTTTTTTTTTTTGACATGTCCACACAAGAGAGGAGGAAAATTCGAATTAGTGACCTCCGTTTCATTAAGCGTGATCCCAACCGATTGAACTAGCTCTTGAGAATGTGAAAGGGTCACTTAAGTAACAATGTAACATCAAATACTTGATTTAGTTGATATAATTGATCATTTTTAGTAATTAATGATATTGAGATATCACATTTTCTATGCATGCAGCATTATTGCAAAGCCTTATATATGATCAGTTGAGGAGATGATGGCAAGACTTGTTCCTTCTATTTTCTTTGTTCAACTCATCTTCTTGCTTTTGTGCATGGAAGCACAAGCAGGCCGTCAAGGCCCTACTCCTGATGATGAAGGTGAGGAGACCTTCTTCTTCTTCTTATCATTGATATACACCAAGAAGGCAATAATGCCATCTAGGAGACAGAGTTGTATCTATGCTTGAAATGGAGAGGATCCTTGTATGGTGGGATTTATGCTTAATTCGCTCAGTACGTAGTATCGGGTTTAGCAGCCATAGATAACCCTATATTCATATTTGTCAACTCCAAGTAGACTTTTTTGCACGAAGCTTATAAATTTTTGTCCAACTCCAAGTAGAATCCAGGAAAATTATTAGGAGCCAAAAAACACTTGGCCCCGAATCCTTTCAGGTTGGTGGAAATGGAAATCTAAACATTAAAGCCTCAGCCAAATGAATTAGCTGATCAAGAAGGCGAAACATGTATTAGGATTAGAATTGTACGTGGTAGATTAAAATGTTATTATTTAATAAAATTAAATTATTTAGGATGCATTTTATCATTATTTTTAAATTGATCGAAGTTTTTATGAATTTGGGTGTTATATGCTTGTTATTTTATTGTAATCTATTTAAAAACTTGTGTTTAAATTATATCTAAACCCAATAAATAGCTCAATTAAGGGCAGCATGCAGTTGACTTCTACATGAACCGACAATAGTCAATAGCCAATTAGCCACAAGTCGTTTAAAGATGGCGACCGACCATCACAACCACGTCAGTGGTTACCGACAAAGAGAAAACGACATCTTCACCGTACCGAGTTTTCTCTGTCGTTTTTTCCTCCCCCTTCCCCAGGAAGGAGAGAAGGGAAATCACACCCAAAGAGAGCTTGCATGCCCATCTCGAATGGGTATTTTTCTTCGGTGCTAAAAAACAAATGCTCCAATCTGATGCGCCTGTTGGATATTTTTCAAACACCAAAAATGCCTTGTTGGCTGTTGCTGCTTCCATTTCCATCCAAAATTCCATGACCAATAATATATCATGGAGAAATATTTGTTGTAAACTAGTAGTTACTAAATCATCAGAATTCTTAAGAAAAGCGGCTTAATTTAGAGCATATCATTTTGTGTTTTTCATTTATGTTGTTACATAATATTCTGTTTTCATAATTAAAACAGAGCTTACTAAAAAACGTAACTTTAATAAGATTGATATGCATGTGCATGTGCATGTGCAGTGGAAGCCCTCAGGGAAATAGCTGGACAATTAAGGAAAAAGGACATGAATTTCAGCGTAGACCCATGCATTAATCACGCAAGCATTAACGACGCAAGCTCGGCGACACCACAACCAGACTCGAATTTCGGGCCATTGTTGTACAACAATAGTGTCATCTGCAATTGCTCCTACCCTGGAGGTGTTTGTCATATACAAAGCATGTAAGCTCTCCCTTCCGCTAAAACCCACAGTATTTTTTCTTGATCAATCAATCTGTGTGCTTGGATTGAGAAATGTTATACAGCATTTGTAGCATTTTTGTTTATGTGGCATATTTACATTCACTTTTTCTTTTTTTTTTTGATTTGTTGATTTTGTTGATCACAACTACGGGTTCAGCTAGCTCTGCAAGTGTTGATTTTGTCAAACCCAGCAGTTGGAGGGTTCTTAAACTCATTGTGGTTGGAATTTGGCACCAATGATAACTAAACAAATTTGGGATATGTGCTGGCTTGTGGCTTTCCAATGATAACTAAATAAATGTTTATTGTAGGTTCTGGTTATAGTATATGGTGGCATCAATAAGTTGCCCAAACTAGACTGCTAGACCCTTTTAATATTCTAATCACTGCTCTGTCACCTTTGCTCCGAGTTCCTATTTTCAAAAGTTGGATATTTGATTGGATTATGGTCTAGCTACTTGTAACACTCTTTCCATACAGATTTTTTAAAGGGCAGGATCTTGCTGGAACACTTCCATCAGCACTGGTAAAGCTACCCTACCTTAAGAAAATGTAAGAAGAGCTTTCAATTATTTGCTTTTCTTGTTATCACCAAATATTAGACTTGAAGCTTCTATACTAACAGCACCCTTCTCTCTTGCTGATAGTGATCTCAATAGGAACTACCTTAGCGGTACAATACCACGAGAATGGGCTTCTACACACTTGGACTTTTTGTAAAAGACTTACTAAAGTCTTTTGTTTGGGGTTAGCCAATAAAAGCTAATTATTGAACTAATGAAATGAATCAAGCGCAGGTCCATCAGTGCGAACAACTTAACAGGGCATATTGATTACTTGGGAAAGATTACGACGCTTAATGCTTTGTATGCTCTGGATCTCTATGTTAAATTATTACAAAGTTTCGGTTGGTTTAGCCCTCTATTAATATCAAAGGACTATATTTCAGGAGCATAGAGAGCAACATGTTTTTCTGGACATGTTCCCCCTGAGCTAGGACACTTGGATGACATGGAGACTCTGTCAGTGCTTCTTTCATTCCTCATTTCTTTTTTTTTTTCTTTTTTTTTCAAATATCATTTGTTTAATCATTTCTGAATAATTCTCAATGATTTGCCTAATAATTTAACTTTAGAGTTAGTCGATCTGGTCTTAAGTTTCCATATGGCGACTGCAGTATCCTTAATGCTAACAATCTTGAGGAACTATTGCCCACCACTCTAACTAATCTGACCAAATTGAAAGAACTGTAAGTGGTTTTAATCTTTTCCATTGCTTTACTGGCAGTAAGTTCAGAGTTTTCCTTGAAAATATTCAGCTTCTTTATTTGTCTCAATCTTGTTTTCATTTGGTCCATATGCAGTAGGATTAGCAGTAACAACTTCACTGGAAGAATGCCCGACTTCTTTCATAGCTGGAAACAACTTCAGAAATTGTATGTGAAATATCTGCTACCTAAAAGTTTCAGGTGTAATCTAAATTTATTGGGATTGTGTTCTTAACAGAGAGATCCAAGCAAGTGGTCTTGAGGGGTCAATCCCTTCTAGCATTTTTGTCTTGAGTCATTTGACTGAGCTGTGAGTTCTGGCTTCTAAATTAACGTTCTTGAGTGCATAATCGCTGTGATACTTTCAAGTGATTTTTATGTGAATAAACTGCATTGCTGAAGACGATAACAGTTTTTGATGATGCAATTCTAGGCAGAAGGATTAGTGACTTGCTTGGAGAGGGTTCACATTTTCCACCATTACATAACATGGGAGGCCTGGTAAAATTGTAAGGCATTTTTATGATGTGAAATTCTACACAAGTTTTCTATAAGAAAAGTTAATGCAGCAGCTAGCTATTTTAGATACTAAATGCTTTGAACCAGAATTACTAGAATACAAGTAGCACATACTCACACAGTCGTCACCTTTAGGACTCTAGCTTAACGAAGTGATAAGGCAAAATTTTTAAGGGTCATCCACTAAATAGGGCATTACGATACCAAGTCATATGCATGAAAGGCTTCATACATATAGAATCAGCCCACAAAAGTTTAGATTATAAAATCCTTCTTTTTCTGCATGAATGTTTGATATTTCTAATCACAATGTGATTTTGTTGGTCACTGGATAGATATCTGAGTCGACAGGCAACTTGCTCAGTGGGCCTATTACAAAATGGATCAAGAGCAGAGATAGCCGCTAGTATGTTCTTCATCCTAACTTGTACATAAATTTTGCATGAGATTTCCATTCATTTATGTATTACATTTATTTGGGGCTGCAGAAGCATATTCTTTTATGTTGGCGACATAATATCTTATATACCTAAATGTCTTGTGCGTACATATACGAGAAATCGGGATGGTGCTTCAAATTGATGTCAGTTGTGGAAAACATTCTCCCATGCAGAGTGGGGGAAATAGTCCCATTGTTCATTCCATTGTTCAATGTTTGTTTTTTATATATATCTCACAAGATCAGACCATTATCTACGCTGAATTATGAAATAATTTTCTGTACAATAATCTATGTCCAAATTAGATCAAATTAAATAATTAAAATAAAATTATATCGAAATGTTTCAAAAAGAAATTTCTTCCTGGAAGTTATAATTAAAGATAAAGAAATTATGTTTTCTGCAGTGAAATAAATATTTCTTACAACAGTTTTTCCACGACCTCTGCGCCAAATACTTGTACAGAAACCCTGTAAGAACTTTTTTCCCCCCTTAATCAACCTACTAGATCATTACAACTTTGCATACTTCATCTACATGCAATTTTTACTTTTGGAACTAACTTATTTGTAATTCAATAGAAATTTGTTCAGAAGCTTTTCTGGATTGGAGAACTCGTAAGCATTGAACTTCTAAAAAGGAGTCCTCTTATTATTTTTTCGTTTTCATTCCAATTTAATTTTAAACATGCTAATTGTTCTTTCTTGTGCCACATTTTAATCTAGAACACTTGGAGTGTGTATGAAGAATAATCCATGTTCAAAAGGTAGGTATCTGTTAGAATCATAATAAATTTTTCTTTATCCCAAAACGAAAGAAAAAGAAACTGATAGACTTTCATACTGCTTAAGATAAAAACATTATTAAATTTTTAAACATAATAATATCTCTTCTATCATGTTTGATTGTATCTGATTACCTTGACAATGATTCTTTGTAGATCAGTACTCAGAGCATATAAACTGTGGTGGAAAGGCAACCACCGTTGGAGACGTCAAGTATGAAGCAGATTTGGATCCGGGAGGTGCTGCAAAATTTGTTCGCATGAATGATGATACTTGGGGATTTAGTAGTACTGGAGATTTCTGGGATATATGGAGTTTCTCAAATGACTACATAGCAGAAAATGTATCCATGCTTAGAATGAATGACCCTGAATTGTATATGAATGCACGCCGCTCTCCTCTTTCTCTGACATATTATGCACGCTGCTTGGCAAATGGAAATTATACCGTGAAACTTCATTTTGCCAAGATAATATTCAGAGATAACAGTTCCTTTTACAGTGTTGGAAGACGGATGTTTGATGTTTATATCCAAGTAACGGTAGTCTGTCACTGTCAGATTATCTTTCTTCATAGTATGCTGTATAAGATAATCTAGTTGAATTACATTTTTGCTGGATGAACTGGTGATGAAGGATTTTAATATTGAAAAAGAAGCCAAAGGAGTTGACAAAGCTGTCATTAGGAATTTTACAGCACTAGTTAAGAATAAAAATTTGGAGATCCGCTTTTATTGGGCGGGGAAAGGAACTAAAGATGTCCCAAACAGAGGAATATATGGTCTTCTTATATCAGCAATCAATATAGACTCTGGTAGGTATCATAAGTTGTATGTTCTATATTTCTTTGTTAAGTGTTGAATTTTGATCGGCTTTACTACTCTATGCCCTTTTCTTTCTCTCACTTTCATAAAGTGTCGAATTTTGCTATTTTCTACTTCTTCTGTTGTGTGAGTAGATTGATAAAATAATAGTGGATGCAGAAGCTATGCCTTTAATGCTGGATGCAGAGTAAAATACTTGAAACAAGGCTAATTTGCAGCTTGGTGGAATACTTATCTGGATCCTTTATTTTCCAGTCTTTTGTTATTCTTTATTTGCTAATCCGTGTCTATACTCTTTTATGCTAGATTCACCTATATATGCTTTTATGCTACAACATACGAAAAAAAAAAAAAAAAAATGCATTCCTAAAGATCACTCTCCTTGGCTACTTTCTTTTTCTGCAGATTTCAACCCTCCCAATGACAGGAAAAAGAAGTTACTCCTCGCTGCTGTTGGAACTGTTGTTTTGTCAAGCTTTATTTTCATAATGTTAGGAATTCTTTGGTGGAAATGCTATTTAGGAGGTAGGATATCTGGGGAACAAGGTAATTTAGTTCAGACGTATTTAGTCAGAGCACCCAACCACTCATAAAGCAGTCTTATAACGCTTTAAGATGCAGTCCAACATCTTAGCCTCATTCCTTTTACAGAGCTGAAAGGATTAGATCTCCAAACAGGCCTTCAGGCAAATTAAGGCTGCCACTAACTTTGATGTTGCAAATAAGATTGGGGAAGGTGGTTTTGGATATGTATACAAGGTATCCTATTTTTTGAATATTTTGCATGTATGTTTTCGATTTGTTTTCTTTCATGCTGGCAACTAAAACTTATAGGAAAATCTGATGTACATACCTAAAAATTTATATTTTCAATGCAGGGTATCCTGTTAGATGGTACTATAATTGCCGTCAAGAAACTGTCTTCGAAATCAAATCAAAGAAATCGCCAATTTGTGAATGAAATATGAATGATATATACTTTACAGCACTCAAATCTTGTTAGATTGTACGGGTGTTCTATTGAAGGAAATCAACTATTTTTGGTATATGAATACATGGAAAACAATAGCCTAGCACGTGCTTTGTTTGGTAAGCTTAATGTTTTTAAGGACTTAGAATCGTGAATGGTCTTTATGAAGAACTAAGTTGATGAATTCCCCATTGGACTATCTACAAATTATGTAGGTCCAGAGGAATACCGCCTAAACTTGGACTGGCCTATGAGGCAAAAAATATGTGTTGGAATAGCTAGAGGCCTAACTTTCTTGCATGAGGAATCAATACTAAGAATTGTTCATAGAGACATCAAAACTACCAATGAGCTACTGGATAGGGACCTTAACTCAAAGATTTCTGACTTTGGTTTGGCCAAGCTTGATGAAGAGGAAAACTCCCACATCACTACACGAGTTGCTGGAACAATGTGAGCTACCTTTTTCCCTTGTTCCTTGAACATGGAGTCTATACTTCATTTTCTTTTGTGGTTCTATACTTCAATATGGAGCTGCCTTTGCTTTCTTTTGGCCTCCTATAGATTAAGTTCTATAGACATATCCTGGATTTAGTATTTTGTAGGAGTTTATATGTTAATAGTATTTTGGTTGAAAAAGGGTTTTGATGCATGACATAAAAATTAAAGTAATTTTAACATAAAAAAATGTACTATTAACCTTGAGAGAAAAGATGGAATCACAAGCTTTCTGGGTAAAGTTTCTTGTGCTTCTTGAAGACCCAACAAAAGTTTTTAACATAACATCCAGGAAGGAACAAAACATAACAATCGGCTCATATTCCTCTTAAAATGAAAATTGCAGGATGTTTCCAACTTGCAAGTTGCACAATTAATCAAAAAATATTCTTCTTCCTTGCCGGTTATAATTTTCTGTATCCTTGAAAAAGTGAATTACCTCTCAATTCTAGGAGTCTTATTGATTGCATAATTGCATGCTGAATGCAAATGATCTAACTCATAATATAATTTTCATTTGCAGAGGATATATAGCGTCAGAATACGCAGAAGAGAGATATTTAACCTATAAAGCAGATGTCTATAGTTTTGAGATTGTTCCTCTGGAAATTATCGTTGGGGAGAGCAACATGAAATATCGACCAAATGTGAATTGTGTATGCCTTCTAGATTAGGTAAGATTGATCTTTTTTCTTTCAATATGTGCTACTATAAATAACGTTTGGAGGCCTAGCTGCTTCTTTGTCCCTTTCCACCACTCAATTTGGTTATCCTAATTTGTTACTCTAGCCTCAAGTAGCAAAATAAACTAACATATGTTGAAATTGTTTGACTCGTTCACTTCACACTTGAGTTCAGCTTAATTATAGACGTTTTTATTTTAAGCGAGTATGGCTGCTTATTCTCTCTTGTTGATTTGCTACTTTTCATTTCGATTCTCTTTTCTTTGCTTATTATAGGCACTTGAACTACAAAAAAAGGTAATCTAATGGAGCTGGTGGATCCAAAGTTGGGTTCCGAGTTAAACAAGGAGGAAGTTATTAGAATGATCAAAGTTGCTCTCTTATGCACTAATCCATCGCCAACACTTAGACCCACCATGTCTGTTGTAGTGAGCATGCTCGAAGGAAAAACCATTTTGGATGACACCATGGATCCAAGTACATATGGCAATGAATTGGGGTTCAGTGCCTTAAGAGACAAGTTTGAACAACTCCAACCAATACCAATGAGCCAAAGTGGAGAAGAGAGCCTAATGCATTCATCAAAAGCGACATGTGTTGGATCTTTTTCTACACCTGTCCAGGTTCCTTATCGAGTTAATCTTGATTCTCAATAATTTCAGCACACTATTGCCCCCAACCATACTAAATGCTTTTTCTAATTAATGAAGTTACATTTGCTTTACCAACTCCAATATCATTTTGATTGGTATGATGTCTTTCTTCTTGACAATTTATTTATAGGTCTAGAAATACCATTAGAACTGTGAAGGATAATGGTAGAATGAAACCGAGCTTGACTAGTTCCAGCTACAAGTAAATCTACAACATAGTTTGGATTCGTATGATGTCTTCCGTTGACTCATCCATTAGACAATGGACGTTTTTTTTCTTCTTAAGCTCAATTTGCTTCAGCATAAAATGATTTCCTTAGGCTTAAACTTTACTCTAGTATATTCATAATAGAAGTATATATCATAAAAGATATGAGCATAAGTTGCCTCTCTATAGGATTTTAACCTATTCTAAAAGTTGTGAAGACTTTTTGTCCTATTCATTAGACAATGGACACTTTTTTTTTTTCCTAGTTTGATTTACACTTTTTTCATTCAAAGAACAAAAATATGTAAGAGATAAAGGTTGTGCCCCACTAGATAGTTGGTCCATATATGCATGCACGTATCCCTCTTTTTGGTTGGCAATTGTTGGACGCAAATGAGTTGTTTATTTCTTCGAAGACTTGTTTGTTTACTTTACTTTCTAGTGTATCCTGGAGGCCGACAAAGAGAGAAATATCATAGAAGGAATCCCATCATTCATATCAATTTGCATAATAAACAAACATATCTCACGGTAGTGTTATGGAAAATTAAGCACTTGAGATGAAAGGTCACCTGAGAAAGCAAAATAAAGACAAAGGAAATTGCTTTACCTCTAGATGTCATGTCACACAAAGTACAAAGTTGTTCAACTTTACTTGGAGCCTCTCACCAAGACCCCGTCATAATTAGAACTTTTAAAAATTACTTTTAAAGTATAACATCATATCTTTTATTAAATAATTAATGTGTGATTTATGGTCTATTTGAATGTGCATTTTGAATAGTTTAAAAGTGTGTTCAACATTTAAAAAGTTCGTTTATAAAATATTTATTTGATAAAAAAAATTAAAAGCATTTTTAAGAGTTCAAAAAATCAAAAAGTAATCAAAATACACTTTTGACAAAAATTTAAAAATAAAGTTTTTATTTTTTTATTTGAATAATAATAAAAATTAAATAATATGATATAAAAAATAAATAATGAAAAGAGAACAATAACAAAAGGTTGAAAGGATTTGCCAAACGTTACCTAACTACAGTGGCGTGCATCAAAGACTTATCTCAAGTCAAAGAGGGCGGGAATACTAATCCAAAGGCCAATCCCCACCGTTGGAACACCTGAACTAATAACAGGTTAGCCGTTGTGGAGATGACATTTAATGGATCAAGTTTCTGACCAATGTTCTGTTGAAAGATGGTTCTTTAATTTCATACGTTACGGGTGTTTAGAATACAATTCTGGCTGTCAACGGATGCTGCTACATACCAACCAAAGGCTCTCAAAGGAGAATTCTTATCTGCATCATCATCCGCATGCAAGTTTGAAACCAGCCCAATTAACTAGTTGATCGGTGGAGGAGCTAGAACATGGCAAGCCAGCCTTGTATTCCAAGTTTAATATGTTAAATTCAGTTGTCTCGGTAACACAAAATTCTGCATTTTTTTAAACTATTGAATGAAATAGATGATTCGAATTTTAGCATATGAGAATGTCATATTTTATAAAATATAAGGGAATCTAAATCCGCTTTTGAGAAATTATTACAAGAACTCAAATACTTAGCAAACGGCCCATTATTCACCCCATCAATGCCATCACGGTCCATTCTGCCACGACGGCTAAGTTGATAACTACAAACTACTAAGCAAGCAGAGAAAAAAAAATAATAAATAATAACAATGATTTATATGAAAAAGTGAAAACAAAAAAAAAAGTTTTGGAATGATTTTTTTATTTGAATAATAATAAAAAGTAATAGATATGATGTAAAAAGTAAAAATATAGGGGGTTGATTTTGAGATGAATAATTTGAGATTTTTTTGGGGTCCTTTTGGCAAATACAGTTTCATGTTTTGGTCTTTGTATTTTATTTATTTTTTTATAATATTCATTTTATGGTCAAAATTTAAAATTTGAACATATAACGCTTTACATAATATTTTATAATTTTTTTTTTTTAAAGACGTATCAACATTAACTTCATATCTTTCTTTTTTTCTTTCTTTTTTTTCTTTTTCGGTCATGTTCACAAAAGAGGAAAGAGGGAAGATTCGAACTAGTGGCCTTAATTTCATGAGGCGTGGTCCCCAACTGATTGAACTACTTCTTGGGGATCGATATGATACATTAACTTCATATCTTATTGAACAATGATTGATGTTAATAATTTACCTATATATATATATTCATATTCTCCTACAAATTTAATAGATTATATTATATTTATTTCAAATAAAATGGATAGTATTCATTTCAAATGATTTTTATAATATCAATTTTAAGGTTATAATTTAAAGTTGATATATATATATAGGGAAAAGTATAAAATAACCCCCCAAACTACCAATCATTTGTAAAATGGTCCCCCAAAGTTTCAATTAGTATAAAGTAGCTCCCCAAACTATCAACCCTAAAATAGCCCAGTCCATTAGATGAAACTACTAAAATGGATGGAAAACCCAAAATGACGTCGTTTTGGGATGCAGAATTATTAAAATACCCTTGTTAAAATAAAAAATAAAAAATCCCTATAAAACGGTGTTGTTTTGCTCCTCAACAAAAACCCTTCTTCCTTATTTCCCTCCCACGTGTTCTTGAAGCACGAACACCGCCGCTTCCAGCTCCAATGACAAACAAGTCAAAATCGTAGTGGCCTTCCTCCCCATTAGGCTAGCTTAGGTCCCCATCTATAAGCATCTTTCTCGTCATCTTTATGTAACAAGCCTAACTGAATCTACAGCGATCACAAAACCAATGTTTATTTAGCACTGTACCACATAAAAGAAGAAAGGCACAACACTCTGTTTGGCTGCCGGGAAATTCAATAGAGGGGAAAAACAGAAGATACTTTGAATCTGAGGCTCTTTGTCGCTTTGGTTCACAAAAATCAGAAAGCACCTCAACTAAAGCAAAAAAACAGTTGAGCAAAATTCAATTTAGTTTTTCTTTCCGGGATCAAAGTAATAAAAAAAAATGAAACATTAAAAAAAAAACTTCAATTCCTCCATTTTTTCCTGCCGACCAACCCGATCATTTCCAGAAGAAAATAGCAAAAAAAAGAAAAGACAGATAGAGAAAGAGCAGATAATCTGCATAAATTAAAACAAATAATGAAACCAGCATTCTAGTGCAAACTGAATTAAACAACCAAACTTCATGCGTGATCAAATTTACTCTAGTTGGTTGCAAGAAAACGGCAAGAAAATCAAATCATAAAGAAAATGGCAACTCTGCCATATAAAACTCTCTTCTGCTTCCCCAAAATGAAACCGAAAAGCACCTCAACCGAGCGAAAGAAAAGCATGTAGACCTCCAGAATTTACCTGCACGTGCAGTTCGAGTTGGACTCCGGCATCGTCTCCAGCAAGGTATAGGCTGGGAAGAACATGGGGGAGGGGAAGAAGGGTTTTGTTGAGAAGCAAAACGATGCCGTTTTGTGGGGATTTTTTTAAAAAAATTTAATTTTAACAAGGGCATTTTAGTAATTTTACATCCCAAAATGACGTTATTTTGAGTTTTTCATCTATTTTAACAGTTTCATCTAACAAATGAGGCCATTTTATAAGGGGTTGATAGTTTGAGAGGCTACTTTATATCAATTGAAACTTTAGAGGGCCATTTTACAAATGACTGGTAGTTTGGGGAGTCATTTTATACTTTTCCCATATATATATATATATATATATATATCTTTTTCTACAAATTGGTTAGGATTTGTACTTTTAAGTGTTGTAAAAAAATTACAAAAGATTTTATGTATTTTTTTTTGCCTTCTAATTTCTAAATTTAATTTTTATTCTTTTCATAAAAAAATTAAAAATTAAAAATTAAATGTTGAAATTAAATCCATAAAAGGATTGACGTAAAAACATTACCTCAAAAGGTCATACCGACACCAGTTCTTTTCTTCATTTTTTTAGTGCCTGTGCTATCTGGAGAGCATTACCTTTTAGCTCCACATGCTGATGTTCCAACTCCGTAGCAAAAATTGCTGCCCTCAAACCTGTCGTAGCTTCACCATAGCAAGGTCAATGACGTGTAGTTTAGGAGCGAGCAAAACATGTTATCCATTATGAAGGAGAAGGAGTCGGTCCTCTATTATGCAAGGTTAAAATGATCCCAAAAAAATATAAAATAACTATTATTCCCTTATAAAATAAAAATAGACTCTTCTCAATTTCTTTTGAAATGGTGAGGATAAGGCCCATTATTATAACCTTTGATTTTACCATCTTCTTCCTTCTTTTATGTTTTGTCATATAGTCTGGTGCCACCAGTACTACATCATTAAAACCTTCGATTTGATTTGTTCCCTCCACTTTTTTGATCATTTGATCGAATTGATGATTTCCCACTATTTCAACATTCTTCTAAAGTTTTTCCACCAACTTAAAACGCATTTGACATGATGACTTTGTGAGTAATTATTTGTTGTCAATGAATTAACATTAATTAATCCCTCATTTATTGGTATGTAGGACTCCTTAAATTTCATATGCTATTAATATCATAATATCTTAATTTTCAGCATATTAATATTATTATCTACATGCATATTGTCAAATACTGATGAGATCAGCTTTTTTTCTCTCTTTTCTTTGTTTTCTAACAGAACATATTAAGAAACGATCTAAAAAATTTTTTTTTTTTTTTTTTTTTTAAGAAATACTATTTTCTTTTTACGATCTTCTTTTGTCCAACTACATCCATATATATATATAAGAAAAATATTTGGTTTCATTCTCTTGCATATTTTTTGCTTGTCTCTTTTTTAAATCTACCGTTAATAGATTTAATAGTTGATTTACACATCTCTTGTAGCATGTAGGGAGATAGAGAAGAGATGTTTAAGAAAAATAAAACCAAACATTTCTCTCTCTCTCTCTCTTTTAAAAAAAAAAAAAAAAAATCTATCATTGAATCTATAACAACATTTAGACCGTACAAATTCAATATTGGATTTAATTAAATAAGGAGTAATATTATAAGGCTTTTTAGAGTTTTTTTAAAGTCATCATAAATGTGATGTGGCTTTTAAAATTATCATTAAATTTGAGATGTGATTTTTTTATTTTTGATTTATCGATGATTTTAAAAGATACATCATATTTATGATGACTTTTAAGAGCATTCACAATGGAAGAACTAAATTTTTATGTAAAATAACTCCTCAAAACTCAATTTATCTAGTTTAGCTAATAACTTTTTAAGGGTCTTTTACATCTGATTAGTTATATTTTTATATATATCATTTAATTTTTATTTTTTATAATGATTGTATTTTTCTTAAATATCTTATTTTTCAAATTTTGAGAAAAAAGTGATGTGGAGAGAGAAATAATAGGAGAAAATTTTGAAAAAAGAGAAAACATGTGAAACAATAAAAAAACCGTAGGAAGAAAATTTTGAGAGAGATAGTGAAAAAAAAAAAAAAAGACGTGGGAAGAAAATTTACGAAAATAGTTATTTGAATAGTGCCGCTATATATTGTATTTTTTTAGCTCATTTAATAAAAAATTTATTCTAAATTTTTTTTTTTAGTTTCTATAATATAAAGAGTATTTTATCAATTTAAGAAGTTATTTTAGATAAAAATATCATTTAACTTCTCTAAAAAATTTTAGAAAGACTCACAGCATTATTTTTAGGGTTAAATGCCTTTCTAGTACCTGTGCTTTGAGCCAAAATCAAATAGCCACCTTGGTTTTCAAAAATATCACAAATGGTACATGTAGTTATCAAATAAACCCACTTAGTACTTCTGTCATGATTCCGTTAGTTTTTTTAACGGAGTGTCACGTCACCCTTACACATGGCGTGGTACCTGTGGTTTCAAGGCACCACGTGGCGTGGTACCTGAGTTTTTGGATGCCACATCAGATTAAATAATATTAAAATTATGTAAAAAATAAATAAAATTAAATGAACCTAAGTACTTCCTAAAAAAAAAAAAAATCCATCGTCCTCTCCATTCTCTTCTCCCCCAACCACTTAGGTTTTTGCAAACCCAAATCTATTTTTGCCAATGAACCTTATCAAAACAAATTGTAAAAACAGTGGGAAACAGACTTACCTCAGATGAAGGGTAATGGGGGAAAATATTTTCTCTGAGGAAGGGTGACGTGGTATTTGGGTATGAGACGAGGGCTTTCCTATAGCTTCGATTGAAGAGGATTTCCTTTCTGCTCCATAGTTCGGAGTCGATGGCAATTTAGCAACATGTGAACGTACACCAACAAAGCAATGCCACGATTTTTAAGTTAGAGAAAATTTGATAAGATACTAAAAAAAATTTTAGCGACTCCCTCAATGTTAAATCTCTGATCCGCCAGTGCAACCCATTACAAAATCCAAAGCCTAAAGCTATCGTTTTTCACCGTGTAAATGGAGAAAAAAGAAAAGATTAAGAAGACTTGCAGGTCTTCCACGATCAAATGATGTCTTTGACACGTCCATGAGCAGGATTCCCATTCAGTAGCCTATTTCTGGTCTAATCAATATGACCACGAAACAAAGGAAGGTGTGTGGTGCACTTCTATGAAATTACTCTACTCCTTTTCTTCTTCTATGAATTACTTTTTCTTTTTCTTTTCTTTTCTTTTTTTTTCTTTCTTCTCTCTTTTTGTTCTCTCTCTCTGCCAAAACTACTGAAACTAACCCAATTGCATGTTGTTTCGCTGAATGCGTCAATTTTGGATTATTAATAATTGGAGGTCATTAATTGCTTCACCTATGGCCTATGGGGATTGGGTTTCACTCTTCTTTCCCTTGCTCCAATAACAATTAAGATTTTTATTTGAATCATATGTGGAGTTGACGTGGTCAGAAATTAGACTTTGATAGGACTTTCGACAATAAAAAATTCTCATGTTTGATTTACTTCTAAATATCTTGTAAAAAATATTTATTTTTTTTTTTCAAATTGTCTTTTTATTTTTCTATTCCAATACGCACATAAGGTTGTTGGATACAAAATTATTTAAAGATTAAATAAAAATATTTTAGGAAAGAAAAATCAAATATAAAACCTGGTTTTTCTTTAATTTTCCAATAAATAAACTATTTATATTATTTAGTTATTTTCTTTATTTTTTATGAATTTCCCCTAAATAAAAAATGTTCATTTCAATTTTTGTGGAACAAATTAGTTCCTTACTTTTATAAACAGATTTTACAGATGATCACAATTTTTGTGGAACAAAAGTTGGGCCTTTTTCACTTTGCTTATTTAGATTGGGATATGGAGAAACTTGTTTTCAATTTGAACACAAAACTTTCAACCATTCATTTCTTTAATTTGATGCCTAATTTGCTTTCACTTTGGGTGTCACATTATACAATGACAAAAATAGAATTTTAGATTTGAGAGGTAAAACTATAAAATTATGTCACGTGAATGATCTTACAAACACACAACCGGATAAATTGTTAAGTTTTTAGGGAACCTAAATCCCTTTAGATTCGTTAAAGAAAACCTAAAACAAAACATTCTCATTAATATTCTACCCATGTCATTCTCATAACAAATACAAAAAAATAAAATTGAGGGGTTAAAATTTTGATTTTAAAGAGATTAAAAAAATTGTGGAAGACACTACCCAAGTCTCCATATACTTCCGCCCTTGTCCTTATATAAGCTTTATTGATTACAAATAATTGACACCATGGGCCCATATTGAAATTAAGAGGCAATTTACATGCATGTATAAGAAGACTCAAAGCATGAAGTCTTCGCATCAAGATAAGATTTATTTTTTGTTGTCTATCGTCTTTACATTTGAGATAAGCTTCAAAAACCAAAGTGGACGGACCATAATAACAAATGTGATGTCTTATTTAATTCTTGTTGTCTTGCTTTGTATTTATTATCAACCAATCAAAGAGTGTGTGCTCAAAATGTCCTTACTCATATTTCTCAACTATTAACGCCTAATTTGTTTTTGTGAAATTTATGTAAGGATTTAGATTATGGAGCCCATATGGAACTTCACAGGCAATTTATATGAATGAGACTTGAAGCATGGAGATAAAATTTATTTCTCATGATGGTCTATCGTCTTTCCATTGAGATAAGCTTTAAAACTCAAAGTGGACAGACCAGCATAACAAATGTGTCACGCCTCCCATATTTAAAAAATAATAATTTTTAAAATGGGTAAAATTATTTTAAATGTTATTAAATTATTATTATTAAATTTAAATGTTAAAATTATTTTAGTAGATTACGTGAACCGAATGATCGATATCGCTATTGATTGATTGATGGAACCCTAGCACTAAACGAGGTTTCCATTGATCGATTGATGAAGGTAATTACAAACAATCAACTAGAAATTACAATAAATAAATATAAAGATCATAAAACCACCTTCTCGTGCATGAACATTCATAAACCACCATATCGTCCATAACCTTCATTTTGGTCATCCCTAACCACTGAAAAATTCTAAAATTATAGAGAGAAAAGAAATGAGAGGAGAGAGTGAGTTTACACTTGGAGGAGTACGTCAATATTCCTCAAGCCTTGAAAGCTTACGATTTGAGGTGATCATTTTAATATAAACCTTCATACTCTATTTTCTACGTTCTTATAAATGTTTAATCTATATCTAAGTTTTGTTTAGCTATTTTCATAACTGTGATATATATAGTCATCTTTTGAAAGATATATATGGTCTTGGTACAAGTTTAAAAATGCCCAAAATGAAGCTCCTTTTTCCCATTTATTTTTGGGTTTCACTCTTCTTTCCGTTGGTCATATATTCAAATAAAATATTTTCATTTTCATTTTTTTATTTTTTAAATAAAAAACAAACATTAAAATAATGAAAATGAAAATATAAAGCTATGAAAATTTTGTTTCCACATACATTTTATCATGGATGTTCGCATAAAGCATCGAGGAGAAAAACAATTATGTCATCAACACTACCAATTAAATGCATCCACGAGAAAAACTTGGTATGAAAGACTTAACAAAAGTCTTGTTCATCGAGTAATTCTACAAGTTCATCTTGTGTCCCTCCAAAAATGAGGTGGCTTTTAAAATCACAATTTGATTAAAANTGTTCTTCTCCGATCTCTTTCGCCCGCTATGCCGCCCACCGTCTGCTGCTGGATCTTCCTCGTGCCCCTTGTGATGTGCTCCAAAGCCCTTGCCGTGATGGTTTTCTGGCTAGCTAGCAATCAGTTTCGTTGCCCTCCGTTCACTGGTTTCAGGCTTATCTAGCGTCCCCACCGCATCAAGCCTCCTTCGTCCCCTACCAGTGTTGGTCTCTGGCGTGTGCACAATCAGAAACCTTGTTGTGTCGGCTTTACTTTTAGTTGTATTTCCTTTGTACCATTTTTTAGCTCTCTTTTATTTCCTGTTATTGCTTGTAATAATGCTCTGCCTCTCTGGTTCGTTTGGATCCCCTTTAGTCCTTATCTGTGTGTCGTGGATGTGTATGTTAACCTGGCTTTTGGGTCGAAGAGGAATAATGATCCAAACTACTATGTTGTGGATGAATCTGTATCCTGGCTTTCCAGCCGAGGAGGATGAGCAAGAGGTTTTACCACTTTGGGCCGTGAAAAAAACGCTTCTTATGCACCTGATGGCGTCTGCTTGGTTCAGAAGAATTTAAACATGTCAAGCATAATTGATTTTAAACCTGTTTTTTAGTCTTGGGGTAGCAGATGTCTTTGGGGTTTGATTTTGCTTTTAGAGTTTTCTCTGTTTGTGGAGTTGTTTGGGTTTCTGTCTGTGACTTTGTAGCTTAGGCTACAGTTACTTTAAGGCTTGCCCTGTAATTATAAGAACTTTCGCTTTCGATTTCTATGAATGAGAATGAGTTGTTTTCCCTGAAAATATATATATAAGAAAACAATAATTAACTTAAAATAATATCAAATATTCTAACATACTTTATTTTCTAACGTCTCTTGCAAGCCGACACATAGAGAAGTATCATACAAGGAATCACATGGCCACCATGCTTATCCATTTGCATCACAAGCAACACTTGCTCAGTACTGTAGTGTTGTGGAAAATTAAGCAGTTGAAAGGTCACCTTAGAAAGCAAAATAAGACAAGGAAAATCCCAACAACTGTTTCAATATAATCAACCATGACACTGTCTGTTGACGTCACAGAAACCACAAAGTTGTTCAATATTTTACCTGTAAACGTACGTTTGACTCAAAATTAAGCCAATTCTCAATAATGGGTTCTACTCAAAATTTGTTTCAAACCAATTTACAGGGAGAGTTTATATATACATAGTTACTTAAGATACTAACAATATTTCATTAGCTGACCTCTTTGACACTCATCTGATAACCTTTTCTTTTTTGATGACTTCACTCATTTATAAGTATTCAATGGTGATACATACTCGTCGCCCCTTCTGACTCGACACCAAATTGCAATTCCTTTAATCTCATATTCAACAATTTGTGTCCAATCTCATATTTAACAAGGTGGATAGCTTTGATGTCAAATGACACAAACTTTAGATAGACTTGAAAACCAGTTTGCAATGACAGGATTTGATTAAAATTATTCTTAAGTCATATGGAACATTTATTTAGGTGACAAATATTCATGGGAGAACTTCATAAAATAAAAGAGAAAATTATTTTAGGTGGTGTTTGGTAAAAGCATTCCGTGGGGTAGATAATGTGCATATTGGCATGAATACCGTGCATCTTTTGTCTTTTTCTTAAAAAACCAACAAACAAAGTCAAACCCATTATTTTAAATTACTGAAATACCCATTTCATAAGTTTTATGTTTCTCCACCAATCTCACACGAACGACTTTTTTTTGGCAGCAGGGCTTAGATCACCATTATCGGTTAACTAGAAAAAAAGTTGGGCTCAGATTTGCTTCTTTTCTAGGTCTAACAAAAGGAAGCGCAATGGTGCAGATTATGTGAAATCATCTCTCTGCGAATTAAGCCATTGAACGAAGCCCATTTTCGACTACTACAACGGCTGAGTGGTCGTCGTGGTGGGCTTGACAACCAAAACGGCTGATAGGTCGTCGTCTTCACACAAGAGTTTTTCCCTATCAAGAACTAGCATTGTTTTCTTCGCTTCCTCTTCCTCCATGCATAGAATGCTCTAATTGAAGAGTCTCTTTTCTTTTCTGAGCACACAAAGACGGCTCTAGTTGATTGTCGACCGCTCTCTTTGCGCCTCTCTCTCTCTTTGCTTTTTTGCAGGGGTGAAAATGGAGGGAGAAGAGCATGGGTGAAGATGGAGGGAGGAGTCTGGTCGTCTGGACAAAAAACAACAAACAACACAAAGTTCGGAAATTAGATGGTAAAATCATCTTTTTAAGCCTGACAAAAAATTTGAAAATAAAACCATTATCTGGTCAAAACGTATGACAGGTCAAAACACGCACAATATCCACGCCGAACGCTTTTACCAAACGAACCCAAAAGAAAAGCAAGAGAAGCTGTGGCTTGTTCCTAGTGCACCAAGGGTTCAATTAGTAAAAACTTTCGGTGTGGATATTGTACGCGTTTTGACAGGCCGTACGTTTTGACTAGACAAGGGTTTGATTTTTAAATTTTTTGTCATGCAAAAAAAGACGATTTTACCCTCCAATTTTTTAACTTTGTTTTTCCCTTTGTTGGTTAAGTCCCAGCAAGGTCCCGAGTAGGTCCTGCGCAAGTCCCAGTCAAGTCTGGGGTAGGTCTTGGGCGGGACCCGATCAGGTCCTAGTGGGGTCCCAGGAGGGTCTTTGGCGGGTCCTGGTCAGGTCCTAAGCAGTTCTCAGGCGGGTTCCGGTCAAGTCCCAGGTGAGACTCAGTCAAGTCTTGGCGGTGTCCCAGGTAAGTCCCAAGTGGGTCCTGGGCAGGTCCCAACAAGGTCCTGGGCGAGGTCCCGAGCAGGTCTCGGGTAGGTCCCAAGTAGGTGCCAAGCGGTTCCCGGTCAAGTTCCTATGGGGTCCTGGGTAGGTCTTGGCATGGTCTGTCGATTCTAGAATGAGATGCTTAATGTCGAAAAATGATTTACGGTTTTCAAAACAGTAAACCATTTTCCTAAAATTAAAGAATAATTTTTGGTTAAAGGGAAATTATTTTACGTCATGCCAAACACCTGAAAATGCATAAAACATTTTTTGTAAATCATTTTACGGTGAAACAGCCGTTTGTTTCGACGTAAAATATTTTCAAGAACTCATTTTACATGAAAATATTTTATGATGAAAACATTTTTCACTGTTTGGCGTGTGCACGAAAAATCACAAATATTTTTTTATATTCATAACATAAAAATACTAATATACAATCATTTAAAAAATAAAATATAAAAATGTCTGCCCGGGACTTGACCAGGAGCCGCTCAGGACTTGACCGAAACCCACTCGGGACCTTGTCGGGAGTTGCCTGACATCTAATCGGGTCCCGCCTGAGGCTTGCCTGGGAACTCGAGGGGACCTACCTGGGACTTGATTGGGACCCGTCCAAGACCTCGCCTAGACCTGCTCGGGACCTCGCCGAGACCCACTTGGGAACCGCTCAGGACTTGACCCGAACCCACCCTGGACCTCACCAAGACCTGATCGGGTCCTGTCCGTGACCTGTCCCAAACTTGACTAGGACCCACCCTGGACCTGCCAGGGACCCGGTCAATTCCCAGCAGAGTCCCAAGTAGGTCTCAGGTGGGTCTCCTAGTTAAGTCCGGGGCAGGTCACGAGCAGGACCTGGTCAGGTCGTAGGTAAGTCATGAGCAATTCTCTGGCACGTCCCAATCAAGTCTTGAGCGAGACCTGGTCAGGTCCTGGAGGGGTCCTGGGTAGGTCCTGGCAGGGTCTCGGGCAGGTCCCAGGTGGGTCCCAGTCAGGTCCCAGGCAGGTCCTGGGTGTTTCCCGACGAGGTCCCAGTCAAGTCCCGGGCAGGTCTTGTGCGGGTCCTGACAAGGTCCCAGCCAGGTCCTTTGCGGGTCCCGGTCAAGTCTCAACAGGGTCCTAGGCAGGTGCTGGTCAAGTCTCGTGCGATTCCCAGTCAGGTCCTAGGCTGGTCCTGATAGGGTCTCAGGCGGATCCCAGTCAGGTCCCGGGCAAGTCCCAATCAGGTCTTGGGCAATGGGCGGGTCTCGACGAGGTCCTAGGCGGGTCCCGGGTAGGTCCCGATGAGGTCCCGGGTGGGTCCTAGTCAAGTCATGGTCAATTTCCTTTTGGGTCCTGAGTAGGTCTTGGCATGGTTCGTCGATTCTAAAATGAGATATTCAATGCCGGAAAATGGTTTAAGGTATCATTTTCCTAAAATTAAAGAAGAATTTTTTATCAAAGATAAATTATTTTTCGTTGACTATTATTTTACGTCATGCCAAACACCCAAAAATATGTAAAATATTTAATATAAATCATTTCACGGCAAAACAAACAGACATCTAAAAGAAATCCTAAAGTGCAAAGTCAATGACATCTGCCATAGGAGAAGAAAGACCGAAACTCTTAACATAAATATTATTATTGGCTTGTAGACTAGGAGTCCCTTTTTCCTTTCTTTATTTTCTCTTTGATTTGAATACTAGTTTGCTGGCCTTGACCAGCTTGTTTACTCAAGTCAAGAAACCCCAACTTTCTGCAACTGTATTGCATTAAGGAGCTCCGGCTTAGACATGGGAGTTTCTCTCTCTCTCTATATATATATAGTCTCTCCCCATTCCTACCAATTGCAGACTACCAAGGGCTCAAACACAAGAACTGCAATTGTAAGGTTAGAATTTGGTAGATACTGTGTTACATTATTCAAGTATTGCAGGTTTAATTACAAGAGAAGCATTTATTTATGGAAATTATTATTATTATTTTGTTGGGAAAAGTATAAAAGGGCCCCCCAAACTACTACTCATTTGTAAAATAGCCCCCCAAACTTTTAATTGATATGAAGTAGCCCCTCAAACTACCAATCTCTTATAAAATGGCCCATTCCGTTAGTTGTAACTATTAAAATGGATGAAAAACCTAAAATGGCGTCGTTTTTGGTATGTAAAGTTACAAAAATGCCCTTGTTTGATATAAAAAATAAAAATAAAAAGACAAGAAACGGCATCGTTTTTGGTGGGATTGAACAAAACCCCTTTCTTCCCCCCCCCCCCCGGCATTCTTTCTGCAAGCCGTAGCAGCACGAGCACTGCGACAAGAATGGTTCTGCAGATTATTTCCAAGCCTTGATAGCAAAGAAATTTCACCAGCTTCCATCTCAAGAGTGTCTTAAAGAGAAATTTTAGACGGAGAAGGCCAATTATGGAGTTAATAAACCACATTCAGCCTTTTTTTTTTAAAAAAAAAAACTCCTTAGCATTTAATGTATAAGTCGGCCATTAAAAATATCTCTAGTTGCATGAAAAGCCATTCCTCCATGGGTCGTTGGCCAATGAATTACAGACCAACAACGTGGATTCAAATCCTAAAAGAATCATACTTGTTGCAGTGCTCGTGTTGCTACGGCTTGCAGAAAGAACGCCGGGGGTGGGGGAAAGAAAGGGGTTTAGTTCAATCCCACCAAAAAGGATATCGTTTCCTGTCTTTTTTTAATTTTTTTTTAATCAAACAGGGGCATTTTTGTAACTTTATATATCCAAAACGACGCCGTTTTGGGTTTTTCATCCATTTTAACAGTTATAATTAACAGAGAGGGTCATTTTATAAGAGGTTGATAATTTGGGGGCTACTTTATACCAATTAAAACTTTGAGGGGCTATTTTACAAATGGGTGGTAATTTGGAGGGCTATTTTATACTTTTCCCTATTTTGTTTTTGAGAAATAGATGGAAATTAATGATGATTTAGATGGCTAAACATTTGGAGATATAAATGTGAAGGGGCCGGTTCACCCTTTTTTTTTTTTTTTGACATGTCCACACAAGAGATGAGGGAAATTCGAATTAGTGACATCTGCTTCATTAAGCGTGATCCCAACCGATTGATAAGGGGTTTAGGTGGTTCAGCCACCTCCCATGTGGCCTTAGGTGGTTCAGCCACCTCCCATGGCCAAAACCCAAATTAATTTTTGGGTTTTAGCCATGGGAGGTGGCCGAACCACCCCCTATGACCATGGGAGTGGCTGGCCACCCAATTTTTTAATTTTAATATTTTAATATTTTTTAAAAAAATAATAATATTTTGTTATTTTTTCGTTACTGGGACATGTGGCAAATTGGTAGCTATTGGATGCATTGGATGGCCAGGATTTGAGAAAAAATTGATGAACAATTTTGGTAGTATTGCCGGGGCCAACCACAAATAACTACTTATTTATTTTAATTTTCTGATTGCAATTAAGAAACATTTCACCTAAAAAACTAAAAAAAAAAAAAGCAGCCAAGAAATGAGCCGACACATTAGCAAAGGAGTAATGCTATTCTTCATGTATATTTATCACATTTATTTTATATTAACATATTTTAAGTGACTTTTTATTTTATTTTTAGTTTGCTAACATGAAAAGACATTTAAAATACAACATGTCAACCGGTGTGAAATAAATCTAAAGAATAACATCATTCTTAAAAGAAGGAGGAATGCTACGATTCATCTGGCATCTCTTCATCATATGTGGATATTGTTTTCTAAAAACAAATGAAAAAAAACTACCACATTAGTCTCTCATATTTTTTTAAAAAAATGTTATCAACCTAGGATGAGAAGAACTCATGAGAAGCAGTAACATTCCTCTTAAAAAAGTTTCAAAGAAGGGTGAATTACATGTGGAGTTCATTACAATGCAAAGGAATGCTACATTTTCTCCAAAATTTGTACTTCAAATGATATGTCACAATTCCATTAGATTGTGACACAATTTTTCAAAGTAATAGATTACGTAAGGTTGTGATACATATTTGAGAAGCATATTTTGGATAAAATTTCTGGAAAGCGTAGCAATTTTTCTGCCATTAGCGCATGTTTGAGTGTACATTTGAGGGGCTTAAAAGTCTGTTTAACACTCTAAAAGTCTGTTTAACACTCAAAAAGTCTGTTTAAAGAAAAACGTATTTGTTTGGTAAAAAAAAATTAAAAGCATTTTTAAATGTCCAAAAAGCCTAAAAATTATCAAAACGCATTTCGGCAAAAGTTTAAAAATGAAGCTTTAGTTAAAAATCACTTTTTGACTTAAAAGCTTTATTTTTCAAATACAATCTTAAACATTCTCTTAACTTTTTGGTTTTTGGGGAGGTGGTTGGGAGGGCATAGACAAAGGAGACCGACTTGTAGGCACTCTGCTAAGACTAAGTTGGACCTTAGTCTTGATCCTATATAATTCTACCAATTATATTAAGCCTGTAAACTTTGGATAATCCATGATTTTTTTTTTTTTTTTTTTAGATGCTAGAATATAATTTTAATGATTAAGAGCTTGTTTCAGATTGAGTTAATGAGCTTAAAAAGTCATTTTAATACTTTAAAAGCTCTTTCAGGCAAAAAAAAAAAATAGGATTGGCAAAAAAGTTCTAAACATTTTTTTGCTCTAAGAAGTCCAAAATTGTTATGTGGAAAAAGCTTAAAAATGAAGAGTAATTGATGATGTAATATGATATCAAAGAATGATTAAGAGCTTGTTTGAGATTAAGTAGCTTAAAAAATGCTTTTAATAATTAAAAAGCTCTTCAAGTTTTTTTTTTAAAAAAATTTTTAAAGGATTGGTAAAAAACGTTAAAAAAAAATAATAATAATAATCCCTCTAAAAAAGCCCAAAATTGCATTTTGGAAAAAGCTTAAAAAATAAGATTTTTTTTTTTCTTTCTAAAAAGCTATTTTTGTAAGTAAAAAGTGTTATTTTCCAACATAATCCCTAACAAGCTCTTAAGTCCACTATTTCTTATCAGCTTAAATTTTTAAGATAATTGATAATGTAATATATTATCAAAGTAAAAGTCCTGAATTCTTAGTTATTCACCCTCATTTCAATTAAAAATTGTAGGGAAAAATATATAAAAAAAACCCCAAACTACCAGTCATTTACAATTTAGCCTATTGAAGTTCTAAAAGTGATAAAGTAGCCCCCAAAACTACCAAACAATTGTATTTTGACCCCCTATGTTAGTATTACCATCAAAATGGATGAAAAAAAAATCAAAACTACATCGTTTTGACAATGGGAAGTTACTAAAATGCCTTCTTGGAGAAAAAAAAAAAAAGCCATATTAAAATAAGGATCAAAATGGCATCGTTTTGGCTTAAATTAAGGTTTTTCGTACTTACCAAAACGGCGTCGTTTTGGTAAGTGTTAGGAATTAAAAAAAAAAAAAAAAAAACCCTAGACCCCACGGAAAAGCCCCCAAATCCAAAGAGAGTAATTTGTGTTTGGAAGCCAAGAAAATCGCCTCAGCCCAAGCTGTGATGTGAGGCTAAGCGAGCTTGACAGAGACTAGGCAAGGTGCTCAGACTCAACGAACTTGGTAGGCTCGACGATCCGAGGATGGCGAGGTACGATGCCCATGGGCGAGGCGAATTAAGCTCAACAACGAGGCATGGTCGGTGACCCACGGTCCGGGGTAGACTCGACGACGAGGCATGGTTGGCGAACATGACAGACTCGACAAACCTGAAGTGGGGTTTGCAAGTTTGTGGGCAAATTGTGGGTTGGTGGTTTTTGGGTTGACGACCACTGTGGCGAGGGTCAGCAAATTGGTGTATAGGAACCCGAGTATTGGTCGGCGAACCTATTGGGGTGCCAATCCTGTACCGAGGCTGTGGCAGGTTCGTTGACCCATAGTCCGAGGATGGGTCGGCTTTGGGTTGGTAGGATGGAGCCGAGTCTAGGTCGTTCACATTGAACGCGAGGTTTGGTGATCCGAGAATGGCAATCGTGGACATGGTTCGGCAACCTGGTTTGTTCTGGAGAGAGCATAGGCAGTCTGGCGAAGTTTTGAGCAACTCCGGTGAAGGCTCAGCAACCTTGATAGGGATTTTTTTTTTTTTTTTTTTTTTAATTCCTAACACTTACCAAAACGGCGTTGTTTTGGTAAGTGTGAAAAACCCTAATTTAAGCCAAAACGGCACCATTTTGATCCTTATTTTAATTTTTTTTTTCTCCAAGAGGGTATTTTAGTAACTTATCATTGCCACAATGACGTATTTTTTATTTTTCCATCCACTTTGACGGTAATACTAACAGAGGGGGCTAAATGTAACTTTTTGGTAGTTTAGAAGGTTATTATATCACTTTTGAAACTTTAAGAGGTTAAATCGTAATTAATTAATAATTTGAGAGGCTTCTTTATATTTTTCTCAAAATTTTATATGTTAGACTTTATTTATTGAAAAAGAGTTTGAACTCACAAATGAAGTGAGAGTACTAGCTACTAATCTATCAAGCCTTCAAATGAAGGGAGAGTACTACTAACCTATCATTTGTCGGTCATTTAATACTAGTAGAATATAAAAATCATCATCCTTGCCCCATTATTGAATAGAAAAAAAAAAATCATTATAAAAAAAATAAATAAAGAATAAATTAAGAGCCCTACGCCACCCAAATAGTAGTCATACTTAAGTCAAATATATACTTCTCAATGATTTGAAGCCTTAGGGACATACCTACGAGTAATGATAGCCGCATAGGTAAAATCCGGTAGAGATCCGGAGTTGCCTACATGCTAGGGGTTTAGCTAACCCCAATTAGCATTTTTTATTATTTTTGTTTTTTCTTTTAAAAAACACATCCACCACTATTTTTCTTTTTTTATTATTTTTTTCCACCCACCCACTTCTCTCTCCCATGCTTCTCTCTCTACCCTCACAACTGCACGCTTATCCTCCTTTCTCCCTCTCTCTCCCCTCCCATGCTTCTCTCTCTCCTTCCCTCGCGCTCTCTCTCTCTCTCCCTCTCGATGACGATGAAACTCACCGGCGTCGGTTGACTGGGTTTGGAAACTGCTGTTGGTTGGGTCTGGCGGTTTGATTTGGATCCCTCTCAGATGCTCTCCCTCTCCCACTTTAAGCTCTCTCTCAGTGACGGTGACGGTGACGATGAAACTCACCGGCGTCGGTTGACTGGGTTCGGAAACGACTGTGGGTTGGGTCCGGCGGTTTGATTTGGGTCCCGTACACGAGCGAAGCCGAATCAAAACCCAATCTTTGTGCTCATCCAGAGTCGATCAGAGGTAATATTAGTGCCTTTTTCTTTTTCTTAGTCTTTTGGTTGTTTTTTGGTAGCTGGAAGTTTTGGATGGGTGAGTGGAAAAAATAATTAAAAAAGAAAAGTAGTGGGTGAGTAGAAAAATAATAAAATATGCTAACTGGGGTTGGCTTAACCCCAGCCACGTAGGCAACTCCGGATTTCTACCGGAAACTTCCCTTGCGCCTATCATTACTCCCTACCTAAAGCTTCTCCCTTGAGGAACATTCAATACTTGAGTAATGATATATAGATATGACATTTTCTATGCAACTTTGCAAGAAGAGCTCGTGCATGGAATAGCCTTATGATCAGTAGTAGAGGAGATGATGGCAAGATTTCTTCCTTATATTTGCTTCATTCTACTCATCTTGCTTCTTTGCATGGAAGCACATGCCGGCCCTACTCCTGATGATGAAGGTAAGGTGGCAGTCTTTCTTCTTCTTCTTCTTCTTCTTCTTCTCTCTCTCTCTCTCTCTCTATATATATATATGTATATATATGTGTGTGTAAAGTTTTTGATTATTTCCATTTTTTGTTTTTGTTTTGATGAATAACGCAAAGAAGTACAAAGAATCTCTCCATATATATATATATATTTGCAATATGGTTTTAGACGGCTTTAATTTGCATCTTTTTTTGCATGCTTTTAGCATTATATTATATATAGATAACCCTAAATTCATATTTGTCAACTCCAAGTAGACTTTTTTGCATGAAGCTTATAAATTTTTCTCCAACTCCAAGTAGAATCCAGGAAAATTATTAGGAGCCAAAAAACACTTGGCCCCGAATCATTTCAGGTTGGTGGAAATGGAAATCTAAACATTAAAGCCTCAGCCAAATGAATTAGCTGATCAAGAAGGGAAACATGTATTAGGATTAGAATTGTACGTGGTAGATTAAAATGTTATTATTTAATAAAATTAAATTATTTAGGATGCATTTTATCATTATTTTTAAATTGAAGTTTTTATGAATTTGGGTGTTATCTGCTTGTTATTTTATTGTAATCTATTTAAAAACTTGTGTTTAATAAATTGTCTCTAAACCCAATAATTAAATAGCTCAATTAAGGGCTGCAGTTGACTTTTACATCAACCGACAATAGTCAATAGCCAATTAGCCACAAGTCGTTTAAATATAATCTATGGTTTTACTCTGGAAAACAATTCAAGAAAATAAATCTTCGAACTTTCAAAATTTGTGGCGTATAAACTGAAAAGAGGAAGAGTAGATCAAGAAACTGATGACAAGCGAAAGGACGAGAAGCAGGAAGAAGCACCGGAGAGAGGAGATAGACAACAGTAGCTGTCAAATTTTCTTAATTCATCATAAGCTGTCAAATACATCAGAAAATTATATATGTTTAAGTAGACTAATGAGCTTTAACCCTAACCCTAGTGGTACTCGAGCTAATTGTCCGCTAAAATAACATAAAGTCGAAATTAAAATAATATTTTTCATTGCACACAAAGAAGTACAAAGAATCTGTGAAACTCCACCCAACCCCAAGTTTGCACACCAACTTTAATTACAACAATCTCAATCTTCTGAGAAAGCCTAAACAAAGAACAAACTCAAACAAAGAAACTCCATAAAACAAAACTTAGCAACTAAACCTAACAGACATGCAAATTAATCACCAAACCAACAGATTCCAAGACCACTTCAGAACAACATCTCTCCATATATGCAGCCTCTAGACCAGAAAACTAACAGTAATTCCCCAAGAAGTAGGAAAAAAATTAGTATAAGAGCATTTTTCCAACACTTCCCTCCAAATCCTCTTGCTAAACCCACACTCTCAAAGAATAAATGATCTCTGCATTCAATAATGCTTCGATGACAGAAATAACACTTCACTCCCCATTTAATTTCAAAATTCTATCACTCCTAGATATAGTGCTATCAATATCATGATCACCTGCTTGAACCTTCTAAAAATTCTTAGCTATAACTTGAAGCTTAAGAATTCCATGGAAATTTTTAGGAGCCAAAAATTACACTTCCCCAAATCATTTCAGGTTGGTGGAAATGGAAATATAAACATTAAAGCCTCAGCCAAATGAATTTGCTGATCAAGAAGGGAAATATATATTAGGATTAGAATTGTACGAGGTAGATTAAAATATTATTATTTAATAAAAATTATTTAGGATAAATTTTATCATTATTTTAAAATTGAAGTTCTTATGAATTTGGGTGTTATCTGCTTGTTATTTTATTGTAATCTATTTCAAAACTCTTTATGTGTTAATAAATTATCTAAAAATTTGTCTCCAAACCCACGTTTGAAGTAGTTAGGTTTAGGCCCTCATATGGTAGTTTTTTTTTTTTTTTTTGAGAAAAAGTGAATCGAATGGTTTAGGTCCTCATATGGTAGTTGAATAGGCTAAGAACTATCTGTCTATGTCCCATAAATTAGAGATGAACTAATCTTTCGCGACTTTGTCTCCATGTAAAAATCATAAATGGGACTTGTCGGTTACAGAAAACCCATATGATACAATTTTTTTTTTTCTTTTTAAAATACCCATATGATACAATTAAGGGCAGCAGTTGACTTTTACATCAACCAACAATAGCCAATTAGCCACAAGTAGGGGCGTTAAGTGAGTGAAGCATCTCGCAAGCAAATTCAGACTCGACTCGCACGCATAAACTCGACTCAAGTATTAAATGAAGTGTTTCGTGAACACGAATCCTGGCTCGAATATTAAACGAAACTAATTTGGCTCGACTCGGCTAAGCTCGTGAGCAGCTCATATAAGGCTTGAATTGGTAATTGTTCACATAATTGCTCATATTAATATTAAAAATTTAAATTTTATTTTATTTTATTTTTTTTCCTAAAATGCATCATTTTATAAAAGGATGCATATCATCACTCTTCGAAACCAAATGTCTTACTGTATTGGCAAAGGCTCCACACTCGGCTAGCTGGACTAAGCAAATGATCATATGCAAGCTGACTTCTTTAGTCGTTTAAGAGTACTTAAAGTTTAAATTTATAATAAAAAAATTAAATTAATAAGGAAATAAATAAAATTAACTATAAGAACTAACTCGCGAATTGGCTTAACTCGGCTCGATTTATTATAAACTCGAGCTCCATCTCGATTTTTTGGCTCATCCTTAAGCTCGGCTCGAGCTCGAGCTTGAGTAAAATTTAAACAAGTTGAGCTCAAATAAGGAAAGCTCGTTCAAACTCGACTCGTTTACACCCCTAACCACAAGTTGTTTAAAATTGACAAAGAAAAAACGACATGTTCACCGTACTTGGGAGTGAAGCTAATTTGTCGTTTTTCTCTCCCACTTCCCCGCCCCCGGGAAGGAGAGAAGGGGAAATCACACCCAAAGAGAGCTGAGCTTGCATGCCCATCTCTAATGGGTATTTTTCAAACATCGAAAATGCCTTGTTGACTGTTGGCTGCTTCCATTTCCAACTGCGGTGCTCGCTATTTCCGCTTGCAAGCACTTGAAAAGTACCATTTGTTACAACACAAATTTGATGTTTATGATCTGGTGGCAGCACTTGGATGGTTCCGAACTTGCGAGGCAAATTGGTAATGGGGGAAAAATCAAAAGGTAGATTCATCGTATTAGTGGCAGACAAAACCTGTCGCTTAGAGTTGCAAAGAGAAAATACTAAGCCTAAAATAGAGACGAGGTCGTATGGAAATTTCGTAAGATTCTGTTTTTTGGTAATAAAAACGTTGCTTTAATTATATTTTTGTATAGATTAAATTATGAAGCATTTTAAGGCAAAGTTAATGGGAAATTAAAAAAGAAAAAAGAAAAATTGATGAGGTTGGTGCCTAATGCATGCAGTGGAAGCTCTTCGTGAAGTAGCTACACAATTGGGGATGAAAGATTGGAATTTCAGAGTAGACCCGTGCGTTAATGAGTCGAGCTGGTTAACACCCAAATCGGATTGCTCCTACCCATGCACCAATTCTCTAATCTGCAATTGCTCCTACCCTGGAGGCGTATGTCACGTGGTTCAATTGTATGTCACCCTTCATTTCCCTTATATTGAAACTGTGAACAGATCAAGTTTTTATTCAACAAACAGCGAAAAGTTCTTCAATTTGCTTTTATGTAAGTGAAAAGTACTTCAATTTTACTTATATTGGAAAGCTGAAAAGTACTTCAATTTTCTTTGATGCAAGTGAAACGTACTTAAATTTGACTTATATTGGATTTTTCCATTCATAATGTTTCCCAGGAAGTGTGAATAATCTTTTACCTATAATTATTCGTGTTACAGATTTCCTAAAGGGCAGGATCTTGATGGTGTGCTTCCTCCTTCCCTGGTGAAGCTACCCTACCTAAAGATGATGTAAGAAAGTCACCAACAATTTGTTCCTGAAAATTGATTTTAAGCTTCTAAGTTCTAATCTAACAGCCCACTTTCCTCTTGCTTGTAGTGACTTCACTCGAAACTACCTCAGTGGTACAATTCCTCGCGAATGGGCTTCTACAAAGTTGGAATACCTGTAAGTTACTGCTGAATTCTTGTCTTAGGTTAGCCAGTGAATGCTCTTTCTTATTGCATTAAGCTGATTCACTGCAGGTCCGTTACTGTAAACAACTTATCAGGACCAATCCCAACCTACCTGGGAAACATTACCACTCTTATCTACTTGTATCTTTCTTGCTCACCCTTTTTTAATCTAGTAGAATGCAACATAGTTTGATTTGCTTTAGCTGAGCTTTAATATTGATGAAGACTATATTTTCAGGAGCTTAGAGAGCAATCTATTTTCTGGAAGTGTTCCCCCTGAGCTTGGGAATTTGGTTAACCTGGAGAATCTGTCAGTGTTTCTTTTTCAATCCTTCTATTCATTTTCAAATCAGATTTGATGATTATTTTCTTAATTATCAATGATTTACTACTTCAACTGACACTAATTTGAGCTGGTCTGAACCTCTCATTTGATGACTACAGTA
>CM017321.1:12010634-12039718 GCA_006937295.1 Carpinus fangiana | reverse complement strand
TTTTTTTGCTATTTTTAGGTTTTTTGGACTTTTAAAAGTGCTTTTAATTTTTTTTACTAAACGAATACTTTTTTCTTCAAAGAGACTTTTTGAGTATAAAAAATATTTTTAAACACCTCAAACGCAATCCCAAACAGGCCTTAAGTTCACTATTTCCTATCAGCTTAAACTTTTAAGATAATTGATGATGTAATATGGTATCAAAACAAAAATCTTGAGTTCTTAGTCATTCATTTTCATTTTAATTAAAAAATTTATATGTTTTAGATTTTATTTGTTGAGAGAGAGTTTGAGCTCATAAATGAATAGAGAGTACTGCCAACCTATCATTTGTCGGTCATTTAATACTAGTAAAAAATAAAAATCGTTAACCTCGTCATAATGAATGGTAAAAACAAAAAATCATTATAAAAAAATAAATAAAAAAGAAATTAAGAGCCCTACGCCACCCAAATAGTAGTCGTACTTAAGTCAAATATATACTTCTCAATGATGTGAAGCTTTAGGGACATACCTAAAGCAGCAGTATCCCTACCTTATAAATGTGAAGTTTCTCCCTTAAGCAACATTCAATACTTGAGTAATGATATATAGATATGACATTTTCTATGCAGCTTTGCAAGAAGAGCTCGTGCATGGAATAGCCTTATGATCAGTAGTAGAGGAGATGATGGCAAGATTTCTTCCTTCTATTTGCTTTATCTTACTCATCTTGCTTCTTTGCATGGAAGCACAGGCCGGCCGTCTAGGGCCTACTCCTGATGACGAAGGTGAGGAGGTTTTTCTTTTTCTTTGTACATGTATTTATGTGAAAACTTTTCCTTGATATGAGTGTCTAACGCTTTTTAATTTCTTGAGTTATATTTGCCCACCTCAATTTTCGACATTTGAACAACACAAAAAATTTCTTAAAAAAGTTCATGCAATTATGTTGCTCCATTTAGCTCGACTTGTTTATTTAGCTCGACTTGTTTATTAAATAAATGAAGCTTAAGTTGAGCTTGTATATATAGTTTGAGCCATTCATGAACAAATTGGTTCATATATACCGCTCTATTTGAGAGATTTGCCCTTACAATGGAGGGCCAACACTTTGTAAAATATCTTACCAAGAGAAATAGCAACAAAGCAAATTGCATTTAAGAGTGCCAAATACAATTAAGCTTTATATATATTTGTCTCACATAATTTTTTTTTTAAGAAAAAAAAAAATTCACATGATTTTTTATTTATTTTAAAGGAACATATATAATCTATATATGGTTTTACTCTGGAAAACAATTTAAGAAAATAAATCTTCAAACTTTCGAAATTTGTAACGTATAAACTGAAAAGAGGAAGAGAAGAAGAAACTGATGACAAGGCAAAGGAAGAGAAGCAGGAAGAAGCACCAGAGAGAGGAGATAGACAACAGTAGCTCTCAAATTTTCTTAATTCATCATAAGCTGTCAAATACATTAGAAAATTATGTTTAAATAGACTAATGAGCTCTAACCCTAACCCTAGTGGTACTTGAGCTAATTGTCCGCTAAAATAACATAAAGTCGAAATTAAAATAATATTTTTCATTGCACACAAAGAAGTACAAAGAATCTGTGAAACTCCACTCAACCTCAAGTTTGCACACCAACTTTAATTACAACAATCTCAATCTTCAGAGAAAGCCTAAACAAAGATCAAACTCAAACAAAGAAACTCCATAAAACAAAACTTAGGAACTAAACCTAACAGACATGCAAATTAATCACCAAACCAGCAGATTCCAAGACCACTTCAGAACAACATCTCTCCATATATGCAGCCTCTAGACCAGAAAACTAACAGCAATTCCCCAAGAAGTAGGAAAAAAATTAGTATAAGAGCATTTTTCCAACACTTCCCTCCAAATCCTCTTGCTAAACCCACACTCTCAAAGAATAAATGATCTCTGCATTCAATAATGCTTCGACGACAGAAATAACACTTCACACACCATTTCAAAATTCTATCACTCCTAGATATATGGTGCTATCAATATCATCACCTGCTTGAAATTTCTAAAAATTCTTAGCTACATATAACTTGAAGCTTAAGAATTCCATGGAAATTTTTAGGAGCCAAAAATTACACTTGCCCCAAATCATTTCAGGTTGGTGGAAATGGAAATATAAACATTAAAGCCTCAGCCAAATGAATTAGCTGATCAAGAAGGGACATGTATATTAGGATTAGAATTGTACGTGGTAGATTAAAATATTATTATTTAGGATAAATTTTATCATTATTTTAAAATTGGAGTTCTTATGAATTTGGGTGTTATCTGCTTGTTATTTTATTGTAATCTATTTAAAAACTCTTTATGTGTTAATAAATTATCTAAAAATTTATCTCCAAACCCACGTTTGAAGTAGTTAGGTTTAGGTCCTCAAATGGTAGCTGAATGGGCTAAGAATAGGTTGTGTTTGGTAATGGAATGGAAAAAGGGAGGGGAACGATACTATAACAGATTTGATTGATACGAGGAAAAAAAGTAAAAATGTTTTGTATTAAAAAGTAAAAAAAAAACTTATTTTGTAGTGATTTTTTTTTATTTGAATAGTAATAAAAAGTGATTAATGTGATATAAAAAGTAAGAATGTTGATATTAATTTTAAGAAGTTTTTTTTGAGAATGAAGCTTAGTCTGATCCAGCCTCTTGGCAAACACAACCTATCTGTCTATGTCTCATAAATGAGTAATTCTAGAAGGCTTATTCGTGTCTTACTTATGTTCTATTAAAATGATATAGCTATTAAAATCATTATTTAATTAAAATTTAATAATGATCAATCATAAGTTCAATAATAATTTTAATAGACACATTTTTATTAATAAGACACAAATAAAATATAATTAAGCCTTCTAAAATTATTCATCATACATTAAAGATGAACTAATATTTCTCGACTTTGTCTCCTTTTGTACGGAGATGTAAAAATCATAAATGGGACTTGTCGGTTACGGAAAACCCATATGGTACCATTAAGGGCAGCAGTTGACTTTTACATCAACCGACAATAGCCAATTAGCCACAAGTCGTTTAAAACCGACAAAGAGAAAACGACATGTTCACCGTACTTCGGAGTGAAGCTAATTTTCCCGAGTTTTCTGTGTCGTTTTTCTCTCCCACTTCCCCGCCCCCGGGAAGGAGAGAAGGGGAAATCACACCCAAAGAGAGCTGAGCTTGCATGCCCATCTCTCATGGGTATTTTTCAGACACCAAAAATGCCTTGTTGGCTGTTGGCTGCTTCCATTTCCAACTGCGGTGCTCGATATTTCCGCTTGCAAGCACTTGAAAAGTACCATTTGTTACAACACAAATTTGATGTTTATGATCTGGTGGCAGCACTTGGATGGTTCCGAACTTGCGAGGCAAATTGGTAATGGGGGGAAAAACAAAAGGTAGGTTCATCGTATTAGTGGCAGACAAAACCTGTCGCTTAGAGTTGCAAAGAGAAAATACTAAGCCTAAAATAGAGACGAGGTCGTATGGAAATTTCGTAAGATTCTGTTTTTTGGTAATAAAAACGTTGCTTTAATTATATTTTTGTATAGATTAAATTATGAAGCATTTTAAGGCAAAGTTAATGGGAAATTAAAAAAGAAAAAAGAAAAATTGATGAGGTTGGTGCCTAATGCATGCAGTGGAAGCTCTTCGTGAAGTAGCTAAACAATTGGGGAAGATAGATTGGAATTTCAGAGTAGACCCGTGCGTTAATAAGTCGAGCTGGTTAACACCCAAATCGGTGTTGAGGCCATTGTACAGCAATTCTCTAATCTGTAATTGCTCAATCAGTCCTGGTGTATGTCACGTGGCTCAACTGTACGCACCCTTCATTTCCCTTTTACTGAAATTGTGAACAGATCAAGTTTTTATTCAACAAAAAGCAGAAAAGTACTTCAATTTTCTCTTATGCAACTGAAAAGTACTTGAAATTTGAGTTATATTGGAAAGCAGAAAAGCACTTCAATTTTCTTTTATGCAAGTGAAAAGTACTTAATTTTTTTTTTTTTTTTATAAATAAAAGTACTTAAATTTGACTTATATTGGATTTTTCCATTCATAATGTTTCCCAGGAAGTGTGAATAATCTTTTACCTATAATTATTCGTGTTACAGATTTCTTAAAGGGCAGGATCTTGATGGTGTGCTTCCTCCTTCCCTGGTGAAGCTACCCTACCTAAAGATGATGTAAGAAAGTCACCAACAATTTGTTCCTGAAAATTGATTTTAAGCTTCTAAGTTCTAATCTAACAGCCCACTTTCCTCTTGCTTGTAGTGACTTCACTCGAAACTACCTCAGTGGTACAATTCCTCGCGAATGGGCTTCTACAAAGTTGGAATACCTGTAAGTTACTGCTGAATTCTTGTCTTAGGTTAGCCAGTGAATGCTCTTTCTTATTGCATTAAGCTGATTCACTGCAGGTCCGTTACTGTAAACAACTTATCAGGACCAATCCCAACCTACCTGGGAAACATTACCACTCTTATCTACTTGTATCTTTCTTGCTCACCCTTTTTTAATCTAGTAGAATGCAACATAGTTTGATTTGCTTTAGCTGAGCTTTAATATTGATGAAGACTATATTTTCAGGAGCTTAGAGAGCAATCTATTTTCTGGAAGTGTTCCCCCTGAGCTTGGGAATTTGGTTAACCTGGAGAATCTGTCAGTGTTTCTTTTTCAATCCTTCTATTCATTTTCAAATCAGATTTGATGATTATTTTCTTAATTATCAATGATTTACTTCTTCAACTGACACTAATTTGAGCTGGTCTGAACCTCTCATTTGATGACTACAGTACTCTTAGTGCTAACAATCTCACTGGAGAGTTGCCAATAAATCTCACTAATCTATCCAAATTAATGGAACTGTAAGTGCAGGTTGCGGCCCATTTCTATACTTACAGTAGTTTTATATATTTAATTGAAAAGCTTCAGCTTTCTATGTTATTCAGTCTTGTTTCCAATGTGGCTATATGCAGTAGGATTAGCAGTAACAACTTCACTGGAAAAATACCCAACTTTTTTCAAAGTTGGAAACATCTTCAGAAATTGTATGTGTTCTATTTTTTTGTTTTTAAAAAAAATCCCATAGTGTTAAAATCTCTTCTAGTAGAATATTCAGGCATAATCTAATCTAACCCGTTAGAATTGTGTTTTTAACAGAGAGATTCAAGCTAGTGGTCTTGAGGGGCCCATCCCTTCTAGCATTTCGGTCCTGAGTAGTTTAACCGAGCTGTAAGTTCTGCCTTGGAAGTACTCTTGGGTTGCATAATCTCTCTTGTATCTTCATGTGATACGCAAATTTAACTAGATGTCTTGCTTAAGACTCTAACAGTTATTAATAATGCAATTTGGTGCAGAAGGATTAGTGACTTACTTGGTGAGGGTTCTAAATTTCCAACCTTAAGCAGCATAACAAGCATGAAAAGATTGTAAGTAATTCTTTTTCTTTTAAATGTCAACAACTCAAATGATACAAGTTTATAGCAATTTTGCTTAGATGATGGCGGTTGACTTTGCAGGATGTTGAGGAGCTGCAATCTCTATGGACCAATCCCCGAATTTATATCAAAAATGACAGCACTACAAACTCTGTAGTTCTTCTTTCCTTTCTGCTCTCTTTTTTTTGGTTTTTGTTTCATTTACTGAAAATATTACTCAACTATAAACCCAGATGGTTGGATTATTTCAATTAAGAACATTTTTTTTTTTTTTAACTTTACATACAGATGTGTAAAGTTTTCTTTTCTCCTTTTTTGTTTTTGGCTAGCATTAGTAGATATTGGCATATTAAAATTTATGGACTTTGGGTTATCATGGTACTTTATTCTTAAAGCTAATTATGAATAACTATTTCAATAGAGATTTTGGTCATTCTTTTTTGGGGGAACTTCACTTACCCCCATGAACTTACGCGCTTTTTGCAGACACCCTCATTGTTTAAAATCTCTCACTTTGATATATCGAACTTTGATTTCCTTCCACTTTTCCCCTTCTGTTAGGATTTTCTGTTAAATCCTAACTGAGATGTGTGAAATTACTAAAATACCCTTAGTCATTTTTCTCATTTTTCCATTTAATTTAACTACAATATTTATCAGTAGGGGGTATTTAGAACGAAACGAAAGTTCAATACACCAAAGTAAAAGATTTTGAATATTGGAGGAGTGTCTGCAAAAAGCACGTAAGTTCATGAAAGGTAAGTAAAGTTTTCCCTTCTTTTCTAGAATTAAGATCATTTGCTGACAAACCGAGGTGTAGTTTTGGAGTAAGATTAGTTTGAAAAAAGGAGTGGGAAACACCATTCATCACATGAATATGTAATAATTAATTATCTGCTTTCATCCTTTAGCCTTTGAAAAACAATGATGATTCCTTCCAATCTTTATGGCCTACGCCTTTTAGAAAGCAGCTATCTAAGGTTGTCAACCCATACTCATTGTAGGAATGGCAGCCATGACCCACCCCTTCCTACTCCTTTGGCCCATTGTGGCAGCTGCCGCAAGATACCTTTGAACATGCACACTCTAGTTAGGCTGTCTATGGAATCTGTTCTAACCTACATATCCTCTGTTATATGGACATTCAAGTCTCTCTTTCAATTTTTTCTTCCTATATATTATGTTTCTTGACCCTATACTTTAAAATCTGGACATTTATGTCTCATTTTATAATCCTTCTTTTCTGTTATTATAACCTCTTAATCGCAATATCCAAGCAGGGATCTCAGCTTCAACAGATTGGAAGGAAATGTTTCAGATTTTTCAGATCAACAAACTTTGGAAATCATGTAAGTGTGGAGTCAAAACCCTAAATCTAAGAGCTCTATTGTAGAGAAGCTCAAATAAACAATTAAAAAGCAGCTTAAAGCACACAAATAATAAAGATTTGGCTTATCTCCTATGTTTATAGGTGAAGATATGAGGAATTTCACTATCATAAAAGAGATTATATTGCTTATTGTTACCAATGCACATTTGTACATACGTACATTTCTATATGTATATATCATCAGAAAGTATATTTTACTTTCAAATATTTCTCCTTTAGTAATGATATAAATAAGTGTTTAACTAGAGCGTGATTATGTTGTGCTTTGAACAGGATTCTTACAAGCAACTTGCTCAATGGGACTATCCCAGACTGGATCAAAGGCCGAGATAATCGCGAGTATATAATTCATCTTGAACTCTATTTGAAATTTGCATGACATGTTTTTTTTTTTTAATAATGTTTCGGCACATATAAAATCTTTACAGACCTCATAGTGTTCCAATATACATTGATTCATCTCTTGAACACTTTATGGTCAGTGGGAGATCTCCTTGAATCATATTGAATTGGTGAATTCAACCGATTTGGTACCAGCATAGATTTGCCTTTTGCACCATGCGACTGTTATTTGGAAACTGCATGTTGGCAATTAATTTTGAGTTGGTTACGGAAGTTTTCTGGTGTTAGCTTGAATTGACCGGTTTATCAAAACCTTTTCAAATATAATTTTTCTTTTCTTATGGATTTGTAATGAGTTATTACTGAAAATACATTTTTGTGCAGCCAAATTGATCTTTCTTACAACAACTTTTCAGAAATCCTTGCGCCACCTACTTGTCGAGAATTCCTGTAAGAACTTTTCTTATCATCTTAATCTTAATTTAAGTTTACCTTGAGGTTTGTATACTTACCCTCTTCACAAGCTTTTAGTTTTTGAAAACTAACTAGGTTCTCATTTCATCAGGAATTTGTTTCAGAGCTTCTCTGGACAGGACAATTTGTAAGCTTTAACTTGAAAACTTATAAGAAGAACCAATGTTTTTTGGACCTGCCTTACATCCTGTAGAAAAATAACAAGACATCTCATGTTATTTTAAACCTATGGCTACAGGCAAGATTAAGAACCTCTTTAGGATTGCATATGAGAAAGAGATTTCAAGTCAAAAAGTGTTTTTTAAACTTTTGCCAAAAATGCGTTTTAGCCATTTTTAGGCTTTTAGACCTTCAAAAGAGCTTTGAATTTTTTTTTTACCAAAAGAGTTTTTTTTTTTTTCAAATGAGCTTTTAGGGTGTTAAACACACTTTTGAGGTCCTCAAACGCACACAAAAAAGGCCCTAAAACTTCCCCATTTTTAGTCCAAATGACGTAGTTTTAAAGTAAACTAACAAAAGTTTTCTAAACGCCATTTGCACCAAATGACAATTGTCCACTTCCACTTTCTCTCTCTTTCTGTAAGTTCTTCTTTCAAATCTCTTTTTAGTACTTTCCTCTCTCTCTTTTTACTCGTTATCTTCCTCAACTCGGATAGTTTCAAAGCCTTAATTTTCTCTCTTATCCATTTCTCTCCCATTTTAGACTCACTCCCACTTTAAATGAAATGAAAGATGTTGCCTCTCTCTGCAAAAACCAGGCTTTGACGCTTTGTTTTGTGTTTTCTGCAAAACCAGTTAAACACTCTTATGGTTGCTGAAAGGAGGGGTTAAAAGATCACTACGTTGAAAGGAAAATATTTATTGTTTTGGTTCGTGAGGATTTTGTCCCTTTTGAGTGTCGATTTGGCTAAATTCATGAAGGAAGGGCAACTGCACCGGTCAGGTTCCTTTGGTATTGTAGAGTTGACCATTCCTCTTTCATAGCATTCATATGATTCGAAAAAATTATTAATTGAAGACATTGTTTGCACTGAAATGTTTCTATGGAAACTTCATTTTTAACGCTCAGACTTGTTCTATTTGACTGCTGCTGCTTTGCTGAAAATAGTTAAGAAGAATTTGCAGAAAGAAAGTGGGAGTGGGTGAAGAAGGAAGAGACGAACTTCTGTTAATTCCTTTAAAGCTATGTCGTTTGGGCTAAAAAGGGGAAAAATTTAATCATAACTGTAGATTTAAAATAACAGGAGATGTCCTGTTATTTTTCTACAGGATGTAAGCCGAGTCCATGTTTTTTCTGTTTTATATTTTATATTTTTAGCTTTTATTTTGGAGAAGCATATCCTTTTTTTCATTCTAATTTTGCTAAGTTCACACTTCTTTCTTGTACGATGCTAATTAAGAACACTTGGCGGCAAGTGCCTGGAGCCCTATCCATGCTCAAAAGGTAGTTATACTACTATGAAGTGTATGCTTTAAAACATTTCATATTGTTATTGGCAACTGAGTAAATGAAACAAGAGATAGTTAATACATAATTTCCTTTTTGTTCTGTAATGATTGCTTATGTTTTAATTTATTAAAAAGCTGCTATTTTTGTTTCTGGGTAGATCGGTACTCATTGCATATAAATTGTGGTGGAAGTACAACCACTATTGGAAACATAGAGTACGAAGGGGATCAAAGTGGAGCAGGTCCAGCTAACTTTTTTCCTAATACCGCTAATTGGGGATTCAGTAGCAGCGGAAATTTTTGGGATGTCAACAGAAGCTCAGATCAATACATAGCGAATAATGTGTCAATGCTAAGAATGAATAACTATGAATTATTCACGAGTGCACGGCTCTCTCCTCTTTCTCTGACATATTATGCCCGTTGTTTGGCAAATGGAAATTATACCGTGAAACTATACTTTGCAGAGATGGTATTAAGAGATAACAGATCGTTTTATAGTCTTGGAAGACGGATATTTGATATTTATATCCAGGTATGACGTCATATTTGTTTTGCTTTATACATAGAGCACAATTTTATTGATTTAATTTGTTACAGGAAAAATTGGTGTTGAAGGATTTTGATATTCGGCATGAAGCACAAGGTGTTGATACGGCAGTTGTTAGGGAATTTAAAGCAGTTGTGAGGAATAAAGTCTTACAAATCCGCTTTCATTGGGCTGGGAAAGGGACAACAGATGTGCCAAACAGAGGAATTTATGGTCCTCTCATCTCAGCTATCTCTGTTAAATCTGGTAACATTTAATGGAGTATGAGAATCTTTTTACCATTCAACTTCTTCCATACTTATTAGAATGAGGAACAACAAAAGCATAGCACAATATAGTTGAGGTAGAACCCATGATTATTTGCCGTAAAAAGTATTACCCAAAACAAGATTAAACTGCAACTAAATGGAAGAAATCAAAACTTTTATAATCTCCTTTATACTCTTACTCTGATATTCGTGTGTTTGAACCATTCATTCATATCTTGTTTTAGATTGGTCCACGTATGTTTATCTGTATGGTACTACTTGTATTCCAGGATGCAACTTTATAATCAGTTTCCTTTACTAATTTTTCTCTTCTGCAGATTTCAGTCCCCCTGACTACAAGAAATTCATTGTTGTTGGAGCTGTAGTATCAGCGCTTTTGCTCATTTTTATGATTTTAGGCATTCGAATGTGGATCAAAAAACGAGGCAAGATATCAAGGGAAAAAGGTAATCAGCAGGCACTCATTTTGATGTAAAAATTAGATAGGATAATTTTTTATCTTCTCCAACTATTCACCAAGTTGAAACAATGTATAGCAATCCAAAGTACACCATGAAAGCAATTATACTGTTCCTGGATTGCATAGCATAAAAATCTGTCTTCATGATAGCTTTCTTGGGCTTTTTTGGTACTGCTATTGGAATCAGTTTCAATCATAATTATAAATCATATGAGAAATATAAGATCAGTGCTTTTTCATAAAATCTAAATGAAGGCATATTTACATGAGAGATGGATGACTTGAGGTCACTGAGTTGAGTAGATATCTAAGAAGGACCCATATTTATAAAAAATAAAAAGAAAAATAAAAAAAGAAAAAAGTGAGAGGTAAAAGATTATGAATTTCAATTAACTATCTTTTTAAAATGTTATCTAAATGATCTCACCAAAATTGTTGAAAAGAACAAAAAGGCAAATCTCCTACTAATAGGCACCAATGAAGTTCCTCTCTAATACACCTGTAATTGGGAAACAAAGAGAAACCCTAAATCTTGTAAAAACTTAGGGTTTATGTGGCTGACCAACTGCGGTATGTTACTTTCTCACTGCTTTTTTTTTACATTCTATTTGGCATATTCTAAGTAGTCAATAGACACAACAATACTGGTTAAAAAATAATTCATATCATTTATAAGATGTAATGTGACATCTTAGCCTCACCTTTTCATTCCTTTTGACAGAGCTAAGAGGATTAGATCTACAAACTGGTTTTTTCACCTATAGGCAAATCAAAGCAGCCACTAACAACTTCGATGCTGCAAATAAGATTGGAGAAGGTGGTTTTGGATCTGTATACAAGGTATCCCACAACATCATCTTCCTTCAATTTTAGGATATCTATTTTCTTTAGGGTAATTACCTTTTGTCCCTATGAACTATAGCGCCTTGACACTTTCTCTATGAACTACCAACTATGACACTTGACCCCATCAAACTACCATTTTATGACACTTTCTCCTATTCCGTAAGTCAAAGGGGTTAAAACTAACGGTCATATAACTTGCATATACCATTTTAAATTTTTTTCCTTCTATTTTCGCCTTCACTTCAAATTTTTGGATTAGGGTTTAGGAGGATATAGCGTCATTTTATTGATTTAAAGTGAGAGCAAAAATGGAAGGAAAAAAATTTAAAATGGTTGACCGTTAGATTTAACCCCTTTGACTGACGGAAATGGGGAAAGTGTCATAAGATGATAGTTTGATGGGGTCAAGTGTCATAGTTGATAGTTCATGGGGGAAAAGTGTAAAGGCGCTGTAGTTCATGGGAACAATAGGTAACTACCCCATTTTCTTTTTCTTACTTATCTATTATACCAAGAGGTGTTTAATTCAATAATGAATCCATACCTGAAGATGTATATTTTCCTATTTTTGATGCAGGGTGTACTCTTAGATGATACTATAATTGCTGTTAAGAAACTTTCTTCAAAATCCAAACAAGGAAATCGTGAATTTGTGAATGAAATAGGAATGATATCTGCTTTACAACACCCAAATCTTGTTAGATTGTATGGATGTTGTGTTGAAGGAAATCAACTATTCTTGGTTTATGAATACATGGAAAACAATAGCCTGGCACGTGCTTTGTTTGGTAAGCCTGAGGTTCTCACTTCAGTATTTTATTACAAACTTTATACTGAGAATGGCATATATTAAGAACTAAGTTGATGAGTTCTGCATTGGACAATCTACAAAATATGTAGGTCCAGAGGAATACCACATAAACTTGGATTGGCCTTCAAGGCAGAAAATATGTGTTGGCATAGCAAGAGGTTTGGCTTTCTTGCATGAGGAATCAGCACTAAGAATTGTTCATAGAGACATCAAAACTACAAATGTGCTATTGGATAGGGACCTTAACCCAAAGATTTCTGACTTTGGTTTGGCCAAGCTTGATGAAGAGGAAAACACCCACATCAGCACACGAGTTGCTGGAACAATGTGAGCTACCTTTTTCCCTCTTTTCTTCAATATGGAGTCTTTTTGTGATTATATTCTTTTGTTTCATTTGCCTCCCAAGTTATTGACCAAGAGATGGAACAAATATTGATTGATCTCTGTCCTTATGAGATGCTGCCCTAACCTTAACATGGAAGCATTCAAAGTCTCCGCATATCGGAAAAGTTTACATATGGAATATGATATAGACTTCCTGGATTAAGTGTTTGGTAGGATTTTTATATGTCAGCAGTTTGCATTTGCAACACAACCATGCTTACAGAGAAACTCGTAGTTACATCAATTGTCAACGAGTTTTCAAGCGTTGAAAACGTCTAAACATGAAACGTACTATTGATTTGTTGTAGTTATTGTATGCCCCAATACTTGATGCATCAGAGAATCAGCTCAATTTAATTCCCTGGTAAAATAAAATTGCAAGGTGCAATAAAGCCACACACACAAAAAAAAAAGGCGAAAAATATGTTTATTTAACCTCTAAAATAAATGCTACCCCTAAATGATGACTCCCTTTAAAATTAAGAAATAAACAATACAGAGAAATTTGTGCTCAATTATTCTATCATCCTTCACTCTCTAAAACCAATATATATATGAGTCTCTAAAAAACCAATATTTCCAAAGGGAAATAAATTATTTAGATCTAAGACCACACCCCGTTAAACTTGAGCTCAATGACCAAACAAATTGTATGGCTAATGTTATATGATTACATCAGTTCGCCACTTGCAATGTGCAAAGGTAATGACATATTTTTCTTCCTCACTGACAAAAATTTTATGTATCTTCAACAAAATGAAATTACCACTCAACCCTAGTAGCCTTATTGATTGCATGATTGCATTCTGAATGCAAATGAAATATGATTTGGTACCTAAGTTTCTCTTGATTCTTAAGTACTTTGTTGGATATGAAAGATCAGAGCTTATATTTAATTTTTTTTCTTCTGATAATTCATTCTAGTAATATAAGTCAATAAAATCTTCATTTGCAGAGGATATATGGCACCAGAATATGCATTATGGGGTTACTTAACCTATAAAGTTGATGTTTATGGTTTTGGGATTGTTGCACTGGAAATTATTACTGGGAAGAGTATCATGAAATATCGACCAAAAGAGAATTGTGTATGCCTTGTTGATTGGGTAAGATTGATCTTTTTATTTTAATATATGCTACTATAAATAACGTTTGGAGGCCTGCCAGCTTCTTTGTCCCTTTACACTCAATTTGTTCCACTCAATTGGTCATCCTGATCTGTTACTCTAGCCTCAAGCAGCAAAATAAACTAACATATGTTGAAATTGTTTGATTCGTTCACTTCACACTTGAGTTCAACATATTGACATGTATATTATTTTCTATGTGCGTATTAGCGTATGGCTGCTATTCTCTTGTGTTGATTTGCTGCTTTTCATTTTCGTTCTCTTTTTTATGCTTATTATAGGCGCTTGTTCTACAAAGAAAGGGTAATCTAATGGAGCTGGTGGATCCAAAGTTGGGTTCCGGGTTAAAAAATGAGGAAGCTATTAGAATGATCAAAGTAGCTCTCTTATGCACTAATGCGTCACCGGCATTTAGACCCACCATGTCCGCAGTAGTAAGCATGCTCGAAGGCCAAACCATTGTTGATGAAGTCACCATTGATCCAAGTATATATGGCGATGAATTGGGGTTTAATGCCTTAAAAGACCAATTTGAACAACTCCAACAAGCACCAATGAGCACAAGCGGATTAGAGAGCCTTATGCATTCATCAGATATGACTTGGGCTGGATCTTCTTCTACATCTGCCAAAGATCTCTATCGAGTTAATCTTGATTCTTATTAATTTCAGCATACTATTGCCCCCAACCATGCTAAATGCTTCTTCTTCTTTTTTTTTCTTTATAATTAATAAAGCTACATTTGCTATAGACCACTGAAAAAGTAGTCTTATAATGTCTCTTTCCCATGCTAGGAAAGAGTACATACCTTTGTTTTTTGTTTTTTTTTCTTTTTTTCATTGTTGAATTATGAATAAAAGAATATACATTAACATGACGCTTTAGATTGTTATGAGCGATATAAATTCACCTCTTGATCATTGAATTCATTACACTATGAGAGCTAAACACAATAGTGCATCATATATCTTATGGATATACCCTTTAGTTGTCTCTGCTCATCCTATTTGAGAAAAATTATGTTTTTTTTACTGCATTTATGTATAAAAATTTGATGTCATTCATTCCCTTCTTTCTTTTTCTATTGACCACTAATGGTCTTGTTTGGTTTTCTTAACTGACTATTGATGATTGTGCGGAAACCCTTAAAGTTAAAGTTTAACAATATTTTATACTTTATATTTTTACTTTCTTGCTACGCTACCTTTTATGCTTATGTTGTTAGTTGGTTTAAAACTAATAAAAAAATAATATTTAATTAAAGTAGAGAAATAAGTAAAGAACGTTGGGTTGTTTGTTAAAAACCTTCTCTCTTCCCAATATTATTCACTATTTTTTTTTTTAAAAAAAAAAAAACACTTTTTATATCAAATTATTTACTTTTTACTGCTATTTAAATAAAAAAAATCTTTATAAAACAATTTTTTAATACAACATTCTCACTTTTCTATACCAATAGTTATTATATTTTTTTTCCTACAAAAAAAATGTGCACAGTACCGGGGGCTTGTCTCACCTGGTTTTTAAAATTTCAGATTAGTTTTAAATTTTTCCTCCTTACTTTTAGGAAATTAGCCAATTACTTGAGAATATTTAGGAGATAATTTTAAAATGTTTTTTAAAAACTCATTTTCAATTAGGTTGAGTGGCCCAGTGGGCCTGGCCCGGGTGGCAGCTAAAATTGGGTTTACAAAAAGTGTACGTATTAAGAAAAAAAAAAATTTGATAAACTGGACATTATTTTAAATTTTGTAAATAAGAAAAATAAATAAATAAAAGAGGCCGAGGTGTTGCTGCCGTGGCTAGGGATTCCGGTTTGTTATAAAGGATTTGCCGCGTAGGGTTTTCTGGGATTGTTGCCTGAGCGAGAGAGAGAGAGAGAGAGAGAGAGAGAGAGGTGGTTAAGATGGTGAAGAGGATGGTGGAGGAGAGGATAGGACGGCTAGGGTTTGTCGAAGAAAAACAACATCGCAAGCGAAGTCGCCCTGTTCCTGTCCCCTCGTCGGGTCCTGCTCCTCTGCGGCGATCCACGCGCCTGAACCCTAACCGTGACGCTGTCGAGATCCGCAACGACGATTCCGAGAAGCAAATGGGAATTCATCCAAAAAATATGCACGATGAGGATTTCAACTCTGACTCTGACTCTGAGGAGGATTGCATCCCCTGTGGGATGATGACCGAAGAGGATTGCATCGGCTATGGCATAAACCCTGATGTGCATGTGGTGAGCAAAATTGATTCCCTTCGTCTACATATATGTCTGTATGTGCCTGCATCTTTAACACTCCGTTGTTATAGGGTCTCCCCCATCCTAGGGAAAGGTTGTGTGGTTCGACTCGATCATCTGCAGTAAGCGAAGATGATTACGAAGATTGCAAACAATTTTCGCAGCTCGCAATAGACGAATACCTCCGTCGCCTCAAGGTTGGTGTTTCTGTTATTTATTTTATTTTTATTTTTTTTGGCTTATGAGGTATCGGATGGAGATGAATATTTGTTATGCTGAAATAATAGTCAGTAATTGCTTCTTTTTCTGTGACAATAATTATATTTTTTTCATGATTGCATAAACTTTTGTGTGCAGAATGATGTGCAGAATGAAAATCCACAACTGCAGCTTGTGAAGGTTTTGAAAGCAAGGTATAAGGTTTCCGATATATTCAGGTTTTTTATAACCTTTGAGGCCAAGGATATTGCTGCTGGAGGCCGGCCTAAGGTCTATCAAGCTGTGGTGCGTGAACCCCTCCCCTGTCATGGTGATATCTCCGTGTTGTCTTTCAGGGAGTGTGAGCGAGAGCAAGGTATAGGAATTTCATTTAAAGGAAGATTAATTTGATTTCTTTGTTTGTTTTTGTTGCATTTATCGATTTATTGGGGCTTATCATATACATGAATTAGTAGAGGCAAATGATAAAAATCTTCACCTGTATGTGAAAGGTGAAGATGTTTTAGTTTAAATCATAACAACCGATTAGTATTGTCTTGGCTATTTCTAATTTTATATTCCTTCAACCCTGCATTCTTGTTATTTAAGCTTCTTGTCCTCTAATCCTTTTGTTCTTGTTCAACCAAATATTGCTCTTTTACCGTCTTTACTGTCGGTTGTTCAAAAACTTCTTGTAGTCGAGGTGAGAGAAGAAGCTTATGCTTCAAGACAACGACATGACATGTTATAACAAATATCTTTTGATGTGAAATTGTATTAATTTGCTTAGGAATCATGTAATATGAGAATGGTTGTTGGTACTTTGCTTTTCTTTAGCACAATACTGACTGCTATTTTCATTTTTATTTGTTTGATCATTGAGAAGTTAGTAATTCAAGTGAAGCTTCATGGATATATGATGTTCGCCTTTCGTTTTTTTGTTTTGAGTAGGTTCGGGCAATATATGTGGGAAAGAATGGCTTTGGGAAGGTCACACTGCTGTGAGGGTTAGTATGTTTATATCACTACACGAAAGCATATATGGTTTGATTTACTGAACTGATGATGATATTTGGTTATTGTGAGGCGAAGTAATTATATATTTCTTTGATTATTGCTTGTTATCTTATTGTTGTAAAGATGCACAACACTTGAAGCCGCTGGTGGTGGTACATGTTAAAACATCTTTTAACGATATTCTGGATTGCTATTGTGGACTAAATCTTCTTTGCTCACATAAGTAATCTAATATCTTGTTTTCTTGCCACTTAATCTCCATTCTTTGTTACATGGATAAGGTATTGGCTGAATAAATCTTGATTTGTTGAGATTGGAGTTGGGGGAAGGATGATGGAAAACATAGGGATTAGGGAAATATGAGAGAGGTCAATATAGGTCCCTAGCCCTATGCACTTGGCCAAAACAGTTCAAGTGAATAAAAAGTGATACTTTTAAACCATTTGGTAGGCGAAGCATAGTACTGTTATTTAATGTTTGAAGAAAGTAGAGATGGTAAATTAGAATGGTAGTATTGGGGCATTTGGTGGTGGGAAAATTTTGAAATTGTAGTGTGGATAAGAACCGACTCCTAAGCTAGTGCGTATTAAGTTCGTAGGTTCTCTCTCTACACTTTTGAAACCAAACTCTTTTATTATTAGCCAACATGATTGTAGACTATGCTTTGAAGAGTATCAATAGAAGAACATGATGGTTGTGTAAAAGTTTTGAAGAACATGCTGCTGAGTCTGCTTTTCATTGTTGGTGTTTTTTTTTGTTTTTTTTGACGTATTGTAAATGTTTCAGCTTAGGATCTGGGCTTTCAATTGGGTAATTGAAATTTGGCTCTCTGAAATTTCTTGCCAAAATAGAAAACCCACCGGCCACCAGTAATTATATTGTGTGGCAAGCCTTGATTGGCCAAGGAGTGTTAGTAATTTGGAGTTCAAGGTGGTGCCTAACCTCTTTCTTTGTGCACAATTGCATGCACACGTCTATAGTGATAATCTGCACTCCATGTATCCATATGGAGATAACACACACTCACAGCCTTTTGTTTCTTTGAAAAGTATGTGATGAAATGAGTGATTAGGTTATAAGGCAATGCATCTCTCCTTTATGAGAGTCTTTTCACATTTTGACACTGGCCCATTGGTTTTTTTGCAGCACCATTTGGAGGAGTACCCATTGGAAGAGGAGATTGTTGAAGAAGATATGTAATTATCCAAGCCTAAACAGAAGAATAGTAGTACAAGCCTCAACTTCACCAGTATAGTTTTTTTTTTTTTTTTTGTGTACTGATTAAATGCTAGCTGTAGTGTTTCATGATTGGCATGGTCGGTGTTATGATGTGCTTCCCCCTTGCATTGTTAAGCAAATCAATGGTAAGTCATGCAAGATTTAATATTTTAGTTATGTTATAATTTTTCAAAAATTAAATATATACATATATTTCTGGTTGTTGGATTTTGTTGGGCCATTGTAGTTGCAGAGACTACTACAAGGTCTCATAAAGCGAAGGATCTATTAAAACCACGTCGTGATTTATCCATACAGGAGTTAATGGACTTTTGCCTTCTAGAAGAAAAAACAGTTTATGGGTATGAGCTTCCAGTTGCAAGTCCCACAACTATAATTAAGTTAATTATAAGTCCATGGATACTCGTCTTTACTTCTAAGTCTCTTTTTTTTAACCCATTCAAAAGCAACTCGAAGCTCATACTCATAAACAGTTTTTTCTTCTGGAAGGCAAAAGTCCATCAACTCTAGTATGGATAAATCACTGCGTGGTTTTAATAGATCATTCGCTTTATGAGATCTTGCAGTAGTCTCTGCAACTACAATGGCCCAACAAAATCCTACAACCCGAAATATATGTATATATTTAATTTTTGAAAAATTATAACATAACTAAAATATTAAATTTGTATGATTGACCATTGATTTGCTTAACAATGTAAGGGGTAAGCACATCATAACGCCGACCATGTCAATTATGAAACTCCTACTAGCATATAAATCAGTACAAAAAAAAAAAAACTATACATGTAAGGTTGAGGGAAGTTAGTGGTTAATAGAAGTTAGAAGTGGTTACCACTTGGAAGTTATATTGTATTCTTAGTGGTTACTGCAAGTAGTGTGTTAGAATTTATATCGTTAGTAGGTTATTAATAACCAGTAGTAACTGTTCTTGGTATATAAATAGGTGTTATTAGAATATTAGGAGATAAGAAATTGTGTTTGTATTGTGGTATTCCTCCACTCCCACTTGAAGTGGAGATTATTAATTTATTCTTATTGACTCTAACTAAGACCCATCAGTGGTATTCAGGTTCAACCAACTCACCAAAAGAACCTATCAATTTTCAATACTCCTACATCAAACAACCTTTGCCTAAATCAAAAAAGTCACCACCAATGGCCAAACATATAAAGACCTTGAGACCAGAACTTTTTTACTTTACTAGTTTTGAAATAAGGTTAGGGAATTTCTTTTAACTTGTTTTTTATGTTACTTTGTAATACATTTTTTTTCCTTTCTTTTTACTGCTTTTATAATGTAAACTATGAAATATTCTTGAGAGAGAGAGCTTGTTTTTTTATATTACTTTGTAATACATTTTTTTGTGAAAGAGAGTATTGGTATTGGTGCATCTGAACTTGCTGAATCAGATTCCATATAAAAAGAGAGATTACTGATATTGGTGCATATGGAGAGAGTTTGAGAGAGATTACTGGTATTGGTGAATATGAACTTGTTAAACTAGATTTCATATAAAAATAGAGAGAGCGAGAATTATTGGTATTGGTGCATATGGAGAGAGATTACTGGAATTGGTGCATATGAACTTGTTTAACCAAATTCTATTTAAAAAGAGAGAGATTACTGGTATTGGTGCATATGAACTTACTAAACGAGATTTCTTAATTTTTATGTGCAAAAAATAAAGGCAAAATGTTCAACAAATGATTTTTCTTTCTTAACAAACAAAAAGAAAACCTGAACATATTAGGTTAAGCTTTGCGTGATGGGTTGGTTCTGGTCCATGAGAAATGTTTAGGAATTTTCAAGAAGCCTCAACCTCTAATTTTATTTTATTTTATGTTATTATTTTATTCTATTCGAAAGGAATTATAAAAGATGGTCTTTTCCATTCTTAATCCGAATGGAAGTAAAAATGGGCGACCAATTGTGAATGCTTCCAAACATAAGATAGAAAGCGGCCCATTTAACTAAATAATGCGCACGAAAATTGGCACACCTTGAAACTTTTACAGCTTTCCAAACTGGAAAAGCAAGCAAATTAAGTCTAATATCATCTACTACATTAGCAAAGTTACAATCCATAAACAGACTTGGATTTTGAATAGCCAAGATAATGTTAACAGCATCCCCTTCAAGAATAAGATTATAAACCCCATACAAACTGGCTGCATGAGTCGCCAAAAGAGCAACTAGAGCTTCACCAACAGCAGCATCTTGCGTGAAAATCCTCTTGGTGGCAGCATAGATAATATCATCAGCATGCTCACTGATCACCACAGTTACAACAGCTAAATCAGCTCTCACTTCCACATCAAAATTAGCTTTAAAGCTACCAAGCAAGGGAAGGGACCAAAGAGAGTGAGAAGTGGCGTCTTCCCAAGCAAGAGTGTGAGCTCTTATTGTGCTTGAAATTTTCTCAATGAATTGTGGGTTCAAAGGCTGAACCTCATTATGAACCAGTTGATTCCTAACAAACCAGATGTGGTCCTGGAATTTACGAGAACCAACTCTAGGAACGTTCAACGCCTTGTTCGGATTGAGAATGGGAACAATCCATTCAGTAATGGGCTGATTATTGAAAGCTTCAGTGTTGTTGGGCCATGAGGAGCATCTCCACAAAATTCTGGCAAAATGGCACTGAAGAAATATATGAGAGATGGTTTCTTGGGAGCATTTGCATAAAGGACATGCCAGGTTGATTGGTGTTAGAAGAAATAAATGTACCAATGTTGGCCCTAACGGAAGAATATTCCAAGCAATCTAGAAAATTAATAACTAAGGATTCTAAAAAATACACTTTAAAATTTAACAAATAGCGTGATTTTTAACGCTACTCAGTTTTTATTTTTTTATTTTTTTATTTTTTATGAGAGTTTGGTCTTATTCTCTTTTGTTGATTTGCTACTTTTGATTTCTATTCTCTTTTCTATGCTTATTATAGGCCCTTGTTCTACAACAAAAAAGTAATCTAATGGAGCTAGTGGATCCACAGTTGGGTTCCCAGTTGAACAAAGAGGAAGTTATTAGAATAATCAAAGTAGGTCTCTTGTGCACTAATCCATTGCCAACACTTAGACCCACCATGTTTACAGTAGTAAGCATGCTCGAAGGCCAAGCCATTGTTGATGAAGTCACCATGTATCCAAGTATACATGGCGATGAATTGAGGTTTAATACCTTAAGAGACCAGTTTGATCAAGTCCAACAAATACCAAAGAGCTCAAGTGGAGCAGAGAGCCTTATGCATTCATCATATCCGACATGGGTTGGATCTTCTTCTACATCTGCCTAGGATCTCAATCCAATTAATCTTGATTCTTATTAATTTTAGCATACTATTTTCTAGTCGTATTTTCTCTATGGAAAATGATAGCATTGATGAATTATCACGTATTCTAAAAACTTAAGTTTTACTGTAACCTTCCTTGTAGAAATACAAAGCAAATAACTGCATTTTCTGTTCAAAAAAAAAANATAATTTTTTAGGAATTATGCATTCAATTGTATATTTCACGAAACTAGACTAATTGCATTATATAATTTTATTCATTTTATTACAAATTCTCCATATCTATTTATTAGATCATTTGAATAATATATGTTTATATAATTAATATTAATTTTAATATCAAACAACTTGTTTTAGTTTAAAATTTTTTCAATAGCTAACTAAAATTTATAGAAATAAGCAATCAACACCTATAGAAATAATGAAATATCACATAATGAATCCTTGTTGGCCTAAAAAATGTTAGAGTTCTTATGAATTTACCTGTCTAAAGCAGGTAAGCGGACATGAACAAGCAAGTTTTATATTAGTCTTCTCAAAACATTGCTAATAATTCAAACTGCAAAATTATTGAGATTTTGTTCCGAAAATGAGAGCGTGAGTTGCCTTGTGGAGATGTGTTTTTTTTTTTAAATGTTTTTAATAATTTTTTACTTAGCAAAAAAAAAAAAAAAAAGGAAGAAGAAGAAGAAGAAAAAAAAAAAAAAAAGAAGTCGATCTATCAAGAGAAGTGTGATATTTTCCTTAATGGAAAAGAAACCATAGGATCATATCATTGTGAGAATTATAAGGAAGAACAAAATAGCGTTGTACAAGGAAACAGGATCACCCATCTTTTATGCTTGACAGATGTTTTAATTATTATCCAATTCACACACGCATGAAGAAACAAGAGAATTTGGTTAAGACTTAAGAGTTGTGTTAGAGTCAGTTAACCATGTGTTTGATAGATTTTTTTGAGAGGAGAAAGAAGAAATAAATGGGTTGATGTGACTTAAAAGATGAAAGAAGTTTTAAATTGTTTGTGAACAGAAAGTGAAGAAAGTTGTTTGTTAACGTGAATAAATGAGTTTGATCTTTTTGAATAAAAATGAGAAATGAATAGATTGCCAAACACCCCCTTAAATGTTTTTATGAGTTGACGTAAAAATATTACCTCAAAAGGCTATACCGACACTAGTTCTTTCTTTTCTTCATTTTTTCAGTGCTTGCACCATCTGAAGGAGTAGAGATTTTCGGCAGACATGGGTCATCCCCGCGTCTGCCAAAAATTCATATTATTATTATTAAAAAAAAAAATTTACAAAACTCTTTCTCTCTAACTACTCCCACCTCGATCTGTTTCCTTTTCTTCAATTTCCTCTTCTCCCATTTATTCTTCTCTCACTTTACAATCGATATAGCGTTTTGAGGCATTAATACTAAATTTAGGATGACCGAATTCCTTTAGGGTGATATCATCCCTAAAGGGTTAGCCTTCCACCTCCTAAGTTTTAGTTTTGAATTAAGAAACAAGTTTTGTGGCATTAACACCAAATTTAGGAAGATCGAATCCCTTTAGGATAATACCATTTCTAAATGGTTAACCTTTCACCTTTAAGTTTTAGTTTTGATTCTAAAAATGAGTTTTGAGACATTAAAACTCAAATATTAACTAATAAAAATTTAACTAATATCGCTCAAATATTTCAAAATATAACCTAAAAAACTTTCTCTTTCTCATTAAAATTTTATCAAACATATAAAATGCAAAAGCATAAAAAATCTGTTTTAAACATAAAAAAAAAAAAAAAAAAAATACAAACAAATAAATAAATTTGATCGATGCTAGGGCTGGGCTGCCAAAAATAAAAAATTGGCCAACGCTTTTGGCAGCCGCATAGCACCACTCCATCTGGAGAGGAGAGGCTGGAGATCATTACTTTTAGCTCCCCATGTTGATGTTCCAACTCCGTAGCAATTATTGCTGCCCTCAATCTGTTGTAACTTCCACCGTAGCAAGGTCAATGACGTGTAGTTTAGGAGTGAGCAAAACATATTCTCCATCACTAAGGAGAAGGAGTCGGTCCTCTATTTTACAAGTGTAAAATAGTCCAAAAATATATAAAATATGACTATTCTACCCTTATAAAATAAAGATTGACTCTTCTCAATTTCTTTAATAATTGAGAGGATCAGGCCCATTATTAAAGCCTGTGATGTCTTCTTCCTTCTTTTATGTTTTGTCATACGGTCTAGTCCCACCAGTACTACATCATTAAAACGTTTGATTTGATTTGTTCCCTCCACTTTTGTGATCATTTGATCGAATTGATGATTTCCCAATATTTCAACATTCTTCTAAAGTTTTTCCACCAACTTAAACACATTTGACATGATGAGTTTGTGAGTAATTATTTGTTGTCAATGAATTAACATAAATTAATCCCTCGTTTATTGGTATGTAAGACTCTTTAAATTCCATATGCTAGCTATGAATATCATAATATCTTAATTTTCAGCATATTAATATTATTTTCTACATTTATATTGTCAAATACTGATGAGATCTGCTTTTTTCTCTCTTTTCTTTGTTTTCTAATAAAACATATTAATAAACTATCTAAAACACTTTTTTTTTTTTTTTTAAGAAATACTATTTTCTTTTTATGATCATCTTTTATCCAACTCTATCCTTTTTTTTTTTTAAAAGAAAAAATGTTTGGTTTCATTCTCTTGCATATTTTTTGTTTTTCTTTTTTAAATCTACCGTTAATAGATTCAACAGTTGATTTATACATCTCTTATAGCCTGCGGGGAGATAGAGAAGAGATGTGTAAGAAAATAAAACCAAGCATTTCTCTTTTTTTAAAAAAAAAATTAAAAAAAAAATTCTATCATTGAATCTGTAATAACATGTAGACCCTACAAATTCAATATTAGATTTAAAAAAGAGTTGGTTAAGTGATAAACAAGAGTTTGAGGAATATCAGGTCTCATTTTTTTTTTTTCCTTTTAAAAAAGACAAATACAACTACTAATGAACAATGTTTAAGTCCCATAATATTATAAGGTTTTCTAGAATTTTCTTAAAGTCATCACAAATATGATATGACTTTTAAAATTATCATTAAATTTAACATGTGATTTTTTTACTTTTGATTTATCGATAATTTTAAAAATCACATCATATTTAAAATAATTCTTAAAAAACTTTAAAAATACTTATAGCATTACTCTTAAATAAGAGTAAAATAAAGGTATGAATTTTAGAATCAATGTATAGGAATTCTCGAGTTAATAAAAGCTGTCAACCGACAACCACACAGTTCTAATGGTTTTGGATAAGTCTGAAACATACTGATAAATGCAAATCCATTGATTTTCCTTCTTTTTTTTTTTTTTTTTCTTTTTTTTTTTGATAGAAAACCAAATCCATTGATTTTGAACTACCCATGGACGGATTTTCCATCCTTATAAATACCGTAGTAAATGAAAACTGCCCCACAATTATGTTTCCACACTGATTTTGACGGGGTTCTAAGTAGACCCAAAACACGTCAGCCATATATAGGCCATAAGTGAATTGAGAAGTCCACACAAGTCTATCCCTTGTTTGGTGACAAACTTGTGTAATGAATTTTTTATGCGAAAAGGGTTGATGTGATATAAAGTAAATAGAAATTTTAAAGAAATGAATTTTTTTATTGGAAAAGGTATAATTTATTATTATGAAGTTTGTGATAATTTTTAATTCAATTTTTAATTTTTTAATTTTTGCAATGCGTTTTTAAAGTTTTAAATTTTTACAATTCGATCAATCTGTTAATCAAATTCGTTTTAACTGATGGAACAATGATCACGTGACTCACACGTGATCACACTTAACATTTTTTTTTCAAAATGCCCCCATCCACATCTTACTAGCAGCAAACGGCGTCTAGCTAGTGCTTTTCCTTTGCTGGAGTTCGTTGTCAGCTAGTCAATTAGCCATGTGGTCAGTGGATTCGGGGAAAGCAAAAGCAAGATGGAGAGATATTCGTCGTCAGACAAAGAGGAAGATCGCCAGAACCAATTATGGAGTGAAAGTTTCGTCATTCTCTAAAGTTTTGTTTGTAGGAATCTTTAAGAGTAATGGTATTGAGTTTCCCATCTATCTTTTGTTGCCTTTTTGTTCTTTTCAGAGAGTAAATCATTGACGTTTGTGGATGAGTTTTTCGGGCATATAGAATAGTTGTCACTAGTAGAGATAGTAAATGTGATTGCGTTTAAAACTACACTAGTAGCAAAAATAAAAAAGCCCATAAATCAATGATCGGGTAGTTAGAGACATGATTCACCGAATTCCTTGCAGTTCTAAAATGGATTAGGATAATGATATTCAAAGATATTGTCTTATAATAGTTCAATAAGCTATTGTGTATGTCATAGATATTGTTTAGATTGTGGAGATCTCAAATTGTATCTTTAGTATTATTTTAAGGCACAAAAGTGACACAAGAAGGACGTCTAGAATTACTCTTGTATTGAGAGAGTAATTTACCCCATTTAATTGTTATATCAATGAAAATATATTATTAAAAAAAAAATGAATTTTTTATACTAAAAAGTAAAAATGTTTTATTTTATAGTGATTTTAAAGAAAAAAAAAAGTGCAATAAAAGATAATAAAAAATACTTAATGTGATATAAAAAGAAAAGTAAAAAAGTTGGGGAGTGAATATTTTTTTTTTAAAAAAAAATTGTAACTCATCCAAGTTGATTGCCAAATAAGGCCATGTATGGCACTTGGGGCTTCAATTATCTGGGGGTTTTTTTTTTTCCTACGTTGTGCAGAAGAATATATATATTTTCTATTATAATAGTGAAGAATTTAGAATTCTGTACTTACAATTAACCACAAGATTGTGTGTTTGGTAAAGCTTTTCTAGGTGAGTATTTTTTTAATAAAAATAAAATGTGATAAATATGATGTAAAGTAAAAAGAAGTTTATTTTTTTTTATATGAGAAAGTGAAAACATTTTATTTTATAGTGAGTATTTTTTTTAATAGTAATAAAAGGTTATTAATGTAATATAAAAAGTGAAAAAGTTAAGAATGCTTTGAAATTGACTTTTTTAAGAAAAAGTTAGAGGAAAGAGGAAATAGTTTGCCAAACAAGTCTTATATAGAGTGAACAATGAAGATAATGACTTTTCTATGGTCTTGGCACAAACTAATACGAGTAATATTATAAGTCTTTCTATAGTCCTCTCGGAATCATTCCAAATGTAATGTGGTTTTTAAAATCATCAATAGTTCAAAGTTCAATAAATTATATATCAAATTCAATAGTAATTTAAAAAAAACACGTCATATTTGAGAGGACCCTAAAATAACTATAAGAGAACTTATAACATTGCTCAACTAATACCTTTGTGCCTCTAATGATAGCTTCACAAATTAGTTTGGAACAACCTAAGACAAATGCAAAAACATATGATTTCATCTCTTCAGCAAAAGCATAACACGTGTCGGAAGACGAAGAACCCAGGCCAGTTACCCCCACTCCCTCACTCAATAAATTAGAAAAAAATAATAATAAAATAAAAATAAAAAAAGAAGGCGACAAGAAAAGGCTTGCGAAAGGGAAAAGCCTGCCGAAAAGGTAAGTAAAGACTGGGTTGAGACTTCAGAGGGTCAGAGTCGGACAAAAGGAATCGAGGGTCGTCGCCTATGTCCCCGCCGACCATTCAACACGTCATTTTCCTCCACCACCACGCCACCGCTACTAGTCTACTTCTACCACTATACCTTCCTGGCTTCCTCTTCATCTACCCGTCGCTAGCCAATCCAGACGCCGCCACCAGCCTTGACAACATGTATTAGTAAGCTAGGCAACCACAAACAACTACTTATTTATTTTAATTTTCTGACTGCAATTTACTTGCTTGTCTACTCAAGGCAAGAAACATTTCAAAAATAAAAAAACTCAAGCCAAGAAATGAGCAGACACAATATTAACGGAGAAATAATGTTACTCTTCATGCATATTTATCACATTTATTTTATATTAGTTAATGTAATATATTTTAAGTGACTTTTTATTTTAATTTTAAATGTGCTAACATGAAAAGACATTTAAAATACGACATATCAACCAGTGTGAAATAAATTTAAAGAATAACATCACTCTTAAAAGAAGGAGAAATGTTATGATTCATCCTGGCATCTCTTCATCTCATGTGGATGTTGTTTTCTAAAAACAAATGAAAAAAAAAAAAAAAACAACTTACCACATTAGTCTCTCATTTTTTTTTAGAAAACAATATCAACTTAGGATGAGAAGAACTCATGAGAAGAGTAACATTCCTCTAGAAGAAGTTTCAAAGAAGGGTGAATTACATGTGGAGTTCATTACAATGATCTGTCACAATTCCATGAGATTGTGATACATTTTTTCAAAATAATAGATTACATTAGACTCTGACACATTATTTGAAAAGCATATTTTGGATAATTTTTTTTTTTTGGAAAGTGTAGCATTTTTCTACCCTTAGGGCATATTTGAGTGTATATCTGAGTAACCTAAAAGTCTGCTTAATACTCAAAAAAATTCGTTTGAAGAAAAAATAATAATTGTTTGGTAAAAAAAATTAAAAGCACTTTTAAATGTCCAAAAAGCCTAAAAATGATCAAAATACAATTTTGACAAAAACTTAAAATAAAGCTTTTACCAATTTTTTTTAAAAAAAATTTAAAAACTCTATTTGTCAAACACAATCTTAAACATATTCTTAACTTTTAGGAGAGTTAGTTGGGAGGGCATAGACAAAGGAGGCCAACTTGTAGGCACGCTGCTAAGACTAAGTTGGACCATCTTACAAAACTCTTTCAGGCAAAAAAAAAAAAAAAAAGGATTGGCAAAAAAGTTCAAAACATTTTTTTTGTTCTCTAAAAAGCCCAAAATTGTTATGCGGAAAAAGCTTAAAAATAATGATTTTTCTAAAATGCTATTTCAAGCTTTTTCTATAAGTAAAAAGTGTTATTTCCCAACACAATCTTCAATATATTGATGGTTTAATATGATAGGCTCAATTTTATAAATTTTTCTTAACTTAAGCTTTTAGGATAATTGATGATTTAATATAATATTAAAAAATGATTAAGAGCTTGTTTAAGATTGAATTAAGTAGCTTAAAAAAATACTTTTAATAATAAAAAAGCTATTTCATGCCAAAAAAAAAAAAAGGATTGGTAAAAAACTTTAAAAAATAATTGTTTTGCTCTAAAAAGCCCAAAATTGCATTTTGGGGAAAAAAAAAAAATCAAATTAAGATATTTTTTTTCTTCCTAAAAAGCTATTTCAAGCTATTTCTATAAGTAAAAAGTGCTATTTTCCAACACAATCTCCAACAAGTAAAAAGTGCTATTTTTCAACACAATCTCAAACATGCTCTTAAAGCCTGTTAATCTCCAACAGGCTTTAAGAGCATGTTTGAGATCATGCTTGAGAAATAGAGCTTTCAAGTAAAAAAACGTTTTTTTTTTTTTTTTTTTTTTTTTTTTTTTTTTTGTTTTTT
>CM017321.1:11986259-12005505 GCA_006937295.1 Carpinus fangiana | reverse complement strand
ATTCGATTATTCCTTATTTTCTTACGTCGTTTTTTTTTAATTTTTTTATTCTCTAGGTACTTGCATCTCGTAGTTTCCCTAATCAAAACTTTCTACAAGAGGAGCCAACTAAATAAGTTCAAAAATAAAGGTCTATGACCTTTTTAACTCATTGTCATTTCTTTTTTAAAAAAAAGTTTTAAGTGAATAAGTTAGTTGAATATATATATATATATATATATATTTTTAATTCATCAGGAAGCAAAGCGAAGCGAAGGAAGGAGGATGATGTAAGAACTATATGTTGTTGGCAAAAAAAAAATTCAGCATGTGCTCGGAGATGAAGTTTTTGTAGTTTAAAAATTTAATAATTTTGTGTTGCGCTATATCTGGCTCTTGAATGTAAGATGAACTTATATTTTGCTTTAGATATTACTTCAGAGTATTTGCTTAAGATATAAAATTCTTGATTTGCCGATTAAATATTACTTTTTGAATGAACAAGTATTTTAATTAGTTTGTAATTCCTCACCACCGATCTGTTTTTCTTTTTTTTACCATGGCCACAATAATAGCCGTATGTCATTTTGTGTTGATTTTACAGATTATTTCTTCGTGTTCATTTTGCAGATTAGGCTCCGTTTACTTCGACGTAAAATGATTTCCGTTGGAAAATATTTTTAGGGAAGTCATTTTTTCTAAAAATGTTTTCCGTCGAAAACATTTTAAGATGTTTACCGCATGTACAGAAAATCAAAAAAAAAATTCTTCATATTTTAATTTAATTATATTAACCTATAAAATGTAATTTTTATTCACAATATAAAAATATTAATATAAAATGTAATTTTTATTCACAATATAAAAATATTAATATAAAATAATTTATGTTTGATTGTTAAAATTCAACAAAAATAATCCCTATCTGAGAATATTTTTAAATTTTTCATTTTTTTAGAAAAAAAGAAAAAGAAAATACAGAAATATAAAACGTATTTTGAAAGTATTGTATCTAAAATATCTATACATCTAGGTTAAATTGAACTTCAATACGTCAATATTATGAATATTCGACATCTAGGAAGATTAATATATATGAACGGGTAAGAAAGTTACATTAATCTTGCTTGAAAAAAAAAAAATAAATAAATGGGCCCATATGATCAATCAAATGATGCTGTCAGAACAAATCATGGGCACCAATTTCTGACGACTTGACAGGTTTGCTTCTTCAATAGTTATGTTTTATCTNTTTTTGTTTTACCATGGCCACAATAATAGCCATATGTCATTTTGTGTTGATTTTACAGATTATTTCTTCGTGTTCATTTTGCAGATTAATTCTTCAAAGACATAGGAAAATAGATTTGAAAGATAACCTCATTTCTCTCTATAAAACACTGCAGAAACAATAAAAATAGAATGATTGAATCTATTCCAAACAACTACCAAAATAAAGGAAGGAAAGTTACAATAAAAATAGAATACCAGAAGAAAGGAATGATAGACACAATTCTCCAATCTAAGAGAGGATTGGATCCGGCACACCAAATAGAGGAGAAAATAAACAAAATCAAAACAATAATTTCAAAATGAAGAAAATTAAAACCCATGAACTTTTTTTTAAAAAAAAAAAACCCAAAAAATTAGAATGAATTACAAAAGTCCAAAAATCAGAAAGAAAAACCCAGAAAAAAATCAGAAAAATTGTGGTTCATTGTTCCAGAAAAACCCAGACTTTCCTCATCGTCTACTTCACCGTCAACGCCGTCCAGCTACTGCCAAACGACAAAATTGCCAACGGCACCGCCACCTTCACCTTCACCTTCTCCCAGTACGCCGCCATCCGAAACCCCAACCGCGTCGTCTTCACCCACTACGACAGCACTCTCCAGCTCCCAAGTCGGCTTCATGTTCATCCCCCCCGGCAAGATCGACCCCGGCCCCTGAAACCATAGGAAAATTGACAAGGTCACAGATCGACCCCAGCCCCCGAAACCCCAAACAGTCGGAGCCATGGTACCCCAAAAGTCCTCGACGGCCATCGAAACCATAGGACCCATGGCCCTGGCTCGCCGGTGGCGAGTTTTGCGTCGGCCGACGAAGGAGGGGAGGTCACTGATGAAGGAGGGGAGGTCTGTGACCTTCTAAGCTGATTTGTGTTTTTCTTGTTCGGCGAGAGAGACTTTTCTTTTGTCTTTTTTGTAGAAGTTTGCAGGCTTACTTTTTGCTTCTCACTTTACGTAAACTTCTGTTTACTCACTGTATCTCTTTTTTTTTTTAATTGAGAGATGGAAGTGTTTTATTTTTAGCCTTAGATTTCTGTAGGTAGATTTGAACCGCAAACTGGATATTCTCCAGTCCACATGGACTGGAGAGGATCCGGATCCCTTTAGGATCACCTTCTTTGCAAACAATAAATAATGGTGGGGACAAAGCAATAAATAACGGCATGGTGGCCGTTGACTGTTTCCCGTATATGTGGTTTATATGTAGTTTGGTGTAAAAAACAAAACATAGCTTGCAATTATCTCATTTTGCTCTGCTCTTTCCAACCACCTTCCTTCATTTTCTTTCATTTCTTCCATTTCAATCTCTTTTTGCTCTGCCGTTTCCTCCATTGATCATCTTCCTTCATTTCCTTTCATTTGATCTTCCATTGCAATCTCATTTTTCTCTACCGTTTGAAATCACCTTCTTCCATTTCCTTTTAATTCTTCCATTGCAAAACAGAAAACATGGCTGCGGTCTTAGTGGGAGGAGCGTTTCTCTCTGCCTCCCTCCAAGTGTTATTTGATAGAATGGCGTCTCCTAAGTTCGTGGACTTCTTTCAGCAACGCAAGCTCAAAGAAGAAGTCTTAGAGAAGTTGAAGATATCATTGATGTCCGTGATTACACTGCTTGAAGATGCAGAGGACAAACAACTTATAAAGCCTGCTGTGAAAGTATGGCTTGATGAGTTGAAAGATGTTGTCTATGATGCAGAAGACATCTTGGACGAGATAGCCACCGAAGCCTTGCAACGTAAGTTGGATGCTGCATTTAAGGTACACCACTCCATCTCTGCATTTCTTAGTCATTTTATTAAGGAGATAGACCAAAAGATAAAATACCTACTTGACAAACTAGAATATTTAGCTAGACAAAAGGATGTTCTAGGTCTGAAAGAAGGTGCTGTAGGAGAATCAGTAAAGAGACGGCCCAGCACTTCTTTGGTTGAAGAATCTGGTATTTTTGGTAGGGATGATAATAAGGAAAAAAAATAATAAACCAGTTGCTCTCAAATGATGCAAACAACAATAAAAAATTTCGTGTGATTCCCATAGTCGGCATGGGGGGAATTGGCAAGACCACCCTTGCTCAGCTTGTATACAAGGACAATAGGGTGAAGGAACATTTTGACCTTCAATCATGGGTATCTGTTTCAAATGATTTTGATGTGTTTGAGATAACTAAAACAGTTCTAGAGTCGGTGACATTGTCAACTTGTGATATGAAGGATCTAAATCAACTTCAAGTTACGCTACAACAGAAATTGATGGGGAAGAAATTCCTACTTGTTTTAGATGATGTTTGGAATGAGAATTATGCTGATTGGGAGGTCTTAAGTAATCCATTTAAAATTGGGGCACCAGGAAGTATAGTCCTTGTAACTACACGCAGTGGCAGTGTTGCATCAATCATGAACGCTCTTCCAACCAATCGTCTAAAGCCGTTAGTGGAAGGAGATTGTTGGTCACTATTTGCAAAACATGCATTCCATGATGACGAATTTGATGCACGTCGAGAGCTAGAAGTAATAGGTAGACAAATTGTGAAAAAATGTGAAGGTCTACCTTTAGCAGCGAAGACAATTGGGGGTCTCTTGCGATCAAAACTAGATGTTGATGAATGGGAGAGGATATTGAAGAGCGAATTATGGGATTCGTCATTTGACAAGACAAATATTCTTCCAGCTCTAAGATTAAGTTACAAATATCTTCCATCACATCTAAAGCAATGTTTTGCTTATTGTTCAATATTTCCCAAGGATTGTGTTTTGGTAAAAGATGAAGTAGTCTTATTATGGCTGGCAGAAGGTTTCTTAAAAGAAACTAAAAACAAAAGAATGGAAGAGGTTGGTGAAGATTACTTCCTTGATTTGGCATCAAGATCATTGTTAGAACAATCAAGTGGCAATAAATCAAGTTTTGTAATGCATGATCTTGTCAACGACTTGGCAAAATTTGTTTCTGGGCAATTTACCTTTAGATTGGAGGTTGACAATTCTCACGAAATTGTGAACAGGATTCGTCATTTGTCGTACTTTAGAAACGAATTTGATAGCTTTAAGAAGTTTGAGGTTCTTTACGAGGCTACTCGATTGCACACATTCTTGCCATTGGAGTTGTCGCCATCAGATAATTACTACTACTTAACAAAAAAAGTACCACTTGATTTTTTGCCAAATCTAAGATGCTTGCGGGTGCTCTCTCTATCTCACTATCGAAATATGACTGAGTTACCTGAATCAATTGGCAAAATGAAGCATCTACGTTATTTGAACCTTTCTTTCACTACAATTAAAAGGTTGCCTGATTTCATATGTAAGTTGTGCAATTTGCAAACATTGAATTTATTAGGTTGTAAAGATCTTTCTGTATTACCAAGTGATGTGTGGAAACTCGTTAACTTACGTCATCTTAATATTAGTGGAACTAGCATAAAGGAGATGCCAATGCAGCTAGGTAGATTAAAATGTCTACAAACACTAACTAAATTTATCATTAGCAATGACAGCGAATCTGGTGGGGCTTGCAATATTGAAGAGTTGAGAAAACTTACAAATCTTCGAGGAAGGCTTTCTATTTTAGAGCTCCAAAACGTTGTAGTTTCAACTGATGCATTGAAAGCATGCTTGAATGATAGAAAGTACCTTGAAGAGTTGGTGATGGAATGGAATGCAATGGATACTAATATTTCAGAATGGCAAAGATCTGTACTTCACAATCTCCGGCCCCATAGTAACTTGAAAAGTCTCACTATCAACAACTATGGCGCCGGAAGTCTTCCGGATTGGGTTGGGCAGCATTCATTCTCTAACATGACATTCCTGCGCCTAGAAAACTGTAAACATTGTCGCAACTTGCCACCACTGGAACTTATCAGCGTCCAGAGCTGTGACAAACTCTTTGCCGGTCGGACGGGATGGGGTTTGCAGAATCTCCCGTCTCTTGTAAATTTGTATGTCGGTGGAAAGTCTGAAGATGTGGTGTCTTTTCCAGAGCCGGGGTTGCTGCCTTCTTGTCTGACTCTTCTCGATATCTCTCAATTTCAAAATATGAAAAATTTGGAGAAGAAAGGGGTTAAACACCTCACTTCTCTTCAAGGGTTGACATTTCGTGACTGCCCCAAGCTCAAGCACGTGCCAGTGAAGGATTTGCCTGCNTTCCTGCGCCTAGAAAACTGTAAACATTGTCGCAACTTGCCACCACTGGAACTTATCAGCGTCCAGAGCTGTGACAAACTCTTTGCCGGTCGGACGGGATGGGGTTTGCAGAATCTCCCGTCTCTTGTAAATTTGTATGTCGGTGGAAAGTCTGAAGATGTGGTGTCTTTTCCAGAGCCGGGGTTGCTGCCTTCTTGTCTGACTCTTCTCGATATCTCTCAATTTCAAAATATGAAAAATTTGGAGAGGAAAGGGGTTAAACACCTCACTTCTCTTCAAGGGTTGACATTCCATGACTGTCCCAAGCTCAAGCACGTGGCAGTGAAGGATTTGCCTGCGTCGCTATCCACCATACGGATCTACGCATGCCCTTTGTTGAAGAAACGGTGGCTAAGCGGACATAAGGTTCCTGCCGTCGATCACATTGAGATTGATTGTGAAGAATATATTGGATGACCCAAAAGCCTCCTCTGTTCTGCTCATCGATCGCACATACATGTTGACAAAGGTGTCATTCATCAAATGTACGTACGTTGCTCTTTCTTTTCCTATTAACTTTCTCAGATTCTTTCGGTTTTCTAATATTTTTTTGTGAAATAAATGTCTCTTCGTTTCATCACTGTCTGATTGTTTTTCCTTTTTGTTGAATGGAAAAAACTTTTAATGAACAGAATTTAGAAGTTCGAAGAGCTTGGTGGCGATTGCAAGAAGAAGAGGCAGGCATGCATGATTCTGTGAGTTCATGAATACCAAAAGGTTAGCTGATTAATCTTTGATCCAATTTTTCTCTCATTGGGTCCCTTTTATATTTGCTAAATTCAAGTTCATTCATTTCTTTTATTTTTGAAAAAAAGTGAAAGGAAATTTTTTTTTGGGTAACATTAAGTCTTACATCTGGTATGTGCAAGAACGTGTGAAATTTGTATTTACACGTTCTTGGTACAATCTTCTTATCTGAGTGTTTTCTGGTTTGTGCTTGTAGACCAATGAATCCTTCCAACGTTAAAAAATTTATGCATCTCTTGGATAAGTATGGTTTATGATCAATTGGATTATGGGCTATTAGTAACATTAAGAATCTTTTTCATCTCAGGAACAGTGGGGTTTTCAATTGGATTAAGGGAGCTAATTATCAGTAAAATTATTCTTTGATGGAACAAACTGCTTGTTAGTTCTTCCTGTAATTCATCATTTTGGTCAAAATAATCAAGGACTATGGGCTATGTAAAGCTAGGGATGCGCAGATGCTCTGCGAATCTACAGTTTTGCTTCGGTGATTTGTGTTTCTATATGTGTAAATACTTCATTCTTCCGCATATGTGTTTGATAACTAACAGATTACTTAACCAATACCATAGTTGATCTTTTATTGTAGCATTTCTTGGTACTTGCCCACTATTTTCCTATGGTTTCTCATGCATAATCAAACACTAAAAAAATTCAATTTTCCTAATCTGATTTTAAGCATAAGCCCTCTACCTCTTTTTCCCACCCTTCATAAAAATTGACTAACTTTCCCCCAAACTTGACTAACAATCAGCTAGGCTAAGATGACTAAATTATCTTTTTCTCTCCATATGGACTTGGTTATCTTCATACCCTTCACTGTATATGGATTTTCTGTTCCAAACAGTTTCAATTGAGAATGTGTGCTAATTTCAGCAATTTTGTGAATGCAGCTGTTCGGGCTAGTGCTGTGACCACATTGGCAAAGTTTGGTGCCATGGTTGATTCATTGAAGGCATTATTAATCTCTCCTTCTGCTCATAACATGTATTGGTGGGACTGTTACTGATGTAAGTTTGAAATATTGTGGTCATCTGCAGCATATTATACATGAACATATATTGTGCTCACTCACATATGAGCCTAATTTTTATATATTCATTCCTTTCCCTACATCTCATCCATGGTATTGTATTGGCCACTTGAATAAAACATGTTTATAGTTGGACTAATCATGTAGGCTAGCTTATTTTCATGAGGGACTGGAAGCCAAAGTTGTTCACCACGATATAAAAATTGAGTAACGTTTCAGTTGACAAGCTGTGGAATCCAAAGGTTAAAGAATTTGGCCTTGCCAAGCTCCTTGGCTCAGAGAGTAGCTACATTACAACCCTTGTCATGGGAACATTTGGGTATGGAGGGCTGTGTTTTTATCTGAGTCCTACGTGCCGATGTGGCTAAGGAGGTAACAAGAGTCTTTTTTTTGTAGTAGCTATGTAGCTCCTGAATTTGCAAGCATAGGCATGCCAAACAAAAGAAGCGATGCGTACAGTTTTGGGATTCTTATAATGGAAATCATTTCTGGAAGGAACCCAAAGGTCGGTTTGCACTCTATCCTTAATATAACCTAGGTTCAAATATAGTAGAATTTCATCTTCCATGTTGCTTTTAATTAAAAAGCCAAGAATTTTTATGTCAACTTAGTTGAGTAACTTAAGAATATGGTCGCAAACAGGAATCTGGAAGGAGTATTGGATCCAAAGCTACCTGAGAAGCCTACTTCAAGGGCATTGAAGTGGTATCTTCTTGTGGCTTTATGTTCTGTAGACCCTAATGCACGGAAGCAGCAAAAAATGGGACAAGTTATACATATTCTTGAAGCTGAAGACACCCCACCCCATTCGAAGAAGTATGCAGTCAACTCTGCTCAAAATTCATTTCAAATTCAGTGTTATACTATTAGTAAAATGAAATGGAAACTTAAAAGGCTAATGAGGTGATGGAAATGATTATGAAAGCAGCAATTTTGTTTTTGTTTTGAGTTTTCAGAACTTTATTTGTGAATATGATGATAAATTATGTGCCTTAAGATCCTTAGTCACCTACAGCTTGCATTGCATTGTAGTTTCAGTTCAGAACTTTGAGTGTCTTGCTTGTGAAGGTGTGTGGTTCTATGATGAGGGTTCCTTTATCTACATGACTAATTGACCTTCATTTTCGTTAGTTTCCTACATTTTGACAGATTTTGGTATTGCTAACGAGAAATGTCATTGTATTCTTCTTTTTTTGTTATACTAAGATTTTTCGGCACATTTTGGATCACCTACCGATTATTCTTTATTTTTCGTTGGTTATAGTGCAGATATGTTGACGATTTTTCTATCTCATGGGGCTTCTCTACCAGGACCACATCTGGCATATATTGGGAGGAAGGTCCACAACATGGGAGATGTTGATCCGAACCATTTGTGGATTGAGCATCGGAGGAGATATGGAAGATATGTAAGGTATAGAAACCAGACATATCTACTTATGATAGCTTGAAAGACCTCATTTGGCGAGATGGTGATCATGTTTAAGAGAAACCTGAAAGTGTAAGTCTGGGACATGCAGCATATGTTATGGTCTTGTTTTTTATCCATGATTCGGAAAACTGAATTGATTTTGATGGAACCTCTGCACGTTCGTTCTTGAGGGAACTTGATCCGAAATGATGCTCAGACATCACGTTATATATCTCCTGATCAAAACAGTTTCTGCTATCTCTTAGCCTTAAAACAGAGTGATCTAAGGTACAAGCCAAACAGAAGAGGTTTGCTTGCAAGACTTGGAAAGACTCAAATCGATAGCACCTGATCTCCTTTTTCTATCAATCACCTTCCTCCATTTCCTTCATTTTCTTCCACTGGATTCTCTTTTTGCTGTGCTGTTTGCTCCATTCATCTTCCTTAATTTCCTTTCACTTGATCTTCCATTGCAATCTCATTTTGCTCTTCTGTTTGCAATCTCCTTCCTTCATTTCTTCCATTAAAAACCAGTAAACATGGCTCCTTTTTCTCTAGTGGCCGTAAATCCCCTCTTTCTGAGGAAGCCTGGCTGTCCCATTGGGGGCTAAAACTTCAAGCTAGGCTTTAAGCATTTGTTGTGGAAAATTGCTTGGGATATATTGCCTTCTAGTCTAGGGCAAACATTAGTAGATTTGTTTCTTCTGATGCAGCTGATGCTTGGGTGTGGCCGTTTCGTAAGGGTCCTCTTGAGACCCTTTGTCATATATTTTTGGAGTGTAGATTGGCAAGCATTCTTTGTAGAAATTCCTCGTTTATCACAGCTGGTTTCTCTACTAAGTCCATAGCAGATTGGATTTTAGCTATTATTTTTCCTGTGGAAAAACTTGCTATTCTGGTTCCTGATGTTAATAAATTCTTGTTCCTGCATTTAACAAATTCACTTTGATGTTGCTGTCCGTGGTTCCTTCTCTGTTGTTGCTGGTGTCCTCAGTGATGATTCTGGGAATATTATCATGGCAGTGACACACAAGCTGCCCTCGTTGGATGCTCTTGCTGGAGAAGCTTCTGCTGCACTCCTCACAACTCGCATGGCTACCTCTCTGAACTGTGATAATTTTATTATTGAGGGAGAGATGCTCTCTTGGTTGTTCTAGCTATAAACAATCCCTCTTCTTTTTTTTTCCTTTTAATCCTTTGCTAATTGTATTTTGGATATTAATCTTGTTCTATCCTCCTTTCTTAGCTAGAATGCTTCGAAAGTGTTTAGATGCGTTATAAAAAAAAGGAAATTCGTAACACTTATTTTAAAGATTTTGTTATGGAGAATACAAGGGATTATGTGGAAACTTTTGTCATTTAGGTCCAATGGATTCTCTGAAAGATAATGAAACTATTGGAGGTGATACCTTTGCTTCTTCCTCTCAAATAAGATATTCTAATACATTTTTAGATGAAAATTTCAGTAGAATTTTTCTTTTTCTTCAAAGTTTCTCTAACCTGATTTATAATAATAACATGTGTTTTTTTCGTAGTTGAGAAATACTTGATTTTTTAGTAACAGATAAGATACACATGTTATTTTAATAAAATATATAATTTTCACATTCTCAAACAATACATACAATTATTATAGATTAGGTTATAAAAAATTATTCCAACCCAATTTATATATATATATAATAAAAAAAAAATAAAAAACCGTGTCTGGAAAATTCTGTCCATATGTTAACAGCTATTTTCTCGTCCACTTGTGCAATTTCTTAATTTCTTAAAGTTAGCCAACTAATTTGACCGGCTCTGGTATTCTTCAGAAATTATTAACTACTTTACCTACCGCCCTTAATGAGTTAGTATATAATTAGTTCCTTTGAACTTCAATTCAAATATGATGGAAAAATGGTCTCTCAAATAAAATAATAGAAAAATATTGAGATACTACCATTTTTTTTTTTTTAAGTGAAATTTCATTCATTCATTGAATCAAAAGCTAACTCAAAGAATACAACTTTTAGCATATATTACGTCATGAATGAAATTAGGATATTCTTCCATCTAAATGTATAGAGTTCCCATTTCGCCAACAAGTGTACCGCCGTATTTGCTTATCTTCTTATATGTATGACAAGCCAAGACTGGAAGCTTTACAGAACATTTTCGCATCCTCAATTAATGTACCGTATCTCTATTATAGTTGGTCTTCCGTCTGAAAAGCATGAACTATTTTCAAAGCATCTCCTTCTATAATAATGTTTTGTAGGCCCAAATCTCTTTCAAAAAATACTGCCTTCCAAGCAGAATAACCCCTAATACCACTTTTATTACCAAGTGAAAAGTCAATTTATATTTGATAAAATAATAAAAAGATAGTGATCATCCAAATTATTTGCTTAATTATCAACTGCCAAATGATTAATTTGTAAATTACTTTCTAGGTAAAGTTAATAATTTATGCTTCACGTCCAATCAAGATCCCTACTTACGCAATTCTTGATTTGAGGATTTCGGCGTTGTTTGGTAAACCGATTTCGGATCCACTGTTCACGTTGATGCACTGTAGCGGTCGACAGGTGGGCATCCGATTTTGAACTTTTATTTTAGTCAAAAAGGGTCAATTACAATTTTGCCCTTGGTCACGTTTTCTCCCCCTCCTTCTTCTCTCCTGTTTCCTCCAGCCCTCAGCGCCTTGCGAAACAGAACTTCTAACTTCGACCCGCTTCTTCTATTCCCAGACATCCTACCATGTGCCTTCGAATCATACATTCAGTACGCCGAATCGTCCTTCGCCTGCGACGAATCTTCCTTCCCCCTCTCCCCCATGCTCTGTTCGATTCCCCCTGTACAAAGTGCAGAATAACCATGTGGACTGTGAAGAATCTCTGATTACTACATCTGAGACCCGTCTTCTCCCACACTGTGAAGAATCTCTGAATCATGCCTCTCACACTCCATAAATTGGAGGCTTCATCGCACAAGGGACTCCACTTCACCTCCACCACCGAAAATAAGCCATCTGCCGGAGTACCCAAACGCAAATGGGGAGGGTTTAGGGCAAGACCTCTAGCCACGGCGCCACTCATAAGATCACAGAAGAAGGTACTGACAAAATTTGAGGAATTTGTTATTTTCAGATTACTTGTTTAATGTTAAGTGTGAAGCATTTTTTGTTAAGGTTATGTTTAATGCTATCGTTGCTGAGGTGCTGCAGTGAGTGATGTGTTTTATAATTTCATGCAAACATTTTGGATATGATCATTTCACCTCTTTGTATTAATTGCTCAAAGGCTCCATCATCCATCGCATGCACGATGCAGCGTGCTCCATTATTATTAATTTCAAGCACTCTTTTTTCCTTTTTTGGTATTCTGATCATTGCTGCTTGATAGGCCTGTTTGTCAAAGAAAGTAAATAACAGTAGCACTATTAAGCATGCGTATTTGTGTCAGTGTCACAACAAATATGTGTTTTAGAGATGATAATCCTTAATTAACTAAATTGTTTTAGCAATGAAATTGTATAGCGGATGAATTTCTTTGTAGCAGAGATGAGTCTTTTCCTTGGTTCAACTCATGCTTAGGACTTGGGAAGACTTAGGAATGTATAGCAAATGAAAATTACGTAGCAGAAGATATTCTTGAGTTTGTGGTAGAGCATGGCCTTGCAATGGAATTTACACAATCTCAATTAATGACTTTATAAAAGTGAACTGAAATTTGATACAGATGGTGAAGGTTGTGAAATAAGCTTTACTGCAAGGAAAAGACTAGAAAATGAATAGAGAATGATGCTGTCCTCTGGCAGAATTTGACTATAGACACAAAGGATTTGGTTACCTGACGGGCAGTATCATGTTAGGTATGAGGTGAACAGCTAGAGTAGCAGGCAATTAAACTTTCAATGTTAGGTAAATTTTAAGCACTTGGGAAATGATTTAGTTTTCTCATCCTTTGCAAAAAGAATGAGGAAACTATTAATAATCTTTTCATCCATTGTGAGTACTCTGCTTACCTCTGTTACTTAGTTCTCAACATTTTTGGGGTCACTTGGGTCATGCCTAGTAACATCCTAGAGTTGTTCCATTACTGGAAATTTCAAGGGCGGGGTCACCTGAAAGAGGCTATCTTGAAAGTTATTCCTACTTTCTTAATGTAGAGCATTTGGAGGGAGGGATTGGTGTCTCTTTGATGATAGTGAATCCAATGTACTTTTCCAAAAATCCTCGTTTCTGAGGTCTCTTTTGGTTTGGGTTTCTGTATATGTTCCTTCTTTTGTCTCAAGAAATTTGGTAGACTCGATTTGCTTTTTAGATTTTACCAGCCTCTAGAGTTTGGGCTCTCTTGTATACTTTTCATGTAAGAGGGCTTTGTACCTTTTTCCAAGGGTTATTTATGTTCATCACAAAAAAAGAAGTTAAGTCTCAACTCTAGATAGCAGGTCATATATCCTTTTTAATGACTTAAATAGCAGGCCATATCAAAAAAGGAGATTTGAGTGTATATGCTACAACATTTATGGGGATACTTTGGTGTTGGTTAGCTATGCAAATGAGTGGAAAGGAAAGGATGCAATACAAGAATTAGTGAGCATGTTACAATACCACAATAATTATCAAAAAATTTGTTTTAATTCTTAACTCAATTGCTCTGAAACATGCTGGGGCCAGGATTGGTTAGTCCAACTTGGTCAATGATGCTGCACGTGATTCTGTCAAGGTGATTCTGTTGGGCGGAACAGAAACCTTCAATGGTTAGATGCAAATCATATTTTACTGCTAGTTGAAGGTCAATATATTTAGGAAGAGGGAGTGGATGACACCCCCTCCCCCCTCCAAAACAAAAAAAAAAGGAAAATGAAAGAAAGAAAAATAATCCCCCCATATTCCATAGGCAATGGAGAGCCTGCTTTATGTACATTCAATAATATGAAACTTGGATTATATTAACGTCGCTCTATTAATGGATGTTAACATAATACCAATAGTATTTGAGGGATGGTTGTAGATAAGATATGCATAACAGGGCAGAGTATTCAACGATATCTAAAATAAAAGTCAGATGTAATTGCAATCAAAGTGGAAGAATTGTTAGTGGCTTGTTATATGATACTGATCTTTATGGGTAGAGAATGAGTGATGGTGGTCATTTAAATGATATTATGACATGAGGCTCTAAACAGCCCTAGTTGATATCCTTATCCATAACATGATGAAGAAATTTTGTAGCATAATCTGTCAAGGATCAATTTTTTGTCTCTAAAAGTTTTTAAATTTCTGGCAGTAAATTCAAAAGAAATCATACAGTTTCTTGACCAGCTGTAATTTCTGTTACCAATTACCTGAAGAGAATAAGCACATTAGTTTCCATAGCACCTTTGTGGTTCTACCACACGACCTTTATCGGTGGATTTTCTTAGTGTATAATTCTGGCATCTGAGATCGATTTATTGTGTTTTATTGAGTTCTAAAGTGTTTAACTTCTCTTGTAACCGCGAGGCCTATTTCTTATGTTATGTTTGGGGGTTGGGGATGTACCTTAACAGCGAGATTCAGATAACTTCTTTTTTATTGTGTTATTTTATTTCTTCTTCCGATTATTTTTTTGTTTTGCAGCATTTAACTAACACCTGATTGGGTTTAGTTTGTTTCTAAGAAATTCGTTAAGATAATGCTTATTCCTAAAAAGTTACCCATTTCACTTAGACCCTATTAATTGTGTGTATTTTATTTTGCCAATAGTTTATATTATTATGTATTTGTGATGCCGTTATATTAAATTTTTGAATATTTACTTTGATTGAGATTTTTTTTGGCCAAATTAATTTTACATAAATGCGCGAACACACATAGAGTGATTATATATATGTGTAAAAGTTCGGATTCCCACAAGAAATTCTAGTTTCGCCCCTCTTGATTATATATGCTAGGTATGATACCCATATATAGATCTTAAGCTATATATGAGTTTACTTTATGCATCTTCGTGAACTATTTGGCTTGTTATGAGCGAGTTGTTAAGTTTGTTGTTGGTTATCCTTGACTATTGTTAGCGTTGTTCAATTTTCAGTTCAACGGGTATTCTCTGAGACCACAACAGCCCAGCCACTTCAAGGTTAGTTACATATTCGCTACAACGTGCGTATGTTGCTTTAATAATATATGTTGCTATGTATTATAAATTATTAATGGCTCAAGGTGTCTCATGCTTATTAATGGCTCAAGTTGTCTCATTACTTATCCAATAAAAATGTTAATTTTGTATGCTTTGTGTGCATTGTTATACTGTGTTATATACACATTCGTAGATGTCATTTTTTTCCACCCTGCGAAAGTCCCCACGGAAGGCTGTAATGCAAACCCCGTCCCCATAACAACTTCCCAATGCAAACGTATATATGAAATGGGAACAAGAACATGATGATACACTAGTGGATATCCTCAAGACACTCCAAGCAGACGGAGTCCTCCCGCCATATGGGAAACGGTTGCCAAACATTACCGAAATGTTAAACAAACGAATATGTGATGGCACCGTCTATAGTGTTAAGCAGGTTGAGGGGAAAATTGGCTATTTGAGGAACTCGTACGTACACTACTTAGAGTTCGTCCGTGACAAAGCGGGCACTGGGTGTGGATGGGATGATGAGTTAGGGACGGTCACAGGGACTCCGGAACAGTGGGAACACATTCGTGTGGTAAGTCATATTACTTATGCGTATCACTTTGTAATTAAATATTTTTATGTATTTACTACTTGTTGTTTTCTGTTTTGGGTTTACCATTTGTTTGATCTTCCATTTCAGACAAAAAGCCTTTCAAAGTATTACAAGTTTCGAAATGGCCCGCCAAGGAATTTCAACAACCTATGTTCAATCTTTGCGGGCCCCACAGCCACTGGGAAGTGGAGGTATGCAAGCACTCAGTCTCCCCCCGCTAGCGATGATAAAAATAATATTCAAGACATCGACGTCCCTCCTCCAGCGATCATAGACCTGACTGAGCCTCGTTCTGCGTATGGAAGCTCCAAAGGGAAAGGGAAAGGCAAATTGAAGAGGTCTGGTTGTCCGTTAGAGGGCTATAAGTCTAGCAAGCGTTTAGATACGGGTGAGAAAATTATAGCAGAGAAATTGAGCTAATTTGAGTCCATGAGGTCAGATTATTTGGATAAGTGCAGGATCAGTGATGGTATGTCCTCCAAACCGCCAACCAAGCAATATCCTGAGGAGGAAGTTATGGACAACATCAATCGCTTAAAAAAAGAACTTCAACTGCCATCGAAAACATATTTGCGAGCATGTAGGAAGCTACAAAGGAGGTCATGGGTGAGGATAGTGTTGAAGATGGATGAGGATGGCCTCCGTGATTGGCTATTGGATTTGATTAAGACCACCGACAAGTGATGACTGTCGATGTTTTCGGTTATTTGTTGGGAAACATTTTATTTATGCTTTAGTTCGTTTTTTTAGTTTAATGTATGTGTCTTTGAGTTATGACAGCTGGTGTGACATTGCACGACTATTTATATGCTATTATGCCGTGACATTTTGCCTAGTAGTTGACAGCTATGATAGTTATGTGCAATTTCATTTCAATTTATATGTCCTTGATTGTTCATTTGTTTTAATGCTTTATTTAGTTTCACTAGTTTAATGGTAATGTTTAAAATAAGGTATTGTTATATTTTGAACAACGCTTTTTAAATACGTTACGGATATTTATTCCTTAAAATGTCTTTAGAAATTGTTCGAATTTTGGTTTTGTACCCAATCCAACTTTGTACATATAACATCTACGTCTGTGACAGTCAAAATGGACGCATCTAGTTCATCTAATGCTAACAGTTGGAGCTCACAATATTAGGAGGACAATGGTAGTTCACAACATTGGGAGGATAGTATCGATCAATTGCCCGACTCGGACGCTTCTGACACAGACGATGATGATGAATGCAATTTTCAGGGCGTACGTTTGGAGCTAGAGAATATACTTATGCACATGGCCATGATTTTGAAAGAATGCTACTACCATTTAAGGCACCCATGTGTAAGGGTTGCTATTGCACAGAGGACTTCAAAACTGACTGGCGCGATGTGGGTACACTGGGTGCTTACCAATCCAAACAAAAACACATGCTATGAGCAATTTCGTATGTACCCCAATACTTTTTTAAAACTATGTAACACACTAAAAAATAATGGTTTCCTACAAACCAGCCGGTACGTTAAGATCACCAAGCAAGTTGCGGCGTTTTGCCTGGTAATGGCACATGGTCACACGCAAAGGGTTGTAGCGGATAGGCCACAACGATCATTACATACGGTAAGCGTTTATGTTAATCGGACAGCTAAAGCACTATGTAGGCTTGGGAAAACCCTTATTCGTCCAACTACGACAGAACTGCCCCATCCATACATTGCACGTAACGGCCGCTATTATCCATGGTTTGCGGTAAGTCGTATTTCTTATTTAAATATAATAAACATATATGTATTGCATCTTGTGTTGTAAATCTGATTGGTTTTTTTTTTTTGGACAATACCGTTGTAACCAGAATTGCATTGGGACAATTGATGGCACCCACGTTAAAGTGTGCGTTAAAGGTGAGAACATCGTGTCGTATAGAAGCAAAAAGTCCACAATAACATAGAATGTCATGTGTGTGACTGACTTCGACCTTTGCTTCACATACGTCTATGCTGGTTGGGAGGGCAGCACACATGACGCGCGGATTTTCCTTGAGTGCATCCACGACCCCACCTCTCGTTTTCCAATGCCGGTTGGAGGTAGCATTATATATTGTTCAGCATTCAATTTCTTATATAATATGTCAACAACGTAACTTCAGCATTCAATTTCGTATATATTGTTCTTTTGTCTATTTTTAGATTATTTTTACTTGGTGGACTCTGCATACGGATGTTATAAGGGCTTTTTACCCCCACACCGCAACGAGCGCTACCATTTGCAAGACTTTCGCAATGGACGGTCCCATCCTAAGAATGCAGTGGAACTGTTTAATTATATGCACTCATCGTTACGATCAGCCGTGAAAAGAACGTTTGGAGTATGGAAAGCCCGATTTCATATCTTTGATAAGATGCCTCCATACCCGATTGCGAGCCAGCGACTATTTGTGGTGGCATGTTGCACGGTGCATAACTTCATTCACAAAGACTGCGGTGCGACTGATCCACTATTTAGTGTTGCCTTGAAGAGTCATTATGGGCAAGATTAGATCGATGTATCACAGTTGTCTACCATGCCAGATGTGACGTATGTATCGCATGGACAACCACCGGACCGAACATTACAGAGTAAAGAAATGATGATTATTACCCGAGAGGCAATGACAGAACACTTATGGAAAACATTCCGTGGTGGTTAATTTATTTTAATTATGTTATGCTTGTATGTGAAGACGAAAATGTTAGTTATGTGGAAAACACATGTGGAAAACTGTCTATTGTGGTTAATTTATGTTAATTATGTTAGGCGTATGTGAAACTTGTGTTGTTAGCTGGGTTTGTTTTGCTATGGTTGGTTGATTTGAGCTGATTTAGTTTTAATGAAATGCCTGCCTCAGATATGTCTAAAAAAAAAAAAAGGTAACATTCAAATATCAACTTAAATAAGTGGAATAATAAAGGCATAACACATACATGATAAAATTTACCAAGTATGATTACTACATCCATTTAACCACCATATAGTTCATTTTAACATATATTTATGATTACTACATCCATGGTAACCACTAACATATAGCAACACCAACAAAATAATGAAAGATATGACAGCTCGACACTGCTTTTCTCTAAACTTTGCTATTTTAGTATCCATCAATTGCTCAAGTCTTCTAACTTCGGCCCGTGAGTGCTCTTCAATGTCATTCAACCGTTGCATCATTTTTCTCTCGTAAGTTGACAGTTCGTTATCGGCCCATTTGAAGTAACCACAATCACCAAAATGCTACATCATATCAAAAAATGTGAAACCAATATAAAAATTAAGCCGGAAAAAATATATGAAAAAAAAAAAATATGAAGAATTGAATATGAAAATAGTAGTCACGCAATACCTTGTACTTTTCACATCCATACCACTTTCGACCGGAATTTGTTTTTGTCCAGGAATACCTTACAAAAGCAGGAATTCCACAATAACACAATGGACGCCCACTCGATGCATCACTATTCGCAGACATAATTGATAACGTGAACTGTGACAATAAACAAATAATTTAGTAAAATAAATTAACCCAAACTAAATTAACTGAAGTTATCTTCTATAAAAAGGGTTGTGTTCTCATGTTAATAGAGTGATAGGTCACCTAGAGATTTCCTAATTCTTTATTTGTTGATCAAACGATGCCCATATCAAAAACATATTTTCCCATTCCCATAAATTGCTCAACTTTTTATAGTAAACTAACAAAATAAATAAATAAATAAATAACAACATTAGAGAGGCAGTTCATAATTTCATTCCCAACAACAAAAATTGCTCATTCTCAAAAACTAAAATAATAAATAACACTAACAACATCAAAAAAAAAACCAAAGACTAATAAGACATTTCTCAATTCCCAACAAACAAGCATAAACCGGATGGGGA
>CM017321.1:11963353-11984888 GCA_006937295.1 Carpinus fangiana | reverse complement strand
TTTATCTTCTCTGTACCATGAACACTGGAAACGGCAAAGGGACGAAAAATCGACCAGGGAAGTAAGATTTAATTTTCAAATTTGGTAAAGGGATTTCGATGGACTCACTGCTTAGAGCGGCGACGAAGAGAAATCGAAGAAGGCTGAGCAGATAGACAATCGGAGTACCCAAACTGCGACGATGCTCTGTTCGATTTTTCTCTCCCCCCACGGCCCTGATTTTTCCGTCCAACCCGTGGTGTTTTGTTCCGTGATGTTTTGTTCCGCTGGGCGAGAGTGTTTTGTTCCGCTGGGCGAGAAGGCTGAAGAGGAATGCCATATAAGGGTATAAAAGGAAATTCATGCTCTGATGTACTGAGATCTATGATGAGGTGTAAAAGAATTATTAGGTAAAAGACAAAAATATGCACAATACAACCCAAACAGTACATCCGAAATTCCTTTGCCAAACACCACCACATCTCTTCAGCAAAAACATAGCCAATCCAGACGCCGCCACCAGCCTAGACAACATGTGGAGGGCTTAACCATCTATTAGTAAGGCAACCACAAATAACTACTTATTTATTTTAATTTTCTGACTGCAATTTACTTGCTTGTCCACTCAAGCCAAGAAACATTTCAAAAAAAAAAAAAAAAAAACTCAAGCCAAGAAATGAGCCGACACATTAACGGAGGAGTAATATATATATATATATATATTTTTACATGTCCACACAAGAGGAAGATAGAGATTCGAACTAGTGACTTCTGTTTCATTAGACGTGGTTCCAGCCAATTGAGCTACCCATTGGGGATAACGGAGGAATAATATTACTCTTCATGTATATTTAAACATGTCCACATAAGAGGAGAATGGGGATTCGAACTAGTGACCTCCGTTTCATTAGACGTGGTCCTAGCTAATTGAGCTACTCATTGGGGACAATGGATGAGTAATATTACTCTTCATGTATATTTATCACATTTATTTTATATTATTTGACGTTTAAGTGTCTTTTTATTTTATTTTTAATTTGCTAACATAAAAAGCCGTTTAAAATACGACATGTCAACCGGTGTGAAATGAATCTAAAGAATAATATCACTCTTAAAAGAAGGAGAAATGTTTCATCCTATGTGAATATTTTTTTAAAAAAATAAATGAAAAAAAAAACCACCACATTGTTCTCCCATAATTTTTTAGAAAACAATATCAACCTAGGATGAGAAAAACTCCATGAAAAGCAGTAACATTCCTCTAAAAGAAGTTTCAAAGAAGGGTGAATTATATGTGGAGTTCATTACAATGCAAAGGAATGCTAAATTTCCTAAACGTTTTCTCCAAAATTTGTTCTTCATATATAAGACAGTGACACATTTTGCAACATAGTAGATTACATAAGACCGTGACACATCATTTGAGAAGCATATTTTGGATAAGTTTTTAGGAAAGTGTAGCATTTTTCTACCCTTAGGGCATGTTTGAGTATACATTTGACGGACTTAAAAGTCCGTTTAACATTCAAAAAATCCGTTTGAAGAAAAAAAAAAAAACTTGTTTGATAAAAAAAATTAAAAGCACTTTTAAAGGTCTAAAAACCTAAAAATGGTCAAAACGCACTTTTGACAAAAGCTTAAAAATGAAACTTTTGCCAAAACATTTTTTTTTTTTTTTTTTTTTCACTTAAAAGCTTTATTTCTCAAATACAATCTTAAATATGTTCTTAATTTTTGAGAAGGTGGTTGGGAGGGCATAGACAAAGGAGACCAACTTGTAGCCACTCTGCTAAGACTAAGTTGGACCATCTTAAAAAAACTCTTTCAGGCAATAAAAAAAAAAAAAAAAAAAGGGGAAAAAAGAAAAAGAAAACGGATTGACAAAAAAGTTCAAAACATTTTTTTGCTCTAAACATCCCAAAATTGTTACCCGGGGAAAAGTTTAAAAATAAAGATTTTTCTAAAAAGCTACTTCAAGCATTTTCGCTATTTCAAGCTTTTTCTTTAAGTAAAAAGTGTTATTTCTGAACATAATCTTCAACATGCTCAATTCCATAACTTTCTATTAACTTAAGTTTTTAGGATAATTGATAATATAATATGATATCAAAAAATAATTAAGAGCTTGTTTTAGATTAAGTTAAGTAGCTTAAAAAAATGCTTTTAATAATTAAAAAAGCTCTAAAAAGCCCAAAATTGCATTTTGGGAAAAAAAAAAACATAAAAATTAAGATTTATTTTTGTCCTAAAAAGCTATTTCAAGCTATTTCTATAAGTAAAAAGTGCTATTTCCCACACAATCTCCAACTGGCTCTAAGAGCTTGTTTTAGATTGCGTTTGAGAAATAGAGTTTTTAAGTCAAAAAAACGTTTTTTTGACAAAAATATATTTTGGCCATTTTTAAGCTTTTTAGATTATTATTATTTGTTTTGCAAGCTTTTTAGATTATTAAAGAGCTTTTAATTTTTTTTTTTACCAAACGAGTACTTTTTCCTTCAAACAGACTTTTTGAGTGTGAAATGCAATTTTAGGCACCTTAAACGTAATCTCAAACATGCCTTAAATTCACTATTTCTTATCAGTTTAAATTTTTAAGATAATTAATGATGTAACATGATATTAAAACAGAAATATTTAGTTCTTAGTCTTTCACCCTCATTTCAATAAAAAAATTTATATGTTAGACTTCATTTGTTGAGAAAGATCGGTTTGAGTTCACAAATGAAGGGAGTGTACTAACCTACCATTTGTCAGTCATTTAATACTAGTAAAAAATAAAACTCATTATCCTTGTCCTATTATTGAATAGAAAAAAAAAAAATCGTTATAAAAAAAAAAATTAAGAGCCCTACGCCACCCAAATAGTAGTCGTACTTAAGTCTAATATTTACCTCTCAATGATGTTAAGCTTTAGGGACATACCTAAAGCAATAGTGTCCCTACCTCATAAATGTGAAGTTTCTCCCTTGAGGAACATTCAATACTTGAGTAATGATATATAGATATGACATTTTTTATGCTGCTTTGCAAGAAGAGCTCGTGCATGGAATAGCCTTCTGATCAGTAGGCAGTGGAGATGATGGCAAGATTTCTTCCTTCTATTTGCTTTATTTTACTCATCTTGCTTCTTTGCATGGAAGCACAAGCCGGCCGTCTAGGGCATACTCCTGATGATGAAGGTGATGAGGTTTTTCTTTTTCTTTGTACATGTATTTATGTGAAAACTTTTTCCTTGATACAAGTGGCTAACGCTTTTTCTTAAGTTGTTATAGTTGTCCACTCAATTTTCGACATTTGAACAACAACAAAAAATTCTCTAAAAAAGTTTATGCAATTATGTTGCTCCATTGAGCTCGACTTGTTTATTAAATAAACCAAGCTTAAGTTGAGCTTATACAAGCCAAGTTTGAGCCATTCATGAACAAATTGGTTCATATATACAGACAGATCTATATATTTCAGAGATTTGCCCTTAAAATGGAGGGCCAACACATTGTAAAAGATCTTACCAAGAGAAATAGGAACAAAGCAAATTGCATTTAAGAGTGCCAAATACAATTAAGCTATATATATTGGTCTCACATAATTTTATTTTTTTTTAAAAAAAAAAATTCACATGATTTTTTATTTTATTTTAAAGGAACATATATAATCTATACATGGTTTTACTCTGCAAAACAATTTAAGAAAATAAATCTTCAAACTTCTGAGATTTGTAAAGTATAAACTGAAAAGAGGAAGAGAGGAAGAAACTGATGACAAGCGAAAGGAAGAGAAGCAGGAAGAAGCACCAGAGAGAGGAGATAGACAATAGTAGCTGTCAAATTTTCTTAATTCATCATACGCTGTCAAATACATTAGAAAATTATGTTTAAATAGACTCATGAGCTTTAACCCTAACCCTAGTGGTACTTGAGCTAATTGTCCGCTAAAATAACATAAAAGTCGAAATTAAAATAATATTTTTCATTGCACACAAAGAAGTACAATTCTTAGCTATAACTTGAAGCTTAAGAATTCCATGGAAATTTTTAGGAGCCACAAATTACACTTGCCCCAAATCATTTCAGGTTGGTGGAAATGGAAATATAAACATTAAAGCCTCAGCCAAATGAATTAGCTGATCAAGAAGGGAAATATATATTAGGATTAGAATTGTACGTGAGAGATTAAAATATTATTATTTAATAAAAATTATTTAGGATAAATTTTATCATTATTTTAAAATTGAAGTTCTTATGAATTTGGGTGTTATCTGCTTGTTATTTTATTGTAATCTATTTAAAAACTCTTTATATGTTAATAAATAATCTAAAAATTTATCTCAAAACCCAGTTTGAAGTAGTTAGGTTTAGGTCCTCATATGGTAGTTGAATAAGCTAAGAACAACATGTAAGTAAGATCATGTCTCATAAATTAGAGATGAACTAATCTTTCTCGACTTTGTCTCCATGTAAAAATCATAAATGAGACTTGTCGGTTACGGAAAACCCATATGATACAATGGTTTTTTTTTTTTTTGAAAATACCCATATGATACAATTAAGGGCAGCAGTTGACTTTTACATCAACTAGCCAATTAGCCACAAGTCGTTTAAAACCGACAAAGAGAAAACGACATGTTCATCGTACTTGGGAGTGAAGCTAATTTGTCGTTTTTCTCTCCCACTTCCCCGCCCCCGGGAAGGAGAGAAGGGGAAATCACACCCAAAGAGAGCTGAGCTTGCATGCCCCATCTCTAATGGGTATTTTTCAAACACCAAAAATGCCTTGTTGGCTGTTGGCTGCTTCCATTTCCATCTGCGGTGCTCGCTATTTCCGCTTGCAAGCACTTGAAAAGTACCATTTGTTACAACACAAATTTGATGTTTATGATCTGGTGGCAGCAATTGGATGGTTCCGAACTTGCGAGGCAAATTGGTAACGGGGGAAAAAACAAAAGGTAGGTTCATCGTATTAGTGGCAGACAAAACCTGTCGCTTAGAGTTGCAAAGAGAAAATACTAAGCCTAAAATAGAGATGAGGTCGTATGGAAATTTCGTAAGATTCTGTTTTTTGGTAATAAAAACGTTGCTTTAATTATATTTTTGTATAGATTAAATTGGATCTATGAAGCATTTTAAGGCAAAGTTAATGGGAAATTAAAAAAAAAAAAGAAAAATTGATGAGGTTGGTGCATAATGCATGCAGTGGAAGCTCTTAGTGAAGTAGCTGCACAACTGAGGAAGAAAGATTGGAATTTCAGCGTAGACCCATGCAGCAATGAGTCGAGCTGGTTAACACCCAAATCGGATTGCTCCGACCCATGCAACAATTCTCTAATCTGCAATTGCTCCTACCCTGGTGGCGTATGTCACGTGGTTCAATTGTATGTCAGCCTTCATATCCCTTATATTGAAACTGTGAACAGATCAAGTTTTTATTCAACAAACAGCGAAAAGTTCTTCAATTTGCTTTTATGTAAGTGAAAAGTACTTCAATTTGACTTATATTGGAAAGCTGAAAAGTACTTCAATTTTCTTTGATGCAAGTGAAACGTACTTAAATTTGACGTATATTGGATTTTTCCATTCATAATGTTTCCCAGGAAGTGTGAATAATCTTTTACCTATAATTATTCGTGTTACAGATTTCTTAAACGGCAGGATCTTGATGGTGTGCTTCCTCCTTCCCTGGTGAAGCTACCCTACCTAAAGATGATGTAAGAAAGTCACCAACAATTTGTTCCTGAAAATTGATTTTAAGCTCTAAGTTCTAATCTAACAGCCCACTTTCCTCTTGCTTGTAGTGACTTCACTCGAAACTACCTCAGTGGTACAATTCCTCGCGAATGGGCTTCTACAAAGTTGGAATACCTGTAAGTTACTGCTGAATTCTTGTCTTAGGTTAGCCAGTGAATGCTCTTTCTTATTGCATTAAGCTGATTCACTGCAGGTCCGTTACTGTAAACAACTTATCAGGACCAATCCCAACCTACCTGGGAAACATTACCACTCTTATCTACTTGTATCTTTCTTGCTCACCCTTTTTTAATCTAGTAGAATGCAACATAGTTTGATTTGCTTTAGCTGAGCTTTAATATTGATGAAGACTATATTTTCAGGAGCTTAGAGAGCAATCTATTTTCTGGAAGTGTTCCCCCTGAGCTTGGGAATTTGGTTAACCTGGAGAATCTGTCAGTGTTTCTTTTTCAATCCTTCTATTCATTTTCAAATCAGATTTGATGATTATTTTCTTAATTATCAATGATTTACTACTTCAACTGACACTAATTTGAGCTGGTCTGAACCTCTCATTTGATGACTACAGTATTCTTAATGCTAACAATCTCACTGGAGAGTTGCCAATAAATCTCACTAATCTATCCAAATTAATGGAACTGTAAGTGCAGGTTGCGGCCCATTTCTATACTTACAGTAGTTTTATATATTTAATTGAAAAGCTTCAGCTTTCTATGTTATTCAGTCTTGTTTCTAATGTGGCTATATGCAGTAGGATTAGCAGTAACAACTTCACTGGAAAAATACCCGACTTTTTTCAAAGTTGGAAACATCTTCAGAAATTGTATGTGTTCTATTTTTTTGTTTTTTTAAAAAATCCCATAGTGTTAAAATCTCTTCTAGTAGAATATTCAGGCATAATTTAATCTAACCCGTTAGAATTGTGTTTTTAACAGAGAGATTCAAGCTAGTGGTCTTGAGGGGCCCATCCCTTCTAGCATTTCGGTCCTGAGTAATTTAACCGAGCTGTAAGTTCTGCCTTGGAAGTACTCTTGGGTTGCATAATCTCTCTTGTATCTTCATGTGATACGCAAATTTAACTAGATGTCTTGCTTAAGACTCTAACAGTTATTAATAATGCAATTTGGTGCAGAAGGATTAGTGACTTACTTGGTGAGGGTTCTAAATTTCCAACCTTAAGCAACGTGACAAGCATGAAAAGATTGTAAGTAATTCCTTTTCTGTTCAATTTCAACAACTCAAATGATAAAAGTTTATAGCAATTTTGCTTAGATGATGGCGGTTGACTTTGCAGGATATTGAGGAGCTGCAATCTCTACGGACCAATCCCCGCATCTATATCAAAAATGACAGCACTACAATTTCTGTAGTTCTTCTTTCCTTTCTGCTCTGTTTTTTTCCGGTTTTTGTTTCATTTACTGAAATCAGGGACGGAACTAGGTATAGCTTTAGTCCCCCCAAAATTTTTAAATTGCCCCTAAATTTAATGCATTTTATGTAATAAGTCCCCCCCAAAATTTTGAAATTACCATTAAATTTTTTCATTTATGTTCCCCCACACATCATGGTCTGGTTCCACCCTTGACTGAAATATTACTTAACTATAAACCCCAGATGGTTGGATTATTTCAATTAAGAACATTATTATTATTATTATTTAACTTAACTATATACATACAGATGTTTGAAGTTTTCTTTTCTCCTTTTTGTTATTGGCTAGCATAAGTAGATTTGGCATATTAAAATTTATGGACTTTGGGTTCTCATTGTACTTTATTCTTAAAGCTAATTGTGAATAACTTCTAGAGTTAAGATCATCTGCTGAAACTATCAAACCGAGGTGTAGTTTTGGAGTAAGATTAGTTTGACAAAAGGAGTTGGAAACATCGTTCATCTCATGAATATGTAATAATTAATTATCTGCTTTCATCCTTTAGCCCTTGAAAAAAAATGATGATTGCTTCTAATCTTTACAGCCTACGCCTTTTAGAAAGCAGCTCTCTAAGGTTGTCAACCCATACTCATTGACTCATTGTAGGAATGGCAGCCCTGACCCACCCCCTTCTACTCCTTTGGCCCATTGTGGCAGCTGCCGTAAGATACCTTTGAACATGCTCACTCTAGTTAGGCTGTCTATGGAATCTGTTCTAAGCTACATATCCACTGTTATATGGGCATTCAAGTCTCTCTTTCAATTTTTTCTTCCTATATATTATGTTTCTTGACTCTATACTTTAAAATATGGACATTTATGTATCATTTCATAATCCTTCTTTTCTTTTATTATAACCTCTAATTACTCGTAATATCCAAGCAGAGATCTCAGCTTCAACAGATTGGAAGGAAATGTTCCAGATTTTAAAGATCAAAATCGTTGGGAAACCATGTAAGTGTGGAGTCAAAACCCTAAATCTAGCTCTATTGTAGAGAAGCTCAAATAAACAATTAAAAAGCAGCTTAAAGCACACAAATAATAATGACTTGGCTTATCTCCTATGTTTATAGGTGAAGATATGAGGAATTTCACTATCATAAAAGAGATTATATTGCTTATTGTTACCAATGCACATTTGTACATACGTACATTTTTTTTTTTTTTTTTATAAATAAATGATTCATTGAAAACTGCAGAGAGGCGTAACCCTAGTACACAGGAAGTATACAAAGAGAAACCCCACTAAAGGTAAAAGGAAAAACATAAAGATAAAAATTGAGACATGGTGAAAATCTTAGGCACAATACAAGCTTCGGTCCAATGGAACAATGTTTGAATAAGTAACTTTTTGAGCTCTTCCATTGACCTTTCTTGATCTTCAAAACATCTGGCATTCCGCTCTCGCCAAATGATCCACATAAAACACAATGGTGCTAGTCGTCACACCTCCTTTGCTGAAATATTACCACACTGACCACGCCAACACACTAACAATTCTGCCACCCCTCCAGACATGACCCATGTGACATAAAAAAGAGTGAGTACTACACTCCATAACGCACATGCCATTTCACAATGAAGAAGAAGATGGTTGATAGACTCACCACTTTGCTTGCACACGCAACACCATTCCACAACAATGATACCTCTTTTACGCAAGTTGTCCAAAGTCAGAATCTTTCCAAGAGTCACCGTCCACACAAAGAAACTGACTCGCAATGGAACTTTGACTTTTCATATACGTACATTTCTATATGTATATATCATTAGAAAGTATATTTTACTTTCAAATATTTCTCCTTTAGTAATGATATCAATAAGTGTTTAACTAGAGCATGATTACGTTGCGCTTAGAACAGGATTCTTACAAGCAACTTGCTCAATGGGACTATTCCAGACTGGATCACAGCCGAAAATACTGGCAAGTATGTAATTCATCTTGAACTCAATTGGAAAATTGCATGATTTTTTTTTCTTTTTCTGTTTCTCTTTTTTTTCTTTTTTTTTTTTTTAATAATAATGTTTCAGCACATATATAATCTTTACAGACCTCATAGTGTTCCAATATACATTGATTCATCTCTTGAACACTTTATGGTCAGTGGGGGATCTCCTTGAACATATTGAATTGGTGAATTCAACCGATTTGGTACCAGCATAGATTTGCTTTCTGCACCATGCGACTGTTATTTGGAAACTGCATGTTGACAATTAATTTTTAGTTGGTTACGGAAGTTTTCTGGTGTTAGCTTGAATTGACCGGTTTATCAAAACCTTTTCAAATATAATTTTTCTTTTCTTATGGATTTATAATGAGTTATTACTGAAAATACGTTTTTGTGCAGCCAAATTGATATTTCTTACAACAACTTTTCAGAAATCCATGCGCCGCCTACTTGTCGAGAAACCCTGTAAGAACTTTTCTTATCATCTTAATCTTAATTTAAGTTTACTTGAGGTTTGCATACTTACCCTCTTCACAAGCTTTTAGTTTTTGAAAACTAACTAGGTTCTCATTTCATCAGGAATTTGTTTCAGAGCTTCTCTGGACAGGACAATTTGTAAGTTTTTAACTTGAAAACTTATAAGAACCACCAATGTTTTTTGGACCTGGCTTACATCCCGTAGAAAAACAAGAAGACATCTCATGTTATTTTAAACCAACGGTTATAGCCAAGATTAAGAGCCTGTTTGGGATTGCGTATGAGAAATAGATTTTAAGTCAAAAAGTGATTTTCTAAGCTTTTGTGAAAAATGTGTTTTAGCTATTTTTAAGCTTTTTGACCTTTAAAAACACTTTGAATTTTTTTTTACCAAACGGGTGTTTGTTTTTTTTTTTTTTTCAAACGAGCTTTTAGGGTGTTAAACGCACTTTTGAGGCTCTCAAAGGCACGCCCAAAAAGGCCCTAAAACTTCCACATTTTTAGTCCAAACAACGTAGCTTTAAAGGAAACTAACAAAAAGTTTTCTAAACGCCATTTGCACCAAACGACAATTGTTCTGCACTTCCTTCTTCATCCACTTCCACTTTCTCTCTCTTTCTGTAAGTTCTTCTTTCAAATCTCTTTTTAGTACTTTACTCTCTCTTTTTACTCCTTATCTTCCTCAACTTGGATAGTTTCAAAGCCTTAATTTTCTCTCTTCTCCACCTCTCTCCCATTTTAGACTCACTCCCACTTTAAATGAAATGAAAGATGTTGCCTCTCTCTGCAAAAACCAGGCTTTGTTTTGTGTTTTCTGCAAAACCAGTTAAACGCTCGTATGGTTGCTGAAAGGAGGGGTTAAAAGCTCACTACTTTGAAAGATTTTGTCCCTTTTGAGTGTCGATTTGGCTAAATTCATGAAGGAAGGGCTACTGCATCGGTCAGGTTTCTTTGGTATTTTAGAGTTGACCATTCCTCTTTCATGGCATTCATATGATTCGAAAAAATGATTAATCGAAGACATTGTTTGCACTGAAATGTTTCTATGGAAACTTCATTTTTAACGCTCAGACTTGTTCTATTTGACCTGCTGCTGCTTTGCTGAAAATAGGAAAGTGGGAGTGGGTGAAGAAGGAAGAGGAGGACATGCAAACGAAGTTTAGAGAACTTCTGTTAGTTCCTTTAAAGCTATGTCATTTGGGCTACAAAGGGGAAAGATTAATCATAACTGTAGATTTAAAATAACAGGAGATGTCCTGTTATTTTTCTACAGGATATAAGCTGAATCCATGTTTTTTGTGTTTTATATTTTTTTTTAGCTTTTATTTTGGAGAAGCATTTCCTTTTTTTCATTCTAATTTTGCTTCACACTTCTTTCTTGTACGATGCTAATTAAGAACACTTGGCGGCAAGTGCCTGGATCCCTATCCATGCTCAAAAGGTAATTATACTACCTTATTCAAATTATGAAGTGTATGCTTTAAAACATTTCATATTGTTATTGGCAACTGAGTAAATGAAACAAGAGATAGTTAATACATAATTTCCTTTTTGTTCTGTAATGATTGCTTACGTTTTAATTTATTAAAAAGCTGCTATTTTTGTTTCTGGGTAGATCGGTACTCATTGCATATAAATTGTGGTGGAAGTACAACCACTATTGGAAACATAGAGTACGAAGGGGATCAAAGTCCAGCAGGTGCAGCAAACTTTGTTCCTAACACCGCTAACTGGGGATTCAGTAGCAGCGGAAATTTTTGGGATGTCAACAAAACCTTAAATCATTACATAGCGAATAATGTGTCTATACTAAGAATGACAAACTCTGGATTATTCACGAGGGCACGGCTCTCTCCTCTTTCTCTAACGTATTATGCACGTTGCTTGGCAAATGGAAATTATACCGTGAAACTATACTTTGCAGAGATAATATTCAGAGACAATAGATCTTTTCATAGTCTTGGAAGACGGATATTTGATATTTATATCCAGGTATGGTGCCATATTTGTTTTGCTTTATACGTAGAACACAATTTTATTGATTTAATTTGTTACAGGAAAAATTGGTGTGGAAGGATTTTGATATTCAACATGAAGCAAAAGGTGTTGATACAGCAGTTGTTAGGGAATTTACAGCAGTTGTGAGAAAGAAAGTCTTACAAATCCGCTTTCATTGGGCTGGGAAAGGGACAACAGCTGTCCCACGAAGAGGAACATATGGTCCTCTCATCTCAGCTATCTCTGTTAAATCTGGTAAACATTTCATGGAGTATAAGAATCTTTTTACTATCCAACTTCTTCCATGCTTACTAGAATGATGAACAATAAAAGCATAGCAAGATATAGCTGAGGTAGAAACCATGGTTATTTGCTGTAAAAGTGTTACCCAAAACAAGATTCAGCTGCATAATCTTCTTTATACTCTTCCTCTGATATTCGTGTGTTTGAACCATCCATTCATATCTTGTTTTAGGTTGGTCCACCTATATCTTTCTGTTTGGTACTACTGGTATTCCAGGATGCAACTTTATAATCAGTTTCCTTTACTATTTTTCTCTTCTCCAGATTTCAGCCCCCCTGACTACAAGATATTCATTATTGTTGGAGCTGTAGTATCAGCGCTTTTGCTCATTTTTATGATCTTAGGCATTCGAATGTGGATCAAGAAATGGGGAAGGATATCAAGGGAAAAAGGTAATCATATGAACTTATAAAGTAATAATTAAGTGATTAAATTTACTTCTTTCTATCAACTTAAGCTTTTGGGATAACTGGTAATTTAACATGGTATCAAAGCCAAAGGTTCTGTGATCGAACCTTGATTTCGTCAAATCACCTCCCATTTAGGCTCCGTTTGTTTCGGCGTAAAATATTTTTTGTCGTAAAATATTTCCAGGTAAGTCATTTTACAGGAAAATGTTTTACAATGAAAACATTTTCCGGATTTGGTGCTCGCACGGAAAATCACAAAAAATATATATATTTTTTCATTTAATCATATTAACCAATAAAACGTAATTTTTAATCCCAACATAAAAATATTAATATACAATAATTTAAAAAATAAAACTAAAATTTATGTTTAATTAAAATATACAAATTAACTAACAATAATAATATAATTGAAATATGCAGCATACAACCTCAAGCTAACAATGCACATCCTACACAATCTAAACCGAACTCGATACAACAAGACATGTGGATTCTGTACAAATTGCATCCTCTGTTTCCAACCCGCAGTATCTATATGAATCAATATACAAATCAAAAAGAACCTTCTACACAAGGATTCTGTTAGGAATTCCCTAGCTACTGCATAACATCAAATTCTCTCTAGTTTTTGAAACTTGTCCTTAACAATAACCTTTGGTCTGATTTCCCATTTAATCTGCAGAACTTTTCCTCTGCCCGAAACTGATTTGCATGCCTTATGTCATTTCTTTGTTTCCAAAAATGTTAAATAGCAGCATTCTAACTTGATCTGCAAAAATCAGCTTTCATTGTGCTGCTCTTCAATTTCTGCAGACTCCATTGTAAAATATCCTCCCAATCTGTTTGCACTTCATCAACTAAACACAAATGTAAGAGTTCTTTCCAAATTCTTCTACTGAAACCAAATTGAAAAAAGAGATGCTCTCTATCCTCAATACAACTTCGATAGAAAGAGCATGTAACATCTCCTTTATAACCCCATTTCAACATCCCCATCCCCCTGTTGCTAAAGAGTTCCTTACAGCTAGCCAATGAACAGAAGCTTGCTTTGGGATTGCCATAGCAAACCAAATAATCCTCCGCCAAGGAACCTTTGGGAGCTTACCCAAAGAGCTTCCGAAGTGTCTGCATCATTATATATTCCTCTATTTGATACATTCCATCTAGGTTGATCCTCCACTCCAATGTTAAGCAAAGAGAGTTTGCTCTGTATAATGACCAGGTTGTCTGAACATGCCAGCTGCCAACTCCATCACTTCTCTTTCAACACACTTGATTCTTTAGCTTCTAAACTACTCCCATATGGATGCAACTGTCAAACCATAGATGAATATTTCGCCTAAAACAGATATAAGTGCCGATTTGAAATCATTAATCTGATCATCGGCCATTATCATGATATTTCATGACGTAACACTTCGCTCAATCATTTCATCAAACACTTGACAGGCATGACCCATAAACAGCATCTAAACACAAACAATTTTAACGACATCTAAACCCAAACCCAAAATCATCAAAACCATAAACCAAAAGCCAAAATTTTAAAACAACCGAAACCACTAACCTCACCGAAGGCCAAAGCTCAAAAATTCAAACTCATATCAGCCAAGAAAGACCCCAACTGAAATAGAGGAAAGAAATCAAAATTCTACACTAATTCGGTCAAAACAGAGCAACCGATTCAATCAAAATTTCACCGAATCAAGAAAAAATACCTTAGATGCAAGCGTCTTGGAGAAGTTGCAGAAAGACTCAATCTTGAGATTTTCGATGAGCTTGAGAGAGAGAGAGTTGTGCGAGAGAGAAGTTGCAGAGAGACTCGAGCTTGAGATTTTCGACGATGAAGAATTTTTTACGAGCTTGAGAGAGAGAGAGTTGTGCGAGAGGACAAATGTGTGAGAAATAAAAGTGGAGAGGCTCGGGTATGAGAAATTGAAAGGGGTCCGGTACGGGGAAATTGGTTTACATCTTTTAAAACGGTAAACCATTTTCTCAAAATTAATAAAAGATTTTCAGTCAAAGGGAAAATATTTTACATTGACTATTGTTTTAGGTCGCGCCAAACACCCGTAAATGCAAAAAATATTTTTCATAAATCATTTTACGGCGAAACAAACGAAACTTTAAATTTAATATTCAACGTGTTGGGTTTCATCTATTAAAAGGAAGTTTGAGCCCACACGTGAGAGAGAGTGTTAAAGTAATAATTAAGTTATTAAATTTATTTCTTCCTATTTACTTAACCTTTTGAGATAACTGGTAATTTAACATGACAAATTATACTGAATTATGCAATCACTGCTTTTTGACAAAATCTAAATGAAGGCATATTTACATGAGAGATGAATGACTTGAGATCACTGAGTTGAGTAAATGTCTAAGAAGGACCCATATTTAAAGAAGAAGAAAAAAGTGAGAGATAAAAGATTATGGATTTCATTTAACTCTCTTTTTGAAATGTCATCTAAATTATCTTACCATAATTGTTGAGAAGAACAAAAAAGCAAATCTCTTGGTAATAGGGACCTATGAAGTTCCTCTCTTTTAAATTTTGTTTTTTCATTCCCAATACACCTGTAATTGGTATTAAAAAAGAGAAACCCTAAATCTTTTAAAAACTTGGGGTTTATGTGGCTGATCAACTGTAGTATGGTACTTTCTCACTGCTTTTGTTTGGTCACATTCTATCTGGCATCTTCTAAGTCGCCAATAGGCAAAACAATACTGATTAAAAAATTAATCATATCATTTATAAGATGTAATGTGACAATAGGCTCACCTTTTCATTCCTTTTGACAGAGCTGAGAGGATTAGATTTGCAAACTGGTTTTTTCACCTATAGGCAAATCAAAGCAGCAACTAACAACTTTGATGCTGCAAATAAAATTGGAGAAGGTGGTTTTGGATCTGTATACAAGGTATCCCACAGCATCATCTTTCTTCAATTTTGGGATATCTATTTTCTTTTTCTTACTTATCCATTATAACAAGGGGCATCTAATTCAATAATGAATCCCTACCTGAAGATGTATATTTTCCTATTTCTGATGCAGGGTATACTGTTAGATGATACTATAATTGCAGTTAAGAAACTTTCTTCAAAATCAAAACAAGGAAATCGTGAATTTGTGAATGAAATAGGAATGATTTCGGCTGTACAACACCCAAATCTTGTTAGATTGTATGGATGTTGTGTTGAGGGAAATCAACTATTCTTGGTATATGAATACATGGAAAACAATAGCCTGGCACGTGCTTTCTTTGGTAAGCCTGAGGTTTTCACTTTAGAATTTTATGTTGATTGTCTTCTGCATATGAGCTTAAAACTGAAATGGCCTCGATTAAGAACTAAGTCGATGAGTTCCCCATTGGACAATCTACAAAATATGTAGGTCCAGAGGAATACCGCTTAAATTTGGACTGGCCTTCAAGACAGAAAATATGTGTTGGCATAGCAAAAGGTTTGGCTTTCTTGCACGAGGAATCAGCAATAAGAATTGTTCATAGAGACATCAAAACTACCAATGTGCTATTGGATAGAGACCTTAACCCAAAGATTTCTGACTTTGGTTTGGCCAAGCTTGATGAAGAGGAAAACACCCACATCAGCACGCGAGTCGCTGGAACAATGTGAGCTACCTTTTTCCCTCTTTTCTTCAATATGCAGTCTTTTCGTGATTCTATTATTCTGTTTCATTTGCCTCCCAAGTTATTGACCATGAGAGAAAAAGGGAAAAAATATTTATTGATCTGTATTTCTCTATGAGATGCTGCCCTAAAGTAAACCTGAACATAGAAGCATTGAAAGTCTCTGCATATCAAAAATTTCTGTATATGGAATATGAGATAGACGTACTGGATTAAGTGGTTGGTAGGATTTTTATATGTCAGTTGTGCATTTGCAACGCAACCATGCTTACTGAGAAATTCATAGCTTCATCAATTATCAACCAGTATTCAAGCGGTTAAAATGTCTGAACATGACATGTACTATTCATATGTTGCAGTTATTGTATTCCCCAATACTAGATGCATTAAAGAAAAAATAAAAATTTCAGGAAAAAAAAAAACAGTAGGACAAACTATGTTTATTTGACCTTTAAAATAAATGCTATCCCTAAACAATGGCTCCCTCTAAAATTAAGAAATAAACAATACAGAGAAATTTGTGCTTAATTATATCATCCTTCACTCTCAAAATCAATATGTTTGTATACACACACACACACAAACAATATCAAAATCAATTATTATATCATCCTTCACTCTCAAAAACCAATATTTCCAAAGGGAAAAAAGAAAATATTGAGCTTGTGGAATCTAAGAACCACAACCCCTTAAACTTAGGCTTGATGACCTACCAAAAAACCTGAGTGGCTAGAGTTATATTACTAAATCAGTTCTCTACTTGCAATGTGCAAAGGTAGTGACATGTTCTTTTTCCCCACCGATAACAGAATGAAATTACTACTTGACCCTAATAGCTTTATTGATTGAATAATTGCATGCTGAATGAAAATGAAATATGATTTGGTACCTAAGTTTCTCTTGATGCTTAACTTTGTTGAATATGAAAGATCGAAGCTTTTTTTTTTTTTTTTTTTGATAAGTAAAAGATCGAAGCTTTATATGCGTGAGAGTGATCTTTATTTTTTATTTTTATGATAATTCATACTAGTGATCTAAGTCATAAATAGTCTTCATTTGCAGAGGATATATGGCACCAGAATATGCATTATGGGGCTATTTAACCTATAAAGCAGATGTCTATAGCTTTGGGGTTGTTGCATTGGAAATTATTGCTGGAAAGAGCAATATGAAATATCGACCAAACGAGAATTGTGTGTGCCTTCTAGATTGGGTAAGATTAATCTTCTTTTTTTTTTTCTTTCTTTTTTTGAAATAATCTTTTTCTTTAATATATGCTACTATAAGTAATGTCTGGAGGCCTAGCTGCTCTTTTGTCCCGTTCCAATCAATTTGGTCATCCTAATCTATTACTGTAGCCTCAAGCTACAAAATAAACCAACATATGTTGAAATTGTTTGACTTGTTCACTTCACACTTGAGTTTAGCTTATTGACATGCATTTTTGTTTTAGTCATGCTAACACTTCTATCCCAACACTATCCTACCCTATTGACATGACAGTGATAATCAGCCCTTGAATTTATTTATTATTTATTAATTTTAACAAGGTTTGATCGACACTGTCACACCAAGCAGGGTGAGATAGTGGTGTAATAAACATGTGATTTCTAGCATTACTCATTTTTTCTCTATGTGCGTATGGCTGCTTATTCTCTTTTGTTGATTTGCTACTTTTCATTTTCATCTCTTTTCTATGCTTGTTACAGGTGCTTGTTCTACAACAAAATGGTAATCTAATGGAGTTGGTGGATCCACAATTGGGTTCTGAGTTAAACAAGGAGGAAGCTATTAGAATGATCAAAGTAGCTCTCTTATGCATTAATCCATCGCCAGCACTTAGACCCACCATGTCCACAGTAGTAAGCATGCTCGAAGGCAAAACCATTGTTGATAAAGTTACCATTGATACAAGTATATATGGCGATGAATTGAGGTTTAGTGCCTTAAAAGACCATTTTGAACAACTCCAACGAGCACCAACGAGCACAAGTGAAGCAGAGAGCCTTCTGCATTCATCAAATATGACCTACGTTGGATCTTCTTCTACATCTGGTCAGGATCTCTATCCAGTTAATCTTGATTCTCAGTAATTTCAGCATTCTGAGAATTATGAATAAAAGAATTTCAGCATACAATTCATAAGACTTTAATAATGAAACTAATGTTTTTATTTAATATTTTGAAATAACAATGTCAAGTTTTTTATATAGCAAATGATGAAACTACTCCAATGAGGGAGAGAAATGAAAAGAAAAAAAAAAGTATGGTTTTTTTAGGAATTGTGCATTCAATTGTGTGATGCATTATGTTTATTTGACTAAACTAGATTAATTGCATTTTATAATTTTATTCACTTTATTACAAATTCTCCATATCTATTTAGTAGATAATTTAAATAATATATGGCAGTACATATATTTAAAATAATTGTTTTAGTTTAAAAAATTTTCAGTAGCTAACTAACTAAAATTTATTTATATAATATGTGTCAATTGAAAAAGGCTGTGCTACTAATTCCTAGCTCCTGAGGTCTAAAATATAGGGAAAATCAAGGTCTAAGAGACTGTAGAACATGTCGCAGCCATTCTCACCTATAAGTAGGGCATCCAAAAGTCAATAGCACATGTTGCAACATCATGCAACTGTCCCTCTTTTGTTTTCAATTTCTGGACAATTGAATTGTCTATTTCTTCCATTAGAAAACATTTGTTTAATTTAATTTGTAGTGGCTTCTGCCTAGACAATCGAAACATTGAAATATCACATAATGAATCCTTATATTGTTGGTATACAAATGAAGTAGGTAAGTGGACAGCTCACAATTTATTTGAACAAGTTTCATATTAGTTCTCTCACAACATTGCTAGTAATCCGAGCCGTAAAATTGTTGAGATTCTTTTGGAACAATGAGAACGAGAGCATGAGTTGGCTTGTAGTGCGTATATGTCTTTTAGTTGAGATTTTTAGGAATTTTTTACTTGGTGCAAAAAAAAAAAAAAAAAGAATTGTCGTTCTCTATTTTATTAGAAATTAATTTGGATATTAAGCTGTCCAAATTTTATTCAAATTCTAGCGTTATAAGAGAATGAGTTGCAATACCTACCTACTCTAAACAGTCTAGTGTGCAATCATCTGCAATTCTCTATATAAGTTGAAATTTTTATTCAACCAAAAGTTGAAAAGTAGTTGAGACGAGTCAATCATTTGTAATTCTCTATCATTTCAATACAATTCGTTTCAACCAATTCATATCTACTCGATTAGAATATATTGTGATATCATAGGAGTTGATTGTAATTGATAAAATTAAATCAGAATTAAATATACGTAATTTGATTTTATCAATTTTTGTAGTGAAGCATTTGGTGGTGCGAAAATTCTGAAATTGTAGTGTGGATAAGAACAGACTCCTAAGCCAATGCATACCAAAATCTCATTATGGGTAATTGGGGTGTGTAAAATCTCATTATAGGTAATTGAAATATGGCTCTCTGAAATTTCCTGCCAAAATAGAAAACCCACCAGTAATTATATTGTGTCAAGCTGTGGTTGGGCAAGGAGTGCTAATAATTTGGAGTTCAAGGTGGTGCCTAGCCTCTTTTCTTTGTGCACAATTGCACGTATAGAGTGATAATCTGCACTCCATGGATCCATATGGAGATAACACGTACACATACACACTCACGGCCTTTTGTTTCTTTGAAAAGTGTGTGATGAAACAAGTGAATAGGTAGGTTATAAGGCAATGCATCTCTCCTTTACGAGATTCTTTTCTCATTTTGACACTGGCCCATTGGTGTTTTTTTGCAGCACCATTTGGAGCAGTACCCATTGGAGGAGGAGCAGGAGATTGTTGAAGAAGATTTGTGATTATCCAAGCCTAAACAGAAGAATAGTAGTGCTAGTCCTCGCCATTAAAAATGAAATTTGTAATTACCTATTCCTAAATAGAAGAATTGTTGCACTAATGTTTTTTTTTTTTTTTTTTTTTTTGTGAATATTATTAGCAAGAATAATATTATTAGCAACATTAGTTCAACAATTTTTTATTTTTTTTGTAAAAACTCAGGCTCCGGAACAAACTGGAAACTAGCTGCAGCAGCTAGTTCTACACACACTCAACATGTATAACTGCAGAAAACCACACGTGGGAAACAACAAAGCACCAAACAAGACTCTAATTCTGATATTGAAGACATAGAAAATGCTAAAGAGTAGTAAGAAATAAATATAATATTTAATTAAGGAAAATGTTAAAGGCACAACAAAAATTCAACTTTTATCCAACTTCTTTCCTACATGACAAACTTATCTCCTACATGGCAAAATGTGGGTTTTGCAGCATGCGATAGGAGAAAGACACCTCACATAAAAGGAAAAAAATGCACAAAAAAAACCTACACTCTAATGCAGTTGATTTTCAACTAAAAAAGAAAGAAAAGAGAAAAAAGAGAAAGAAGAGAAGGAAGAACAAGACCCAGCTGCTAGTTTTGCAGCACTCACGGTCGGTGAGTTCGCCGAATCACATAGATCTGGCGACTTTTAGAGTGATAAAATGGCTTTGATTTTAGGATGATAAAATCCCAAAAAGGGTTAACCTTCCCCTCTAGGTTTTAGTTTTGAATCCAAAATTAAGTTTTGAGGCATTAGAAACGAGTTTTGTGGCTTATAATCGATTTTTGAGGTATTAGAAATGAGTTTTTATGCATTAGAATCAATTTTTTAGGTTGAGTTTGGTAAAAAAGTCGCTGGAGATGGTGACTCAAATCGCCGGAGATGGTGACCCACAGCTGGGTCATGGCCAAACCTAACCGTGGGTCAGCCGTCACCAATGAGTTCGCCAGTGGTTTCTGTCGTTGCCAGAGCAGGTGGGTGGTTAGTTCGCCGGAGCTGTTGTTGTCGCCGAAGCAGAGGATTTTTTTTTTTTAAAAGTCATGTAGTAGAGAAGTTGAACATAAGTTAATTTTTTGTTGTGTCCGTATCAAACATCTTTAATTAATTACTACAAAAAACTTGAGATTTATTGACCATCCGTTAGTGACACTAGCGGGTAATGATGTGTTATTAGCAACGTGTGTGATGGGTCAAAAAATTGGGTACTACTATTAGGACTTTAGTAATGTATGGATTTATGACACATCATCAACTAACTAAAGTTTAAAAAAGGAAAATGCTAGGGGTTCTCCCCATAGGTTCTCCTGGTGTTCTCCCAGTCTTACATAAAACATGATTTAAGAAAAAATAAAATTGTAGTGGTCTCCATACCGATTTTTTTAGGCATTAGCATCAAATTTGAGGCATTAGCACCAAATTTGTGAGGCATTAGCACCAAAATTGAGGCATTAGCACCAAATTTAGGATGATCAAATCCATTTTGAGTGATATCATCCCTAAAGGGTTAACCTTTCACCTTTAGATTTTAGTTTTGAATCCAAAAACAAGTTTTAAAGCATTAGAACCTAACTATTAACTCATAAAAATTAATCGGTTGTCAAAAAAACGGTACTACAATTTTATTTTTTCTTAAATCATGTTCTATGTAAGACTAGGAGAACGCCAGGAGAACACTATGGGGAGAACCCCTAGCA